>CM052541.1:183840425-183879380 GCA_028533065.1 Trachops cirrhosus | reverse complement strand
CAACACTTGTTGTCTGTTGTTTTATTTATGATGGCCATTCTGCCTGGTGTGAAGTGGTATCTCATTGTGGTTTTAATTTGCATCTCTCTGATAGCTAGTGATATTGAGCATCTTTTCATGTGCTTCTGGATCCTCTGACTTATTGCGGAAAATAACATGAGGCAGAAAATCAGGGCAGTTGTGGAGTAACTGTTGGACTCACCTTGTGTTTTCCTGCTTTCAGCGATTGCATCCTTTACTGCCTGTTTGTCAGTGTCTGAAAACAGTTGGCTCATATGTCTTACCAGTTTTATAATTGTTTGGAAGGCAAGTTCAGTATCAGTTACACTCTCATGGCTAGAAGGAGAAATTTATATACAGTTGACCCTTGAACAACAGGGAGGTTAGGGGCGCCAACTGCCCACATGTCGAAAATCCATATATAACTTAAGTCAGTCTTCCATGTGTGTGGATTCTGAACTGCCAGATGACCCTTGAGCATTGTGGGTTTAAACTGAGGCAGTCCACTGAACCGAGCAGGTCAATTTAACTGCAGCAAACCGGGCTGTGCGGGTCAGTTGACCTGCACTGGTCCACTGAAAGAAATCTGTGTATAAGTGGACCCATGCAGTTCAAACCCCTGTTGTTCAGGGTCAACTGTATTTGTATATGTGTATATATATTTATTTATGGAAATGTATAGCTATAAATAACATATGTATATATGAGGGGGGACCAAAAACCCATAATTTATTTAATAAAAAATTGTTTGTTTATTCTTACATGTTTAAACTGGTCACCTTCAAAGTACTCTCTAATGCAATACACCTATTGAGATGTTTTTTCCACTGCTCAGAACAGTTTTTGAACTCATAGATTTTGATGCCTTTAGTGTTTCTGCCATTTTTTGTTTCACCTTTGAGGACTTTCTTCATCTGGGGAAACAAAGAAAAGTCTCTTGAGGTGAAATTGGGTGAATGGGGGAGGGGTGGGGCACCAAGGTCATGCCATTTTTGGTCAAAAACTGCTGAACACTCAGTGTAATGTGGGCAGGTGCACTTGTAAATCACACATCATGAAATGGGCAAATGTGTTGAAAGTCAAAAAAAATTCACTGAAGCTGAACGCAGCCTCTAATAACAATGCCAGTTGGTACACTGATCCAGATGGGTCCCTAGAGCACTCACCTAGAGGGGGAATCCTATACTACAAGGTACCTGCCCTCCAGAAGACAATTCCGTTTTTTTTTTGGTGGGGGGTCCTTCCTCATGTGTATACCTACCTATTCCATATCTATATTTATATACTTTTCAGTGTCTTTCACTTCTTATTTAATAATAAATCTCCATATGACAATTTGTATGGATCCAAATTATTTTTTCTAATGATATAGATGTAGCAAAAGTTACTCAAGCAATTAGTTTTGAAAGGAAATGGCTACGGGAGATATTCAATCTGCTCTCTTGATAGACACTTAATTATAACTTACATATATTCTTTAGAATTTGTTGTATAGGTTTGTACCATTTCCCTAGTTTTATAACAGATAACATTTTACTCTCTATTCTCAGTTGTTTTTATTCTCTTCTTGAAGGGGAGTTATACAGATTTGTAATCTCCAGTCCTTCTTTCTCAGAAGTCCTAATGGGATTTTTTAAAATAATCCTTGTTCAGCAACTGATTAACAATTAATAAGCAAGTAAACATAACAAAAATTTAGTGGTTTAAATGACCACTAAATTGTATTTTAGTTAATTGTATTTTAACTCTTATTTTTAAAAATTTTTTAGTTATAAAGTAGTACATATGCATTTTAGTAAATGTGTAATTTAATAAAAGAATATAAAAATAAGATCCATTTGTAATTATCTAGTGATCACTCAGTAATTTTTGATTTATTATTCTATACATATATGGAAACATATCTATTGCATAGTATGATTCCCTATCTTGCTTTCACAATATAGCTTGCAAAATTTATTTTATTATTTACTTCAATGAAATATTCTTTAACAACACCTTTTTTAATGACAATATAAAATTCCATTTTATGATGTACCTTAGCTTAACCAACTTCTTGTTCTGCACTACTCAGGGTTTTTTTCACTATTTTAAACAACAGTACAAGGAACATCCTTATACAGAAACTTCTGGCCACATGCCTCAGCCCCTCTTATTCATTGTCACTGAATTCTGTAAAATGGTATTGAATTGGGAAGCTAGGTCATCTCATATGGATTTAAGTCTTGCCTGTGTCCCAAATCTGAAGTGGTTTTAGATTTTAATTTTCAGTTTAGTTAAAGCAAGTTGGGAAAAGAAGCCTTTGCAGAATGTTTTAAAAAGTCTCCATTTCTTTGGAAGCCTGCAGGCTCCCTGAAAAGGCATTTGAGTGTTCCTGGCCAGCCCCGCATTTAATCCCAACCTGTCACCAGTTTCTATGAAGTGAGGTTTCTATTACTTCCTGGATTGCTCTAGTCTATCAGGGGTCACCATCTCCAATTTAGCCTAGATGTGGATGGGAAAATACCCGGCACAGCCTTAGCATCCAAAGAACATTGGTGTCAAATTCAATTACTGGAGAAGGAGACCTTTTTTATTCAAAGGTCTCTGAATCCATTTAAAAAGCTTCTCAGATTCCTAGCACTTGAGCTGATGGTGAATGTATCTCCCACACAGGCCTTCTGACAGCTTTTTTTGTAATTTCACATTGTCAACTGCTTTTGTGGTTGGAGTCTCATTTATTGAAAAAATATATCTCAAATGGAAGTAGAGACAGTTACGTCTTTTACATATGTCTGAGCATGCCTGCGTGGGTGAATACTGCAGATACATAATGACCCAAGGTTGTATCATTTCACGTAGCCTTCCTCTTTTCAGTTTGCCAAACATGTTGATTTTCCAAACGTAAGATATTAATTCTGGATTGCTGTGGCCATAGGTTCCATTAACTCCCTTGTGGGTTCTAAGGAATGAGAGTATTCTTGAAGTCCTTTCTTCATTTTACTTTAAAATTCTCTTTTGTGGAAATTCCGTCTCCTTCTGTTCAATTTGTAGGGCTTTTTCTTTCCTGTATGAATTCATTTTGCATTGAGGAAATGGCACAGCGTATATATTTTTTCTGTACCTAGAAACTTGTTTTCACATTTACATTTCTGTAAAGCCACCTAACAGTCATGAAAGATTAGCTAGTGTTTTCTCTCCCTGACGTGCGGCTTTATAATTTCTCCGGAATACGAATTGAGAAACACAGCTTTGCAGACTGTTTCGGGTATTACAGAATATTGCTTTAACTATCGGGTCACTCCAAGGTGCGTAAGCCCACCATTTAAATTGCTAAGAACTATTCCCAGAGAAGATACACTTTACACTGCTGATTGAACTTCCCTTTCATCCTTTTAAGTTCAAATTTCATAATTAGAACATGATGAACAATAGAATTCTCACAGAAGAATAAAGACATCCTCTTGGCTTCCTTTCTGCTACTGCCTTTGAACATGGAATAAATGGCATATTCTGCAGCCTTCCAAATCTTCTGTTCCCTCACTTGTTACATTTCTGACCATTTTAAGGAGAAAAAGAACCCTACTCAGATGGTGTTACCTCCCAGAAAACTCGTCTGAAGTGTAGATTAAACAGTACTAACTGTCAGCAGCCATTAAAGAATGATGCTGGAAGGTAATATGCTGACATATTTGGAATGTTATTCTCTGAGACCCCTACCATTTTGTCTCTCCAAATATTTGTCATGTTTTATTCTCCTGTTTTAAGAAAAAAATTGACAAGCATCCCTCACATTTAAGTCAACTTTTTCTTGTAATTCTCATGAACCGAACCTTCCACTCTGTCTACGATGACAAACCCTGCAGAAAGGAAAAATTTCACTGAGCTGCACAGTGTCAAGTTCAACTGGACCCCACAAGTGGTGTTGAGAGTAGCTACCATCAAGGTAATGGTGTATTATCTGGGAGCCAACTGATTCCCCCAGATATAAATTCATTTATTCAGATCTTTTTTTGATTTATTTCATCAATCGTTAATAATTTTCAACATACAGATCCTGTACAGATTTTGTTTGGTTGATATTTAGGTATTCTATTTATTTTAAGTGATTATAATCAGTATTGTATTTTTAAACAAACTAATTTTTAGACAAGTTTTAGATTTACTAAAACTGTAAAGAGATATTGTGAAGCTAATACAGATAATTCCCAATTTTTTGCCTGTATTAACATTTTATATTATTATGGCATATTTGATAAAATTAACTAGCCAATATTGACACATCATTATTAACTGAAGTGCATACTTTACTCAAATTTCCTTAGTGTTTACCTAGTGTCTCTTGTCTGTTCCAGAATGCCATCCAAGTTACCACATTACATTTAGTCATCGAAACACAGACTCTGCTGGTACACGCGGAACATTTACCCGAATGGCCATATGCTAGGTTGTAAAGCAAATCGCAAAACACTTTAAAGAACTTAAAGCACATGTTCTCTAATCAGAAGAAATTAAGCTACAAATCAGTAAGAAAGAGAAAAACTCCCTGATGTTTGGAAATACTTTTCTAAGTAATACTCTCTTTATTTTTTGGTTTTGGGGTATAATGTTCTATGCATTTCAGTTGGGTCAGATTTGTCGACTTCATTGTTTAAGATCGGTATTTTGACCGTGTCTTCACTGTTTGCTACCAGGAGACTTACTGTTGTCTTAGGTGGGGCTCCCTTAAAATCACACACTGAGAGGAGCATCTGGACTCAGGTAGTTTATATGAGGGGTAATCCGAGAAATTTCGAGAAGGGAGTGGAGAAAGTGAGACGGGAATGGAGAGAAAGTCAATGAAGGGCATGTTACCGACCTGAAAACTAGACTGAAGACTATGTGGGACCCTCCGAAATCACGGGTAGCACAGGCCTCAGCATGTTCTCCCTCTCGTTCAGGCGGACCAGCTGCCGTCCTGCATTAGTGGAGGGCTGTGCCCAGAAGCACCAGCTCCCTGTGGTTTTAGGCTGTGCACGTGCAGGAAGATGGGCACTCCCAGGAGTCCAGAGGAAGCCCCCCGCCAGGAAGCCGAGAGGTGCAGGCCCTTGGCGTGGGAATCTGCCAGTCAGTGCGCAGGAACCTGCGACTGCAGGCGACCTCAGCGCCGCTGACGTCGTGTTAAAATTTTTCATCATGATTGCACTTATTTCTTTTTCCTTTTACACAGCGCATTTTCCCACATATTTTGAAGCTACATTTTTAGACACAATTTGAGTGGTTCCGTCTTCCTTGTAAACTCATGCTTTTACTATGATGAACTGTCCCTCTTCGCCCGATTGCCCTGAAGTCCACCCCGCCGGACACTCGCACAGCTGCCGTGGCTCCCTTTGAGTTTGCGCTGGCTCGGGCCTCTGTTCCCATCCTCTCCCTTTCGATCTGTCTGGGTCACTGCGTTCAGTGGGTTCTTGTGCAAACAGCATGTCAATTTTTAAAATTCAGCCTGACAGTTTTGGTCTTTTAATTAGAGTTTTTATTACATTTATATTTAATGTGTTTATTAGTATTTTTGATTTTACGCTGACACATTATTGTATTTTGTATAGCACATCTGTTTATTTTTTTGCTCTAATTTCTTGTTTTCTTTGTGATTAAACAAGCATTTACTCATTATTCTGTTTTCCCATTTCTTATTACTGTTCCTTTAATGGTTATCCTAAAAATTATGACATGCATCCTTGACTTATTAGAATCCAATATAAACCAATATTATTACCACTTCCTATATAAAATGCAGGCAAGGACTTCAGCACATTTGAATTCTATTTGTCACCTCCTATCTCCCTGCCATAAGTATTGTATGGTTTTGTATTTTAAAATATATGTTTCAACACTCATAAGAGTATTATTCATATTATTCTGTGCAGTCAATGTTTCCATAAATTTATCCATATTTTTAGCCTTTCTGTTGCTCCTCATTAGTTCCTGGGTTTCTGTAAAATCAATAGGGATGACTTTTCTGCCTAATATATATGTAAAGATTACAGTTTTGTTAGTGAGAAAAAGCATCAATTTCTGTTTATTTGAACATTTCTTTATTTTGAAATTATCTTTGATGTTTTGCCTTGATGTGGCTATGAGTAACTTTATTTATATCTTGCTTGAGTTTACAGCAAGACTCTCTTCTTTTTTCTCAGTTGTGAAAAATTCCTGGCTATTATCTCTGCAATATTTGCGATGTCTCCATCCTCTTTTCCTTCCAAACTCAAATTACATGTATGTTAGTTCTTTATCCTACATATATTTTATTCTTTTCTGTCATCTACATTCTTATTTTTATGTGACCTTTTCTAGATATCTTTATTGACCCATTTCTCTGTTCACCTGTTGTCTATTAATTGTATATGAGAATGCCTGTCCAGAAAGTATCCAGCCATTTACTATGAAACATAGAGACATTTATTGAAGAAGAGACAAGATACAGAGACATTGTATATGGGACAATGATGCCTCAGTCCCCTTCAAACCAGGCACCTTGGGACCTCACACAGTTCTCTCAATCATCATCCGCATTGTATTTTCCTGAATCTCATTGATGGTCTGAAATCTCTTCCCTTTCAAAGGTGATTTGAGTTTTAGGAAAAGCCAGAAGTCACAGGGTGCCAAATCTGGGTTGCCGGGGGGCTAAGTCACCTGGGTGATTTGATGTTTTGCCAAAAAACCTCAGCATGAGATGTGATGCATGAGTGGGCACATGGTTGTGATGTAACTGCCAATCACCAGTTGCTCATAGCTGCAGCCTTCTGAAATATCCAAGTAATATCTGTGGAGAAATGTTCCAGCTTAATGCAAAATTTGACAGAGATTCATTGTTCTACTCACTCAGTCATTTTGAATGTCATGGCCACACAGCGTACATGCTCACTCTATGCCGTCTACCGCCCCCACTGACTAGTGCAATGAAGTCATCACTGTTCACGCATGCCCATTCCAGTCCACTCTCCTTGGTTGCCGGGTTACCATATTTTGCCATGTTTGATGTGCTCCCATATATGCTGCACACCCATGTTTTTGGCCCAGACTTTCAGTATAAAAATCTTTGGTTTAATTTTTTGATTCAATTTTTTACTTATTTACATTTAGATACATTTTTGTACTATAAAGGAATTTTAGCATTTACTTTTGAACATATTATGGTACAAGAAATTTTATGTAACACATAACTACAAAACACAACAGATACAAGGTATTTCAGGTACCACCCATGTATAATGCACATCTTTATTTTTCCCTCAAAAATTTGGGCAAAAAAGTGTGCATTATACACGGCAGAATATGCTTTATCCATGTCATGCAAACCATTCTCGTTATATTAACAATGGCTGGACCTTTTCTGGACAGACCTTTTAAATCTGCTACTAAATTCACCTACCGACTTGACTACTTAAAGTATATAATTATTCTAGAATTTTCATTTGGCTACTTTTCAGAGACTCCAGCTCTCCGGTGAAATTTCCCTCTTTTCTACTAGTGTTAAAAAAAATACATCCGAGTTATTTTAGAGTCCATTACTGGTAAGTCTAACATCTGAATATCTGTGGGCTTCTTCTTCATCTGTATTCACTCTGTTCTGTCTCCTTTTATGCAGGGTAATTTTTGACTGAATCCTGGATATTGTATGTGAAAAGTTTATTTTGGGACTGTCAGGTGGTGAGAGTAGGGGCAGATTACATTAATCCAATCAGGACTCGAGCTGATTTGAGGCTAGGATTCAGTCTTTGGACGGCCTGCTTCGTTTCAGTTTGCCCTTATTTATCCCAGACCAGTAGGATCTCACTATAAGCCTGTCAAAATTACCAGGGCTCCACGTCTTCGGCGAGGCTTTGCTCCCCATTTTTATCACCGTATGTCTGTAAGTTGCAAAAAGAAAAAAAGATTCTGTTTGACTTCTCTGCCTTTTAACTAGAGTTTTCTGCTGCATTTCTGAGTCCACGGGGCCAGTACGCTACACAAATTGTTAGGTGAGTTGGGTAAGTGGCAGAGGATATCGGGATGATATTGATATAATCCCCTTTTCTGCAACATCTTGATATCTAAAGTTCTGGGTAATTTAGTAGTTCTCTGATACTTCGCATGTGCTTTGACTTTTTTCAAAATTTGTGTTTTACTTATTTTGATGCTTTTTATGGGACGATTAATGTGATTCAAGCCAGTCCATTACAGCTACAAATAGAAATCTGTGTTGACAGTGACCAGAGGGGAGAGGGGAGGGAATTTCAGGGGAAGAGGGGAAGGGTTTGCAGGAACAAGTATAAAGGACACATGGACAATAAGAAAGGGGTGGGGGGAATGGAAACGGGAGGGAGGTGGGAAGGGCTGGGGGTGGGGCTGGGATGGTGGTAAAAGGCAGAAAACTGTACTTGAACAAGAATTAAAATAAAAGTAAAAACAAAAATTTGTATGTGTTTTCGCCAGCTTTTGGTTCCATTAATATTCTCTACTACTTTTTCTGTTTTTTTTTTTTATTATTGATTTCCACTCTGATCTTCATTAGTCCCTTTATTATGCTTGTATGGGTTTAATTCTCTCTCTTTTTTTAAAGTTTCTTAACACAGAAGTCTAATCATTGCTTTCAGACCTTTCTTTTTTCTGATGTACGTATTCAGTGTTACAAGTATTTATTCAATCCTTGCTTTATCTGCATGTTCTGATACTTTGCACTGACATTTTCATCAACTAAAAACATTTTCTAATTTCTATTCTAACTTCTATTTTGACCCATGAATTATTTAAAAATGTGTTAATTTCCAAATATTTGGGATTTTTGAAGATGTTGGTTATTGATTTCAAAGTGAATTCTCTTATTGTCAGAGAACATATTTTCTTGGTTTCTATTCTCTTAAATTTGTTAAGATTTGTTTTATAGGCCAGAATATGATTCATCTTGGTGAATGTCCCATGTTTACTAAAAAAAAAATGTATTTTGCTATTTTAGGATGGATTGTCTGCAAGTGTTGATTAGCTCAAGTTGGTTAATAATTTTTGTCTTCTATATCTACTCATTTTCTTTCTCCTTGTTCTATCAATTATATATACTCCTCTAGGTTTTGGAGTCTCTAATAATAATTGTGGATTTGTCTATTTCCTCTTTCATTTCTATCAGATTTTTCTTCATGTGTTTTGATATTTGTTGTTCGGTGAATTTTGAAATCGACATTTCAAAGATTAAGAGCTATCTATAGAACTTCTGTGTGTAATTAACTTCTCCCTGAGCTTAAAATTCCGTGGGGGTGAAGACCATGCCTTGGACCCTATTCCACCCTCAGCACCTCACCTGGCCCACGGGCAGCACCCCCTCAAATGCTTGTAAGATGAATGAACAGCCGCTTGTGAGTGATCTTTGTTCCATGTTGTCATTTAAAACAGACGAGTTTCCCCCTCCCCCTTTATTTGAAAGGAGGTCACAGATAAAACTGGGAAATCAATACTTTGCTTCCTAATTGGCACTCTGCTCTGTGAATCAGACTTACATCAGGTCGCTCTTCTTTCTCTATTCTGAGCTCTCCTGAAACATATTTCTTCATCCTTCCCAAATCAGGAAGGAAGAAACATTCTTTCAACCAGGGCTGCAGTGGACCAAGGCCAGTAGAGAAGAACTGATACTTTTTTGTTGACATTATACTTTGGAAATAAATATAAATCATTATATACCTTCCTACCCCCGCTCCCAACCCCCAAATCCCCTACATCAATGAATCTCTTAGGGCTTTGTACCAGCAACTCCGCAAGGTGGTCATGTAGCTCATCTCGATGTTTTTGGTATTGGCAGTTTAACTTCAATTTACTCTTTCATGGCCCTTGATCTCCTTGTTTTCCAAGCATTGCTTTAGGCCCCGTTCTGCAAAAACGTTTTTTATGAATCAATATAAAACCCTAGAATTTCCCCTGTATTCGTAAGTCCTAACTCTTTGAATTTGGCAGTGTGCTGACAGAAGATCTTTGTGTTTTAGTAGCATTCGCTGGAGGCAGACTGATACTTTGTGTATATGTTCTTCGTTACACTCTAGTTGATTAACCTGTGGATCGGATGAAGACAGATTGTGCTTTGTCATTGGTCCTTGTACTTGATGAATGCGGTAATATATAAATTTTTGGTCTGACTTTCAAATGTTTTTTCACATTTGTGAACTTTCAGTCTAATGATTTTCCCTTAATGTCTCCCCATTATATCTTTATGTCTCCCCATTATACAGCTCCATGGACACGTGCACACTGAAGACCGACTCTGACTCTGATGTCCTCAAGGCCGTGTTCAGGGGATAACGGTGCTTTGGTATGTCGATGAGCAGCCTGCTTTGGAAGGGGTGCGAGAGAGGCCAGGCTGACGTGACACTCTGCAGTTGGTTAGAAATGTGCTTTGATACACTTGTAACATATATTCATAAGGGTTCCCTTTTCTTTAGCAGATGTAAACAGTTTTGTTTTCCAACAAAAACGTACTTCATCCTTTTTTTAGAAATTCAGGAAGTACAGAAAATATACAGGAGAAAAAGATGAAGCCTTTTTTAATTGCAACACTTGGAGATTAACATCGACATTTTGGTATATGTTCTTTCAGATTTTTTTCTTAGCATTCACTCAATCACAATGTGTGGGTATACATATTTATATTCAGACATTTTATGTTTACAGAAAATGTGACCATAACCTGCAAGGACTTTAACCTGCTTTTCCCACTGAGATCTTTCGTCCCAATCTGAATCAATGTGCCTTTTCATAAGCAATTATTTTAACATTTGACTCATTTAACATCAAAACACGTGTCCTTCTAAGGCTCTTCTGTGTCTGTTATATACTACTTTGTAACACCATTTCACTAAGGGAGTGCAAGGGGCAGTCTGTAAATGTTTAATTGAATACCCCCAAAAGGAGTGATGAAAATATAAAAGCAAGTGAAAAATAGAGCAAGAGTGTAAACATCAGGAAAGGAGGAGGAGAATGTCTGTGGGATGGGAAGCGAGATCTCAATTCCTTTGGTTCTCAAAGGAAAATTAGCTAATTTAACCCTATCTGTGTCACCTCACCGCAGTGACTGTCCTCCTCACGGAAACTGCCTAGTGCCGCAGGCGCCCCTGCCCACACCTGCACTGGCTTGAGTCAGCCCCTTCCAGCCTCGCTACCCTCTTGCTTCTTCCCCTGGCTGCTAAGGGACGTTATTTCAAAGTGAATTTGCATGACTTTCAAATTGCATATATTTTCACATATGTATTTTTTCACCTGCATTTTCACGTGCATCATAATTTTAAAACCGATGCTCTGCTTTAGGGGGCTGTTTCGGTTAAGCGAAGATGGTATTCTGCAGCACTTCATTAGACTTCCGGCGTGGGCCTGGGCCGTCTGTGAAGCAGACGGGATTTTCAGAGCCATCCCCGCAACACTGTTTCCATTCTGAAGGCTAAACGCCTCTCCCGGTGCAGGAAGGGAGGCGAGCCCTCAGTCTTCATTCACACCAATGTATATGACAGGCCTTGCCGTACTTCTAGGACCTAGGTTTCAAAACTGGGGGGGAAAAGCCACATTAATATATGCTCTCACACTCAAACAATAGAAGAATGAGGTCATCTCAGAAACAAAGACTAAATTATGCAGAACAAAATAAATAGTCACAGTTTGAAGAGCAATTAGGAACATAAAAATTAAAACAGACAATAGGAAAAAAATTAAAAATGGATGCAGAAAAAATGATATAGAGGAGAGGCAAGGGAAATCTAACATTTCTATAATTGGAATTCCCAAAGAAGGAAATAAACACACTGGAACAGAGCAAATATTAAAACTATAATTCATGACATTTTTCTTGAAATAAAAAAGATTTAAATGTGTATACTGAAAGTAAAAATGGACCCCAAACTGTTAACACTGACCTGTCAGAATTTTGATTTTGAAGATAAAGGAAGTATCTTTATGACATCCAGGCAAAAGAAGGGTCCTTTGCAGGAAAAGAGAATCAGGTTGGCCCCAGGCTTGTCGACACCAATGTCCTGCAGCAGAGGCCAGGGGGTGAACTACAAGATACCCCAGGGAAGAGAGTGGGAACCAAATATTTTACAGCAGGCAAGTTCCTCTGAATATAGCTCGCTCAGGAATCTGCTAGAGACTGAGCTCTGGCCAACCAAGAGGGGATTAGAAAGATTTCAGCAAAAGGACTAGTGGGAAATATTTTTAAAATGTATACATATTAAAATATATATATTTAATTTTGAAACTATGACTAAATAAAATTATAATCATAATAAAATAATATGTACATTTTATATGCTCAAAATTGCGGAACTAATAGAACAGAAGTGGGAGCATGGGAAGCAAAGGTGCAAAGTCCCGTAAGATCATAGCTCAGCTCACAGGTAACAGCTGGGAGTCAAACACTGTCCTGATAACTGACAAACACGTGGCAAAAGTTTCAGCTTATTTAACAGTACAAGGGTAAATATTAAATGAAATAATTGTATTGCTAAAAATTAGGTAGTGAAAGATGATGAAAAGCTTGTAAACTAATTGCTGCTTGTCGTAGGAAACTAGTATATCTAAAGCAAAGAGGGAATTAAAGATATTATATAAAAAGACATTATATAAAGACATTACATAAAAATTTAATATAAAAGTAACTTCAGGGACACCACAAATAACTTTCTAAATGTTAGAAAAATAGCTGTTAGTAGCAAACAAAAAAGCAAAGGAAACTTGTGAAAATTATACAGATTCATGTGTATATGTACTTATACGAATTGATATTACATATCTGTTACTTACCTCACCTATTAAAGGAAATTTCAGACTGGATCGCGAAGCACACACAACTCAGAACATATTTAAATGCTTTCATTTGGAGCCCATTTGAACAAAGTAAACAGTTAAAGTGTGAATGAAACATAGGCAGACGGGGGAAATGTTTTTCCAAGTCTGCACCCTGGCCGAGTGATATCACAGGCGTCATGAACCCTTCGGCGGGTGGTCCCAGACAGGAGAGACATGACTGAGAGTCTGCCAACAGGTGCCACTCCGTGCTGCGCCTGCCGCCCAGAGGGGACACGCGCTCCCGGTGGGGACAAGGGCTTTGTCACCCTCACGTGCAGTGCTGTCTCCCTCAGGTCAGAGAGGGGGCCAGGTGGGCTCTGGCTGCCCACTGCTTTTCCTTCTTCCTGCTGGGCCTCACAGCCCACGTGGCCCCCGGGGGGGACTGACAGACGGGCCTGGTGTTTGCTTAACCTCTCCTTGTTTGAAATAGCTTAGAGGATGCGCACGTGCAGCACATGAATGACTGTGTTGTATATTTAGAGAAGTTCGCCCACAGACACAGTCACATGCCTTTGGAAGAAATTTTAACCACAGACTGGCAGTTTGTCTTTTTCTTTTTTTTTTTTTTTCAGAGATCAGAGTCTGTTTTCCTCACATAGTAGGAATGTAAAATATGAAGGAACTCATGATGCTCCTGAATCTTAGTTTTACATTCACAGTTTTGAGAAGAGTCTTAGATTTCACCCAAATTTAGTGGGGGTGGGGTCGGGGAGGGGGAGGCAGCTCTGGGACTGCAACTAGAAATGCCAAGTTTCAGTCCAGAGCAGTTTTTTTTTTTTTTAAACAGTTGAGCTGCCGGGTCTTTAAAGGTCTTGTCAAAACAGAAACCATCAGGAACCAAAATAAAAAAAAAATAAAAATCTTAACTGCCTCACTACTAATGCCCCTGGGTGAAGAAATGAAGAGAAAGAGCAATATTGTACAATTAGATAATAGAGCTTCTGTGACAAGCCTCTCGGCTCCTTCTTTCCTCCCTTCTCTTCAGGAAGAATATTCAGTGAGACTATACAAGTTAACATAGAATACTGAACCAAGGTTTTGCTTGGAGAGGTGATTCACGTTAGTCCGAAACCCCACTGATTATCCTGCAGAAACTCTGCTCTGGGCTCTCTGGGTGATACGCGTCGTCCTGTGGGGACGGTGGAGGAGGAGGAGAATCGCAGAGTGTCTGGGGGTGGTGGGGGGCTAATGTTGGAGAGATTAGATGAAAGGGAACTGAGGATGCCTACCTCAGGTAGACTCACCTGTGATGGAAAAGTGGGGAACCGGTTACACTTTCTTCCAGACCCTCCTGTTTGGTGGCTGGGTCACAGGCGGCTCGCTGTGTTGGGGGTGGGGGCAGAACTTACCGTGCGTCGTGTTCCTGCACTGCTCACTCTGGTAAGTCTCTGGACTGTAACAGCTGTTCCTTGGGAGAGAAAGGAGAGACCAATCAGGTGCCAGCCAAAAGCATTTCATTTTTCAGGGATTGAAAGCAAAATAAAGTGACTCCACAAATTTTGATAAATCGGCGGGGGAGGCACATCTTGCCATTAAAATTCCTCTTAAATCTTTCAAGAATAAAGCATAAATTGATAAACTATGAAACAGTACCTCCAGGGTTTCCTTGAAGCATCCCACAAACAGACAAACAAACAAACAGGAAACAGTGTGATACTGTAAAATATTTTAGTTGCAGGGTGGTAGGCAGACAGGGGGAGGGGGAAGAGTTCCCAGACTCCCCAACCCCTCCTCTGGCACTTTTCCGAAACCTCTCTCTCTCATTCCCTGGCAACTAAAACAGCACAACTCCTTTTTCCTGGTGCCACTTTTCTGGCATCCAGTCTTCTGAGAAAGGCATTTCCCCTCCTCACTCCTGGCGCTCAGGCTGCCTGGGCCGCTCCCCTGCCCTCTCAGGCTGGTGGCTTTGTCCTTCAGTCCCTCAGTGACAGGTGCACAGAAATGCTTCGCAGGAGCCCGGGCGCCTCAGCCCCCCGAACACTGTCCATACCTAAAACCGAGGCAGGCATCTCCTCCTCCGGTGTCAAATATCTGATTCCCTCATTCCTGGGAAACCCCACCGTGTAAGGAGAGTCTGCATATCTTGTGTTTTTTCCTGCTGCTATATCCCCTCTCAACCAGCTGTTTGCTTCCCTGCATCCCTGGAGCCCGTGGGGGGACATGGATTATCAAAACTCTAACCTTCCTCATGTGCTTAAGACGAGAAAACCAGAGTAGCTACAAACGAACCAGGGAGACCTGGGGATTCAAAACAAATCGACTGACAAGTGGCAGTTCTGCTGGGACATGAAAAAAAAAAAAAAGGTTCAATCTCTTAATTCCACAAGCCGGGTTGAGGTTATTTTGAAAGTCACTGCCTGGCTGTAATAGTGGTGCAGACCAAACTGAATGATTATTCCACTCCTGTTGAGTTTTCCTTACTGAAGTTTCCAGATCTCTCTGGTGGTGAAACAGCAGCGACAAATGACATCCTCTCCTCCTTAGTAAGGTGATAGCATTCCTTATGACATGATGTTTTCTTCTCCTAAATAAACTTTAACACCTTCATCCTGCAGGAGCAAATGTTAGCATAGCTGAGGTGCGGAAACTTCGGAGGGAAAATTCTAAAATTTGTTCTTTTTGGAATTTGTGTTAATTATAGGTCCATGGTGCCAGCTCAGCACCTTTCCACGGATGCTGGATGCTTGCTTTTTAATTCCCCTTTGAACACAGGCAATGAGAAGCATTTTTTTAATGTCCACAGTGATTCATATATAAGATATAACAATATCCTTTCACTTTTGCTTTAACCTCCTCCCAAATCCGCTATTTACGTGGATCACAAAGCTGACTACGGTTCTTGCCCGGTTTCTGGCCTTCAAAGGCTTCCAGCGTCCACAGCAAAGATGGCAAGTGGATTGTATTTTGCATCAGATTGGGATGCCAAGGCTGCACCTGGGTTCTGCGGGAAGGTGAGCAGTTAGTCGTGCCTGCCCCGGGCCTGGGAAGCGGGAGCGGTGGCGTCCAGGTCATGCTTCGTGTTGCGAAAACTAATAGAAGCCTCGTGTGAAGGGCAGCCGGGAGGCTGGAAGTGAGAACGCTCCACACACGTGCCCTCGATGCGCAGGACTGACCCCACAGGAAGAGCAGTACCCACAAATCCCACAGGAAGCGACCCTACCTGACCGTGTCAGCGGGAGGAAGGGAACAGTCCTCTGGGCCCCGGAACAGCTCAGCCAATGGGAAGCGGCCAGAGCTCAGCCAATGAGAAGTCACCACACTTGGAACTTGCAGTTTCCTCCAATGGAATCTTCGTTTACAACAGTCCCGCCCGAGTCCTTAGAAGACACTTTCTCTTCTTTATTAGTGTGGACTTGCCTGTGGTTCACAGTTAGACTGCATGTCACCAATGGTAATTCTTTGTTATTTCTGAATAAACCCTTTTTTTTTTTTTGCTACAGAAACATGTGTGGGTTAGAGGTCAACAGTGTGCTAAGTCGCATCGTGGCACCGTGTCCCTCCAGGCAGCACTCCACGGTTCAGCGGTGCAGAGTTTTCTCCAGTTTTCCAAAGGGGACATCCATGTCCCCCATGTCCATCCGTGTTTGTCTGCAGGCTTTTTCCCCTCACCGTTTCTCTACATGGGTTATCTCTTTTCCAGCTTCTTTCCTGTGTTTAGTTTTATTTCAATTTCAAAATTGAGCCAAGATTCCTCCTCCTCAGGAAATCTGTTTCCTGCTGACTTTGTAGACCAGGTATTATGCCTATGTGCTGCTGTAGCAAACCGTTGTTTTTTTCTTTTTTTTTTTTTTTGCCTCTGTCATTATACTTAACCCACTGTGTTATAATTATCTTTGCAGGTGCCTGCTTCCTTTATAAGACTGTAAAGTCTCTGAGGGAAGAAGTATATTTAATATTCTCATTAATTATCTAGCATAGTGCTTGAGCTCTTAGCTAGCACACAATAATTGTTTATTAAAAATAAATGAATAAAAATAGGAATGAATTAATGAATGGCATATTTCCTACGGATGTGAAAAATAAAATAGAACTTACCAGTATATGCACTTTATGATAGTCATGCAAGCAAATGCAAAAAAAGTTCTAAAAAATAACAAACAACTGTTGGGTAATTTTAGTAATTTTTAAATTTTGTTGCCATGTATTCATTTAGTATATTGATATAGGGTAGAATTCAAAATTTAAGGTTGTTTTTTGTAATATGCCTGGACTATTTTGGTGAAAACTAACTTTCTATTGCCTGTTTTACTATTTCTCATAATTTCATATTTATACCTTAGTTAGCTATGGCTGCTGAAACAATATACCATAGACTGAGTGACTTAAATAACAGGCATTTACTTTTCATAGTTTGGAGGCTGAGAAGTCCAAGATCGAGGTATAGGTAGATTAATTTTCTGGTGAGAACTCTCTTTGTGGCTTGCAAATGGCCGTGTTCTTGCTATGTCCTCACATAATGGCGAGGGAGTGGGGGAGAGAGAGATCTCCTGCTCTTCTTACAAGAGCATCAGTCCCATCATAAGGGCTCCATCCTCATGGGCTAATTACCTTCCACAGACCCCATCTCTAAATACCATCACTCTGGGGTTAAGGCTTCAACATTTGAATTGTAGAGAAACACAATGCAGTTGATAGAAATAGATATATTATTTATTTACCACAAGCCATTACATGTGTAGTAGGTGAAATAAATGCTGCATTCCCAGAGTTCCTTATTATATCCACTCACTTATCAAATATTTATTGATCACCTACTATGTTTGATGAGCTGGGAATACAGTAGAGAAGAAACAGTCACAATACATGACCTGATGCAGCTTATAGTCTAATTTGTCCCTCCCGTTTTTTTTCCAATTTGGGTGGCTTGACTCGCTTCTGTTAGAAGCTATCCTGGACCTATCACATTAGAAAGAGAGCCCAAGCCAGAGTACGTACTGAGAGTAAACACACCCTTCCCTTCCAGAGCTAAGACACCCAGAGGGTGCTTTATCGTAGGTGCATCTTTATGGCAGATGACCCAAGTGGGCATTTGAGGATTCTGGGTTATTCTAGACTAACTCATGCTACTGCTCACATACGCTCTTATCTTGTCAGTCTTTCTCCCCCATTTTACTTAAACATATTTTATTGTATTAAGAACACTTAACATGAGCTCTACTCTTTTAAGAAAATCTCAAGGGCACAGTACTGTAAGTGCACCATATTGTAATACAGTATTGGTGACTAGGGGTTGTACAGCAGAACTCTGGAGCTTTTTCATCTTGCTTAACTGAAAATAAATGCTGGTTATCAGTAACTTTTTTAAAAAAACTGGTGCTAAAACTTTTATTTTTAATTTTTTAAAAAATAGTTCAATTATAGTTGTCTCCATTTCCCCCCATTACTCTACCTGTCCTACACAACCCCCACCTCCCACATTCTATCCCCCCTGTTGTCTTTGTCCATGGGTCCTTGTTTCATGTTCCGTGACTTAACTCTTCCCTTTCTTTCCCCCATTATCAATAACTCTTATTTCCTTCTTTCCATAGGCCCTGAAAATCACCATTCTGCTCTTTGGGTATATGAATCTAACAATATGAATCATGACAATTGTACGTCATGCAAGTGGAATCACTCAATATTATCTTCCTGTGACTGGCTTATTTCACTAAGAATAACGCCTTCCAGATTCACCCATGTTCCATCATGTAGAATTTCCTTCTTTTCTAAAGTTGAATAGTATTCCATTGTGTGTATATGCCAAATTTCCTTTATCAGTGCATATTTTGATGGCATATAAATTGTTTTCACATCTCGATTACTGTGAAAAAAATGCTGCAATTAACATGGAAGTACTAACATATCTTTCAGGTCTTGATTTCAATTCTTTGGGGTAAATACCAAATATGGGATTGCTGGATCATATAGCAGTTGTATTTGTAATTTGTTGTGGGAACTCCATACTGTTTCACAGAAGCTTACACAGTTTTGCGTTCCCACCAATAGATGCAAGAGTTTTAATTTTTTTACATCCTTGCCAGCACTTGTTATCTTTTTTTCGGGAGGGTGGGAGAAGGGATAATAGCTGATCTGACAGGTGTGAGATGGCATTTCATGGTGGTTTTCGTTTGCATTGTCCTGATAATTAGTGAAGTTAAGTATTTTTTTCATTTAACTGTTGGTCATTTATATATATGTCTTTTTTTGGAAGAAATGTTTATTCAAATCCTCAGCCCATTTTAAAACCAAATTATAAGTTTTGTTACTGTTGAGTTATAGGAATCCCTTATATATATTTTGTAGATTAACCCCTTACTAGACATATGATTTGCAAATATTTTGTCCCATTTCGTAGTTGCCTTTTATGGAAAGATAACCTGTGGTCATGGATTAGAAGACTTAATATTGTTAAAATGTCAACTCTACCCAAAGAGATCTACAGATTCTAAGGCAATCTATCAAAATCCCAGTGGTATTTTTTTACAGAGATAGAAAAATAATTCTATAAATCATACAGAACCATAGAAAACCACAAGCAGTCATATCATCTTGAAAAAGAACAACAAAGCTAGAGGCATTAATTTCATGCTTTCAAAATATATTACAAAGCTACAATAATTCAAATCATTTGGTACTGGCATAAAGACAGGCATATAGACTGACGGAACAGAATAAGGAGCCCAGAAATAAATCCATGATATATAGTCAACTGACCTTTAACAAGGGTGCCAAGAGTGCACCATGGAGAAAACATAGTCTTTTTATCAAGTTTTTCTGTACACAAGAATCAACTCAAAATGGATTAAAGACTTAAGCATAAGACCTAAAACTGTAAAACTCCTAGACGGGCAAAAGCTTTTTGACAGTGTTCTTGGCAATGATTTTATGACTATGACACCAAAAATGCAGGCAACAAAAACAAAATTAATGAAATAAGCAAATAGACTACATCAATCTAAAAAGATTCTGCATAGCAAAGGAAATACACAGAGTGAAATGCCCCAATTTAGTCTAATCCCTAGACACTTGTTCTCAGAGGATGGAATTAAATCTATGACTATAATTAGTCTCTGTTATTTTGTGACAGTAACTTTAACGTTTGTGTTTCCATAATTCACTCTCAAAATAGTAAGGTTATTACATTCATTTTATGGATGAAGAAGTGAAGGATCAGGAGGTGACCCAATCTGAGGATCTGGGGCGCTTGCCAGGGCTTGATGTCCTGGGTATACCCTAGGGCCCTTCCGCCCCACAAGGCATGCACTGTGTCAGCTTGTCCCTTGTCCTCTTCTTCTAGAATAGGGATGTGGAAATGGTGACCCACAAGCACTGCTTGGTGGCTCCGGCGGTAAATGGAAACCCTTTCATATCTTCTGCCACTTGTTGGCAAAGAATTATGGTAGGGAAGTGGGATCATACCCATGGGTGGCTCTGACCTTATTAAGTACTCACTTGCTCTATGTTTCTGTGGGAATTCTGAGTATTGAGGGGACAGATCAATACTAGAGAGGGTAGAACAGCATTATCTTCATGTGGGTTGTTTGACTAGATTGACAAGCCCAGCCTACTTCACCTGGCTTTAAACCCATTGACTTTTACTCACAGTGGGTTTTATTTAACTTTCATCTCCATCCACTTGTGTCCCTACAATTAAAGGTATTTTAATAAGTGCATTCACTGTATTCTCTCACTAGGTCCTCCACATCGAGCCTCATCTCTACTTTATCAACCTCTCTTTCTTTAAAAAATAAAAAAGCCTCCTTCTAAGCAAAAATTAATAGGCGTCCTTCCCTGAGAGGCATTTCTCTCTCACCTAGATAGCTGTGCTTTTCCTGAACAATCAGCTAGTTTCTGTCTCATGGAAATGGAATTGTGGAACTGGTCCAGCTTCCCCAGGTGAGCTGGCTGTTAGAAAGGTGAGAACCAAGTTTGTGAATTTCCTGTATCAAGTGCCTGGCTCTCTGTCATGGGAATTTTTGTAGTATCTTCAGCTTTTGGTTACCTTAATGTACCAATCCTTGTTTTGCTTTCTTCATTCTCACTTATTTTAAAACATGCTTTCTTGCTATAATTTATGCATCTTTCTAGGCTGCCTAGAATCTTGTCTGAAGCAAGGAGGGGGCATAAATATTTAGTTGAGTGACTACTCTTATCTCTCAACGTCTTTTCTCTCCTATTCCTTTGTTCATGAAATACTTGACTTTTTTTTTTTTAGTTGAACACGTGGCCATTTGGAATAAAGATTGTATTTCCTGATCTCTTGTGCAAGGTGTGGTTTGGGAGTCAAATCTGGCCAGAAGATATCTTTGAAAGTGTCAGTGTGTGGTTTTGGGGAAGTGTTCTGTCCTAAAAGGGAGGGTGTAGACACTTTCTTTTCTTCTTCCAGCTGGTTGAAATGTGGATGCAATGACTGGAGCTCAAGCAGCCACCTTGGATCATAAATCCATAGTCTAGGTGGAGAAGCTGTAATGTAGAAGAGGTTATGTTCCTTATAATTGTGAAGTAGCCTTATAAGTTTTGAATGCTCTGTTTCCATAATGTCTACACAAGCATATGAAGCCCAATATGTTTAATGCATAATTAATTGGGTTTTCTTTCACTCACATCAAGACCTAATTCTAATATGCAGACTTCAGTCCTATATGGTCAGATAGGGCCTGTAGCTACCACAACACAGTTTGAGTCTGATAGACATTACATTTCTACAAGCAGTGAAAATATCCTTAATGAATTTGGTTCTCATATTTGTGTTTCTACCCATCTTTTCCCAAAACTATGTTCTTATTTTTCTCTTATATTTATTGCTCTTACTATTGCCTACACAGTGGCACCTCAGTATGAATCATTAATTCATTCTGGAACTCATGCTGAGTGCCAAAACTGATGAAGCATTTTCTCTTGCTGGGTGGCGTTGTAACTCGTACAGGTTCTAGCGAGTACAATGAGTCCCGAGCAAGCAATGAGTACTCAAACATTGTTTCCTCGCCAAAATGCGATGAGTACAGGGTTTGACGAGTTCTGAAAGTGACGGGTACCGAGGTATGACTGTATTGGATTGGCAGTGTTACAATCTTTGCCCAGTGCCCCGCACTGTGCCATACAGTCCTCATGCCTCCTTTACTTCTTTTCAGTGTGTCTTCTGGAGACTCACGCACCCGGTGGGAACTTTGTGTCTCATTCTCCCAACAACCACGTTGTGGAGACAGGCGCTATGAGGGGCACGAAGGTGAGCGGCACACCAGCAGCAGAGCAGTGGCAGTCCGTGAAACCGCAGCGTAGGTTTCCAGGGGTGAGTGCTTTGAGAGAAGCCGAGTGGACGGTGGGTCCTGTGGTACTTTATCTGGCTCCCCGCTCCCTGTCCGATCTCATGTCTTACTTGGCCTCTCACTCACCCCACTCCAGCCAGAGTGGCCTGCATGCTGCCCGTGAGCACCGCGTGCCCGAGGTAATCCTGCCTCAGGGCCTTTGCACTTGCTCTTTCCTAAACCGGGAGTGTTCATCCCTCAAGTTATCACCCTCTCTCATACCGGGCCTCCCTATCTTGTCTCTCTGATTTATTGTTTCCCATTGCCCTTATTAGCACATGCCATTTTACATCTTTTAGTTATTTATTTGTTTACTGCCTTGCTGTCCTGACTACATATCGCCCCGTTAGGGCTTTATGTGTTTTGTTTCTTGCTGCATCCCCAGGACCTGTAACAGAGATTATAATGTGAGGGGGACTCAGTAAATATTGATTGAGTAAAGGGATGAATGAATGAAAGATTCAAAGAGAAGGAGTTCACATCTGATGGCAGTTTACTGGAGGAGTGGTTTAAGTTTGAACTGGATGTACATGGTAACATACAGCAGGTCGCTCTGTTTTTACTGGCAAGCAGCTAGAGACAGCTAGTGCAGTCATACAAGGGGCGGGGTGAGGGTGAGCAAAGTTCCAGATAGAAATAACGACAGAGACTTATGAGTTACACTGAAAAATAAAAGGTGAGTTCAAGAGATCAGAAAAAAAATGCTATGGCATGTCATATATGTAAGTTTAAAACCCACAAGAACAATAAACAATATTTCATGTTTTAAAAGAGGTGTATACATCTAAACAGCTCCATGATATAGGGCTAGAAAGACAAATTTTGCATGATTGGAGAGGAAAGAGAAGTGAGGGTGAGGGATAAGGAAGGAGAATGAAAAATAAGTGTAAACAAAAGAAGGGCCTCACACTGATGTGCGGTAAAGTATGCCGCGCTGGGGCGGTTTCCTTGACCTTCACAATGGACACGCAATGTTAAAACAAATGGAGAGAACTTCACCGGGGACCAGGAGGGTGGGAAAGATGGGAAAAGAGGATCTAACGAATGATAGAGCCATTTTTAGGAAACAGCAAGGAAAGCAGAAATGTGGAGAGTGGTGGGTGATAAAGACGGAATGATAGGTGGAGTCTAAAATGTTGAAGGGACTCAAATGAAAAGGGATGTTCTCACTTTGTTAGGCAAGGAGGAACCATTAAGAGCTTTTGGACAAGATGAAATAACACAGAAAAATTAATGTAGTGTGTAGTGAGTTGGATAAATAACAGATTCAGAGGCAGGGAGAAGAATTAAACAAGTGAGTACAATGTCCAAGTGGAAGTACCTCTGAGTGCGAACTTAGGAAATAGTGATTTAGAGCAGGCTGTGACGTATTATTTACTTATATTAGCAAGCTTTATGAATCACATAAATCACTGCGTTAAAAGCTAGAAGAATGGATCAAACATAGAATCATTTAAATGGTCTCATGGTGGGAACCCGGCATGGGGACTGATACGCTGATGTCTGGTGGGTGTTACGTGAAGTTCTGCAGGGACTGGAAGGACTACCCTCGCTGTGCAACCGGACTTGGGTTGCCAGGCAACTGAAAGCACAGTTGTCAGGACCTGAAGACAAGTCTGATCTGGGTGGAGAGAAGAAGCAAAGGAAAGTAGAAGCGTTCAGCCTGCTAGACTAAAGAAGGAGGTGTGCAAACAGCAACGACTGAAAGGTGAGGAACTGCCCAGGGGAGGGTGCTTTTGGTTTGCGAGAGTCTCATTTTATAATCTGCCGCATCTTTCCCGAAGGTCTGTCTAGTGGGCTGTTAGCCACATGGCGTGAGTGTTTGAGGAAGAGTTCAGGGCCCACACCATTGAACTGGGACCCAAGGCCATTGCCATAGTTACAGAAGCGCTGGTCAGGGTATGTTTGTTCTGGTGGTAGGGTTGACCAAGGAGGAGAAAATCTTTCTAAGTTTGAGGCAATGGAAATTTGAATCAGGTGATTTTTTCAAAACCGAAGATGATTCACAAGTTAGCTTATAAAAAACCAGAAATCTCTATATACCACTTTACTTGGATTATGAAGCCCCATAGAGGAGCCCTTGGCTGGGAAGCCTTATAGAATGCTCTAGAATGAAAGCAAAATCATAGGAAAAAAGAAAAGTGATCAGAGGAAAGTTTTCAAACCAAATTAGAGGGAAACAGCAGCTTGGACATTTTAAGCTACAGTCAGACTGCTCAGAGGTTGTACTGAGACTCATCACGTGAGCTGGCAGGCAGCCCAGGCAGGCCCGTTTCCGGCAGCGGGACAGGCGCTGTGGGAGAGGAGGTGGCCTTCAAGGGCCTGCTGGGGGCTGCTTCCCACCGGGCGGTGCCGGGGAGCTTCCACCGGGGAGCGGACGACGGCAGGCCTGGGCTTCATTTCACCCTGGTTTGCGGGCCAGCCCTGTCTCTGACAGCCCTGGACACTTCTGGATTTTATTCATCTGTCCGTTCACTAATGAGTTTACTCCACCCATGCCTTCTTCATTTATTCAATGCTCGTTGAGCTCTTACAAGGTTCTATGTATCATTCAAGGCTCTTAGGGGACACAAATGTAAAAATGCGTGTCTTGTTTCCAGATGTGGTGGGAGACAGGTGTGACTGCACAAGACCCTGTGGAAGCCATGGCTTAGATGCTGCACAGGAAAAGTGTGCATCTGATCCACGGGCCCACTCAGGGGAGGGCACCGGAGGAGGTTTCAGAGAAGGGGTAACATTTTAACTTTGGCTAAAAGATGAGGAAGAACGTTTAAGTCAGGCAGATAGGCAGGGGCCTGGGGTAAAACTCCTCAGGTGTAGGAAACTCCCCAGGTATAGGCAATTTCTCAGGTGTAGGGAACACCCGCGAAAGATACGGATGTGTGGAAGTCGGTCTGTTCAGAAAATACTGGAACAGGGTTCCCAGCAGGGTTGTTGGACGATGAGGCTGGAAAAGCAAGCAGGGGTCAGATGAAGAAGGCTCTGTTCTCGTGTAGAAGTAAGTCTTCCTTTTGTTTAAACTTGAACCCATAGATGAGAGACCTTCCTAATTTCAGTGTACTAATCGTAATGGTCCCCATGTATTATTAATTGATAAAAATGAACAGCCAGTAGTCTCTGAGTCAGTTTTTATCTTCAACACTTAAAAACCCTCCATTGCTTTGTGACATGGAAAATAACTTGGAAGCTTCCGCTCTGTCACTCCTTAGCTCATTACTGTTAGAAGTGATTTGGGTCCGGAGCTGCACCAGAAGACAGCACAAAGTGGTCTGGTCTCCGAGCTTCATCCCAATGTCTAAAAATTCCTCCTTTAGAAAAAGCAACAGCCGACTGCTTTGGTATCCTGGGATGTTAAAATGCCTATCTTGGCCACAAGCACAACTTTATATATATATTTTTTTTTACTGAAAAAATTAAGCTAAGGATGGACATGAGTGAAAATCTCAAGGACAGTGAGATTTATTTATTTTTTATTTTTTCCAGTCATGCCCAAGTTTCTCCTTAAGCACGGAGAAGCCATACAGGATGCCATCCTTTATTTATTTCAGCATCACATGCCGGTTGTAGTGCTTCGTGTAAAAGTAGCATGGCGCTGAGACCCATTGAAGGTTTCCACCGTGGGACTTCCAGAGTGGGCCCGCGGGTTCTCGTTCAGGTTTTGGACTCTCCACAGAAACATTTCTTTAAAGAAAAATATCCTGAGCTAAGGACGTGGAGGAACGCCAGGCACTTAGCTGATCTCTGTCAATTGGCCGGCTTGGAAAAACATCTTCCAGCGGATTTTCAGACACGGTGGTAGCAATCAACAAATATTTTCTGAGCACCGCCCACATGCATTAAGGGTTTCTTTGAAATAAGATGTTAGAAAAATAAGATGTGCTCTTAAGGGCAAGGTTGGGCCCTGCTTCCTTGTGCAGGTTCACGGTGCCTGTTCTGATTCTCTAGTGGAGCCATGTGAAAGCCCCAGGAACCTTTTGGGGAAAAACAGTATAAGGCAGATGAATGCCCCTCTGTGCAGGTTCAGAGGGAGTGGCACGATTTGAACTCTAGGTGGATACTGAAGAAAGCAGTCTCCACCCTCTGTGTGTGTGGTGTGCGTGTGCACACCCACGCCTGCCTGTGTGCACATGTGTCTTTGTGGAGTCTGGAATGGAGGTCGGTAAAAGGCTGAGTTTAAAGCATGTGAGTGGTTAACCTTTTTGTGGTTCTTTGCAATCCTGGGTTTTAGCCTTAGCCCTCCTTCTCTTGCGCCACCACTTAGAGAGTGTTCTGTGTTTGAAAGGGACACGTGAACCTAATCTGCCAGCAGTATCGGGAGACACCGTTGAGCACAGCCACCTTACCTGTCACTTGGACCCGCGTCCTTATCACAGCTGCTTCAGTTTTCTTTAAAACTGCAGTGGACGTGGGTCATCTCCACAGGGATGAGGCGCTGCTGGGCGAAAGGAACCTGGGAAGAGTGGGGTCTGCGATGCAGCACAGCCACTGTGAGCTGCGGGGCTGAGTCCTGTGCGTCTGGACGGATGGACCCCGCCAGCAGGAGTTTCTGAGGACTCCCCTCCCTTTCTCTCATTTGTAACAAGTCACATAAAGGGCGATTTCTTTTGATTTGTTTTGATTTCTTATTGGGAATTCAGAACTGGTGTGTTTCTCATTCTTCAATTGAGACCTAATAGAAAGATGAGTTAATCTCTTCTAAAAATATATATATATGTATTTTTTCCCAGTACCATTTAACTCCATTATGTCCCCCTCTCTTTCTGGAGTAAAAGAAAAATTCATAACGTTGACCTGAAGCACCTGTTTGGAAGCTAACAAACAAGCACGGACTGACGGTTGAAACTTTCCCTTCTGCGAGTGCGGACGCGTGGTGTGTGTGCAGACACGTGTGCGTGCACGTGCCTGCGTGCGCTCTGCCGGGGAAAAGCCCCTGAGACCGGCCTCGCTTCCTCTTGGTGGAGCGTGGTCACACCCAGTGGCTGCTTAGGTTAATCACACATGTGCCTTCCCCACGGGCACCCGAGGAAGAGCGGCTGGCCTCGGTCATTTCCACCGTGGATGCCAGAGGCCAGTTTGGATGTCAGCAGAGCCACCGCGTCCCTTTTCTTTGTTCCTAATCGTGGTGCCTGCGTAGGAAAGAGCCCCACACTGTTCAGGAGGTTAACGACAGTGGCGTGGGCCTCCTGCCAAGGCTGATGCTTTCCATGAGGACCCGGGAGTATCATGAGGTGGGTTTTCACAGGAACGTTTTAGGGCAGGCTGAAACAAACACTTAGTGCTTTTTATTCTTGTTTCCCTCTATTTGTGCCTAATTTAAACATTTTGAACATTAACTCTTCTTTTTATTTCTATTTATTTTATTTTATTTTTTTGCATACGGAGGAGCAATATCAGATAATGTTGACCAAAAAGGTCATCTTTTTAGAATGCAAATAGGGGCAGAAGTCCTATTTAGAAATTTTAAAAGAACTATATGAAACAACTCCATTAGCATCACAATGACACTTTTCTTTCCTGCTTCTTTTAAATACTCTGCTGGTAGATACTGCGAAGGCCCCTGTTCACTCGGCCACACGACTCGCGGAGAGAACTGTGGTTCTATTTGTGACCTGTGCCTTCATGTTAGGCTGGTCATAGTGTAGAATTTGTGAAATGTCTCAGCAGGTGTCAACTTAGCCCGTGTCTTTTTAGGAGAGAGTCTGTGTGGCCTTCTTTTTCTGGGCCACAAAGAGTTGCAAACTATTGAAATGCTCTGTGGTGTCCTTTCTGGTCCTCCTGGCACCTGGTTCTCAAACCAGCTCTGATAGTTGTCCCAAGTAGAACTGAAATCAAGTGTCACTCTCCTAACTGAACGGTCCTCAGAGCCTGTAGTGCATATGCTCTCCTTTGGTCTGAAGTTCAATCCTTTGGCACTTTATAGAAAAACAGGGACTCAAACCACTCAACGCAAACCGAAGTCAGGAGACCAAGGTCTGAGTCTCCAGCTCCACCCCTAAAATGAGCACATGACCTTAGTCTGACAATGATTTAGTTCCAACCAGGAGGACCTGTTCGCCTTCTCTGAGATCAGGAGGTTTTACTAGAAGATATCTAACATCCCTGCCAGCTCCTTGAGAGAGTAGCTTTGATCAAACCCTCTTTTCCTCTCCTGACTCATTTTTACAACTAGATTATTTTCTCCTCAAAGCTATCATTTCTTAATTAAAAGTTGCTGTTTATAATGAGACCTGCAGTCTCTGGGCTTGTGTGTGGATTCGCTTTCCTCCTTTCTGTGCTTCCTACGAATCCTGAGGCCATGGTCTACTCCAAGGATCGAGTGGGTGGGTGGAGATGGGTGTTCTGGTTTCACTGATATAGAGCTCATTTCTGTTCCAACACATGGGTCACTTTCTACTTGGTGCTTGGAAGGGGAGAACCAAAATATTCTACTATTAAAAACAAAACTGTGCATTCATTGTTTGTGCCATTTGCCCCTCTTACCTCTATCTGACTCTTACCTACTCTAGTCCACATGAACTTTCCCTCTTCTGAGGAGCTCCATGGTCCCAAGTGACTGAAAAGTTAAGGCATTCATACCAGGAAGATATTTCAGGAGATTACGTGGAAAGTAACATGGCATTCTTGTCTCTGTGTAATGAGGGACTTAAGTTCAGGTTTTCCTCAACATAGGTGGAATATTATTCTGCCAGAGGTACTTTGAAACCCTACTTTGGCCCCAGTTTGAAGAAGAAGAAGAAGAGGAAGAAGGAGAAGAAGGAGGAGGAGGAGGAGAAGGAGAAAAAGAAAATAAATAGAAGAAAGGAAAGAAAACTCTGATACACCAATAAGAATACGGCCACCAAAGAGAACGTCAACAGAACTACAGTAGGCACAGCCTCACCAGCGGTGGCAACACCAGCCAGACCAACTTCGGCAGAATTGTAGAAAAGGGACTCTTTGCTGCCCATCAGAAGTTAAAGACTCAGTGCTTCAGACTGAAATGTGATAAAGCAGATAATAGATGCTACATGTGACCACCGTACTTAAGCAAGAAGACAAGACTTTGGTATCAGGGTAATGCTGGACTCATAAAAAGAGTTTGAAAAAAGTGGTTTTGTTTAAAGATTGGTGTTATTCATTTCTTAGATGTTTCATAAAATTTAGCATTAAACTGAGCTGGACCCAAAGTTTTCTTTGTGAAAATGTTTTGATTGTCAATTCAAATTCTTTCATTAATATAGGGCTATTTAATTTTATATTCTATAATTTCCTTAATTGTATTTTTAAGGAAATTATTAATTTCATGTAAGTTATCAAAATTATTAACATAGCATTATTTACAATACTTGCTTTTAACCTTCTACTGTCTGAAAGATTTTAATAATATTCTTTAATTCCTAATATTGGTAATTTGCATTTTCTCTCAAGGCCAGCTAGAGATTTATCAATTTTATTAGTACTTTTGAAGAATCAACTTTTTTTCTTTGTTTTTTTGTCCTGTTTCCTATTTATGTTTAGTCTAATCTTTATCATTTCTTTGCTTCTGTTTCTTATGGGTTTAATTTATTTTTTCTGAATTCTTAAGGTAGAAACTTAAAATATTGATTTTACTGTATTATCATTTTGTCATATGGGTATTTCACAGATGTTAGCTCATGTATATTGCAGGTACCATTATTTCCTCCATTTCATAGGTAAGGAAACTGAGGCACAGAGAGCTTGTAACTCCTCCACAGTTAGAGAGCTAGAAGGAGTGAAACTGGAATTCAGACCCAGGTAACAAGACTTCCAAGCCTGCCATTGGACCCTTGAAAGTCAGGGACAAAATGTAGGCATTGTACCTTGAGAGAATTGGAAGGTCTAGCATTCCTTCGGTCATTTGGGCATACCTTCCAGTGTGGTCTTGTCTCAAGCTCCTGTTCCCCTTTACCTGTGAGCAGCATGTACGCCACTGCTCGCTGGGACACCGCAGCACATGCTGAGGATTCAGATCTATGCAGGGGGCCTAGATGCTCTAGTCAAGTGAATATCTAAGTACATTTTTAATGCAGCCTTATCAATAGTTAATCCCCACTCTCTGCTCCATCTCATACCCCCAACATGTCTTCTTCCCTCCTGCAGCAAGGATGCTTAGGGCCCTATGGATGGGATCTCACTGTGGCCAGCTAGGATTCTCTAGCATCAGGGGGCTGCAGGGACAGGAGTGTGGGAAGTTTCAAGGTCTCTGCTCCAGGCTGTACGATGCATTGACTACTCCCCAAAGAGCCCTCTGCTTATAATCGCAGAGTTTTTGGCATGCGCGCCCTGACAAAAGAACAGATGTTTCCTTCAAGAACAAAAGAACAGGGCATAGCTGTTGGCCTAACGGTTTGCCACTAATAACATTGAACGTGGAAGCAACAAGTCCTAACGAGGATGTTCCTGCAGGATCGTGCAGCCAGTGCCAGCAATTAGGCTTGAAATGGAAGAATGCTGCTTTTCTGTTTTAACTGCTTTCCGGGATGTTTTTAACCTCTTCGTGGCAACGGGCTCTTCTTCCTAGTGGCGTTTGTGAGTTCTGTAAGATGGCTTCAGGAGTTACCACGTGAGATCCCAAATCTCACGTTCATTTCAGAGAGGCGTGTATATGGTTATTATGGGCTCTACGCGACCTGCGGCTTCGGCTTGCAGTCCGTATGTGGGGGAAGTGTTCGCTAAATCGCAGCTCTTAGTCGATCTAAAAACACTGGTGAAAGTTTTTCTCTCCACTGCTGGCTAGAACTTCAAAGTACAGAAGGCCCACACACAAAAATGAAAGGCAAAGAGCCTATGAAAGGGCCTAGCCTCACAGCCCACCCCCAAACCTTCGGGGGCTTTTGTGTTGGACACCCCCCCCATCCCCCCCCCCCCCCCCGTTCGATCACGTGCCGCACAGCCCTTAGTCACATTCCTGGGGTCGTTCCTCCAGGGACTCTCGTTTCCAAAGAATGCCTCCTCTGACGTTGTTCTTGGCTTTAGCCCAAAGACAAGACATTTTCTTTTTGATTCTTTCCCCCAACCCTTACCCTGTTTTTTTTTTTTTAAATTGGCAGAAATGGGAAAAAATATTATCTTCATTCTTTCAACTTTTTTTTTTTTACCATGGACTATTTGTGAATCATGAAATGAGATCAGTGTTTGAATTTGTTAAGTCGTGGTTAGAAAAGAGCGCTCATAATACCCTTATTAACATCTGTATGGTGCCAACTGGATCTTACACACCTCTCCTCGATTTCCTTTGGGCGTTGGCTGGAAGGAGAACACATCCCACTGTGGCGACCGGGCATTGCTGTCCGTGCCTGGGGTTCGGGCCTGGGCCTCTCCTCCTGATGTTCTGCGTGCTGATGTCGTCAGTTCACTACGTGATCCCAATCTTTATAGCAAGTGCTTTTGAACATACTCATCATCACTCTGATCATTTCTATCAAATTTTCTAATGCTGCCACTATGCTGGTGTTGAGGGAAATGTAGAACCAGATACTTGGAATGACATGAAATTTTCATAATGTGAATCTTATAATCACAGATACAGTTGGCTTCCTCTAATTTTTCTTTAAATGTGGTTGAGGTAATGTCATTAGGAAAATATTCTTTGTTGGGAATAGTAAGGTTTTGAATCAGTAAGGTACATATATAACAGTTGTAAGTGCTCTCATATTTGGGTTCATGTGGGTTACATTTTGGGGTTGAGTAACAGCCAAGAAATATATAACAGCACAATTGTATGATTTTGCAGAGACCAAACATCAACAGTAGATTTCTTTAGAAATTGGGTGGGGATGAATACCCAGGCGACCAATCAGCATTCTAAGATGGCAGTGGAATTGAGCTAGTTCTATAAAAACGTGGATCAGCAGAAGAGTGAGACGCGTCACTAGGCCCGAGTCTAACCAACCGTGTGACTCTGGGCAGCCAGCTTTCTCCCTCTCTCTCAGTTTCCTAATCTGCTAAATGGTCATACGTGCACTTTCCCTGTGACCCCTCACAAAACTTGCATAAGGGTGAGTGGGTCCCTCTATGGGATGGTGCTTTGAAAGTAAAACACATTATACATGCTGTACTGTCTGCACTTAACACAGTGTGCTACACTTCCGCAGCGGCCACATCGCAAATGCCGCCGGAACTGTCGGCCACGGTGGGCAGCTCTTGGGGTAAACGAAAAGTTTTGGTCAGATGGGCCCCGTTGCTAAATGACTACTTTTTAAAAAAATTATTTATTTATTTTTAGAGAGAGGGGAAGGTAGGGAGACAGAGAGGGAGAGAAACATCAGTGTGTGGTTGCCTCTTGTGCACCCCCTACTGGGGACCTGACCTGCAACCCAGGCATGTGTCCTGATGGGAATCCAGCCGGTGACCCTTTGATTCACAGGCCAGCACTCAGTCCACTGAGCCACACCAGCCAGGGCTAAATGACTGCTTTTAATATGGTAGACAGGGCATGGAATTCCACAGGTGTCTCCATTTCTCTATTTTAGGGTTATTTCCATGACTTGATTTAAAACTTAATAAAAACAAATGTTCATATATTACAATTCAAAATGGAACTACCTGAGTGGCTTGGGGTGAAAGGAAAAGAGACAGAGACGAGGAAGAGGAAAGCTTACATTTCTGTGGTAATACAATGGTAGTTTTCCAAAACTGAAAACAATGAATGCTGAGCTAACGAAAACGGCGTGCTCCCACGGACTGAATTCCTGTGTTTGGAAGCCCACTAGAATTTGGTGACTGCACTTGGTTCTCTCCATTTTCAGACTGTTGGATGCCGCAGCTTCATGGAATGAACACTGCTGTGTTGTTTTGGTTCAGTTACGTTTGCATTTCAGTTACTAACGATGGCCATCCGTTTCTATTTAATTCATAATGAAAACTTCGGGATGAAAATTCCCTTGATTGGATGAAAAGGAAAAGTACAAAAACGACAGGATATCCGCGCCCATGCCAGGTGGGCAAGTGATACGGGGCGATGTTCCAGTAGGAGTGACAAAATTGACTCAAGGTATGGCCCCCTTTTGCCTATGACTTCTTGTGAGTGAAGGCACAGGTTATAAACATAGCAACCAGGATCAGGGATCCTAGCTCATCAACTACAAGCAGATTTCTGGGTGAGTTACACGTTCCTGTTAGGTTGTCGATACCCCCTGCTTTACCTGGGACAGTCCAGGTTTGTGCATTGGCCCAGAGTGATTGTAATAGCACCTCCTCTCCTTCCTAAGGTGTCCAGATTTGGGTGATGAACTGTGCGGTCATGCTCCCCATGCGGGATGCTGAGCACGCACCCTGGGCATCAGATCCCTGTGCCCTCGCCGACTGCGAGGCCTGGCCCAGGAGACACGCACCAGGTGCCCATGCACGATATTGGGTGGACCTAGAATGCTTTGATGACGGTCGATTTGTCAGTCTGTGCTCTGCCTTTGACTACGTGTCCCCAAACTCAGTGTCTCACTAAATGTCCTCAGTTCGCTTTCTGGCTGCAACATTTCTATTTGGGAAAACTGCCAGAATTGTCAGCCAGTAAAGACTTCAGCCCTTTCTTGGCCAATTTGCCAAAAAAGCATTGGAGAGAGTTATTGATCTTTTCCCTTGTACTCATTCAGCTAATTTCCACCCTTCCCTTTCTTTTCTTCTTCTTGAGCTGACATCCAATAAAAACTCTTTCTTCCAGGTGCCAGCAATATGTCAGCGCAGCACCATTCATGGTAGGAGTTGCTGTTTCCCCCTTTTTCGCTACAAAGACTCTTCTTGGTTCTACTGACAGCACAGGTAGCTGTCAGGCTTGCTTCCCTCCTGCATTTATTTTCTGAGCGGCGATGAGCCTTGACTGGTCCATAGGACTAAATCCCACTTGGATGGAACCTTAGATATTATTGCCAGTTGCGCAGGCTTTTAATTACACAGTATATAAGTTATCAGGGCAGTCTTATCCTATACTTAATTTGTACAAGGAAGCCTAGAAGATTAGTCAGGGACGTTTAAGTAGCTAATTGGTTTCTCAATGGGAGTAAATTTTGGATTTGGCCTTCAGAAATACAACGGTTCTTTCAAAGTGTGGCTAGTGCCGTGATGCCCACGGTGCCAGCTCTTCACCGGCAGCCTTTTCTCAGCTGGGGTCTCGGTGTCGTGTTGTTCCATTAGGTAAGATAAAAGAAGGAGGCTTCTCGAATGGCAGTGGAATTACTGGAGAGGTGGGCAAAGTGGCTACAATGACAACACATATTTAAGACATTTGGGAAGCTGTTAAGGACAGATAGTGGCAACGGTTGGCACATGCTGGTGAGTACCACACAAGTAGAGGGTTGGGCTTGACAAGTTGCAACTTCTTTTTGGGAATTATCCTGAATACAGTAACCCCCCACCACTCAGTGATGCTTGAAGGCAGTGTCCCATGGGGAGTGCCGCAGTGAGAGCAAAAATATGGACTGAGAGACACAGATTTCTGCGTCCTTCTCACTCGACTGTGGATCGGCATGGGGGCTAAGACCAGTGTCACGTTTCCTACTTCGACGGCGGAAGGAGCATCTTGTGTCAGTGCCTGGCTTGTCAAACAGCCACTTGTGAACTTCCGGTCACCTTTGAGCCTTCCGATGCTGTTTCATGGAATTTCAGTCCATAGGAATGCAAACCAGCAGCCTTCGCTTTTCATTCCATTTGTCCCCTCTTCCTGCCCAGTCCCGTTGGTGGTGTGGTGGTCCTGGGAGCTGGGCTCCTGAGGTTATGAAAATCAACTAGTAGGAATTCCTGGGTGTTGGGAAGGGAGAAGTGTTGATGGGGTGATATATTAAGTAATTTACACATTGATATATGCATTCTAAAAATGTGCCTGTTAAATTTTCATAATTCTAAAATGGGAATGGAACCAAAATGTTTAGTCAGACACGACAATTATAGCTAACATTTATTGAATGCTTATAATAGGCCCGCTACTGTTCTAATTGTTTTACATGTATTAGCTAATGTAGCCCTCACAATAGCCCAATGAGACCATTATCGTCACCACTTACAAAGCAAAAAATCAGCGGAGAGGGTGGACCACGTGAGCATCATCAGCAGGTAGAGGGCAGAGTCGGCCTTGGGACCCGCATCTTCCACTCCCCGATCAGTGCTCTTCATGGCATGCTGCCCCTGTAATTCCAAAATACCCCCAACTCTCGCCCTTAACTTTGAAAGAGTTCTGGAAGAACTGATCTTATTATTCATTAATGACACCCCTTGAGTTTCTTGCCCTAGAAGTATTAATAATCACAAAGGAGTATTTTAGAATGGGTTATGCCTGGAGATTAATCATCTTGCTTATGCATGCATTAGTTTCCTAGGGCTGCTGTAATAAAGTACTACCAACTGGGTGGCTTAAAACAACAGAAATGTATTCTTTCACAGTCCTTGAGTCCAGAAGACTAAAGTCATGGTGCCCACAGAGCCATGTTCCCTCTGAAGGCTCTGGAGAAGGATCCATCCTTGCCTCTCCCAGCTTCCGGCTGTTGCCAGCCATCCTCGATATTCCTTGGCTTGTAGATGCATCAATCCCATGTCTGTCTCCATTATCACATGGCCTTCTGTGTGTGTGTGTGTGTGTGTGTCTACACTTTTCTCTTCTTATAAAAAGAAGGGTTAAGCCCCACCCTAATCTGGTATCACCTCATCTTAACCCGATTACATTTGCAAAGACTCTTATTTCTGGAAAGTCACATTTTCAGGTACCAGGGATTAGGACTTGACCATAACTTTTGCGGGGACACAATTCAACTCATAACAATGTATGTATCTGCTTAGCCCCTATTACACTATGTCCCGTGTTCTAATTTGAGAATGAATAAGGAAACATGTTTTCCCCATGCAATTATTTTTATAACACGTGCATAGTTCTTTTATTTCCTCCTTCAAACAGCACCTACCAGCAGATGTTTCTCCGACAATAACAAGCAGGTACATACCTCACTTGAAGGGCCTGGGATGGGGGGCAGCCGTTCTGTGACAGATTGTCTATAGCAGGCCCCTCTTCCTCTCTCCTCTGACCTGCGTTTCCATTATTTGCCCGTGGTAGTTAAAACAATAGCGTGGACTTGTTTGTATGGGTGACATTTTCAGTTATCATTGCACAACAAGGGTTTCTTCGCATCATCGTAAAAGCTTCGGTTATTATTCGACCCACCTCATAATATTTCAGCCAATAGAAGATGCATAATTTGAGCGTTCGCATAGTTGACACTTAGGTTGTTTCCATTCTTTCCTTTCCCTTTAGCATTTCCGGGAACATTTGTGCACATATCAATCTTCTTGCTCTGGACTTTTTGTAAGGAGAATTTCTAAAATGGTGTGATGTTTTGATGTATTCTGATGGCCTATAGTTTGATGCAGAGTCGCTATCAACCTTGTAGCAGAATCACTCCACCATGTTGTTATCAGCAAGCTGATCACTTAAAACTTGGCTTTAAATGGTCTTTTGTTATTTTAATTTAAACTTCATTATTATCCTGGTTGAATACTTTTCAAATGCACTTCTTCTAAATATTGAAAGCTGGGAACAGAAAAAACAGAACAGCTTATCTTTCTTTCGCAGTTGTTGAAAACACTTGAGGAGGAAGTCAGATTTAATAAATTGCATAACCCAGTATTTAAAGTTTCCTGAGGTTGATATGGCTGCAATAATTTAATTTTTGTTTAAAATGTTCACACTTTCAGTTTTACCATTAAAATAGCTAAAATTTGGAAAACGCATGCTGGTTTTATTAACATAATTTTAAGTTTGTGAGAAGAAAGTCCCAGCATACGTAACTTATTTTAATGAAACAGCATTAGTTAAGTGTCTACTCTGCTTGGTGATGTTTTTCTCCTACTTCGCCATGGTAAACACATGTCCTAAATATACTCGCTATAAACTTATTGAATGGAAGATGATTCACCTCTTAATTGATTCATAAGTATTTGCTTAAATTAGCTTCAGTAAATAAAATTACCAGCTTATCACTCACTTTTCTAAAATGACTGTTGCTAAATTAATTTGCAAGTTTATCAAATTACATTATGACTTAAAAATGTATACTCATTCACATAGGATAAGAATTTACCTTTATGTCAGATTTCTGAAATGTGTACATTTAAGATTCTATGTATGATTAAAGGAGATATGTTATATTTCAAAAAAATACATATCCTTAGTGATATGTGTTAAATCACCTCTGCTTTACATCCGTTACTTATTATAATTGAATCCAGGACTGTTCTGCTGAGGGCTGGATGGCAGAGGGGGAATTCATTTAACCAACACCATTATACTTTAATTTACATTAATTATGTTTTACAGAAACCATGGAGTTGATCCCAAAATCAGAGTCAGTCTGGGGACTCGGTCCTGTATTTACTTAAGGCCAGGCTCCTTCTTGGCTTCCACCCATATATTTAATGTGGCCTGAGACTTAGGAGTCCTGGCCACTGGCAAATAGGACAGTGACCTCAAGCTCCATCTACTGAACTCAGGATTTAGTAGGTCTTGATTCCGGTCTTCTTCCGACCCCAGAAAAACACTACAGAGCCCAGCAATCAGTGCTTTATGAGCTAATTTTGTATGTGTGTGTACACACATAGACACGTATATGTGAGTATGTATATTTTTAGAATTTTTTTCATCTTTTTTTCTCTTGCTACAATTCTAAAATGGGTGGATAGCCAAACATTTGTAATAGAAAAAGAAAAAGAATACTAGTGAAACCAACTTCAACCACTTTAGTCCAAAATTGAGTTGCATGATTTATTTTTGACCAGATGTCTGCTGGTTTAGACAAGATATGTTGGTTGAGGTTTTGGTGCAATATTTGATCACTCAGGATATTGGATTGGATTGAATCCCGAGAGATAGCGGAGTTCCTCTGCACGAGAAATGAAGGAGACTTTGTGTAGGGCTGAAACATCACAGTGGGTGGTGGGCACGCAGAACAAGAGGGGCTTTCCGAAGTCCGAGGAGACATGGAGCCAGTGAGAAATTTCGTTAATGGTGATTCCCGGAAGGAGTTAAAAAGACAGACAATGTCTAACATTCAATTGTAAGTTGTTCCTTCATGGTGTTGCTATTTAATTCCCTCCCGTCTCTCCAAGTCTTTGGGGAATCAAGGGAAAGAGTCTGTGTTCCCCGTCTGGGTTGACATGGGGACAGTGGATAGAGAACAGGCAGGAAAGATATTGTATTTCTTGAGAAATAATAACTTGGTTTTATTGACCAGAGCACAAGCCATCCCCTTCCTTGAATTGTCTTTATGACAATGAGTTCCTGCGTTAGCCGAGAAGGCCTCTAATTGAGTCAACACTACTCCCACGTCGTTTTGTGTGATCCCCAAATGGCTCACCTAAGAGCAGGCAGGCTTCACTCAGTTCCTCCACCACGCGAGCCAGGGCCAGCAGGCTGTAGGACCTGCAGCCGCACAGCCACTGGCCGTCAGGGCGCACGCAGGATGCCGTCCGCCACAAAGGGTGTGCAATCTCCCTGGGGCTGGACCCCCACATCTTCCTGCTCACACGTGGGCTGCTCCTGGCCACACGGAGCCTGCTGCTCACCAGGATCCCTGCCTTGGACAGACTGATACTTGGGCTCTGTTCTCTCACTTACCTGATTATTTCTTCTTTATGCTTCCCTTGGTTTAAACTCTAGGTGGTTGTTTTTTTTTTAAATGATTATTATTTTTTTTTAAAGATTTTATTTATTTATCTTCAGAGGGGAAGGGAAGGAGAGAGGGAGAGAAATATCAATGTATGGTTGCTTCCTGTGCATTCCCTGCTGGGAACTGGCCTGCAACCCAGGCATGTGCCCTGACTGGGAATCGAACCGTGATCTCTTGGTTCACAGGCCCACGCTTAATCCACTAAGCTACACCAG
>CM052541.1:183779204-183840325 GCA_028533065.1 Trachops cirrhosus | reverse complement strand
GTTTTTTTTTATAACCAACTCCCATATTTGTCTCCAGAGTATCAGGTGTTCACTCATGTTTCCATGATAAATATTTTGCCTTTGCCCACAGCTGGAGGCTGCTCCTAAATTCTCAGTCTTAGCCTTCCCCGGAAGGACCATCAGAGGTGTAGTCTTAATTATGAAATAAACCAGGACTCAAACCTGATAACCTGGGCTCACCAAGACACAGCCCCCCTGACTAAGCTGCAACTCAGCTGAAGTACAACTGGCTTCAGTGCCTCACTGTCGACCGTCCCTAATGCCTTGCAAATAAAACGCACTCAATGTATATTTCTGAATAAATGGATGAATGTTTTATTCTGATGGGAAAACAAAGGAGAGAAGAGAAATGGCAGAGGCATACTAGTTGAAAAGGAAAGCTATTAAAGCTAAATGTATTCATTTGTCTTTTTACCTAATAGGCAATAAAAGATTGCCCCGTTAGAAGAGACACTCAAGGCCGGGTGAGATGCCAAAGGGACTTTTGTACAATGTTTCCTGATATCCTTAAGCTTGTCATAGTTCCCCCTGGAGCATCTTTCTTAAAGTTCAAAGGCATCAGTTATAGATGCAGGGGGAAAAAACACCAAAAGAGAAACAAGAACATGAGCAGAGTTATATTCGGCAGAAATTAAGTACATATAGAAATTCATTAGTGAGCTCCCTGGCTTCTCCACAGGTTTCTATTTCATATAATTCTCACTCTAACTTGTCCATTAGGCTTATGGTAGAGGGATTTTGAAACCAAAAAGCAAACAGAGAACTAGGTTTTTGGTTTGGTCCATTCTCTGCAAGTTGTATAATCTTACTCACCAGTCTCTTAACGTACCAGTTGCCTCATTTGGATATTGGAAATAGTAAGTGTTGTCCTATCTGCTTCCAAAAATCTTTCTGAGGATCAAGATAAGGATAATAGTAACTAGTTATTCATAATTATACTCCTTTAATAGAGTTGTCTTTGATGAAAAATTGAGGGAGGCGTGGTCCCTCCCCAAACCCGGGTTGGGGGTCTGAGCTTTCTCTGGGAGAAGGGGCTGAATGAGAATGTTAGGTCCAGTGCAGAGAACAGGGTGAGGAGAACCCTGGTCAGTTGCATGTCGATGAAAATCTCGTAGTGCTCGTCATTTCTCCTTGAACAAAGAGGGTGCTCTAAGGAAAGACAAGCTAAATGCCACTTAGGCCCTCTTGCGGATGGATGAACCTGTGTCCCAATCTTTCTAAGCCTCAGTTTCCTTGTAAGTAAAATGACAAAAATACCAATTCATATGCACATTTTCTTTTTACTATTTCTTATCTACTAGACACCTTCTAGGATTTCTTAAGATTATTGTAACTTTGTTTTGCTTTTTGTGCAAAGATACCCATATTAAGGTGTGTTTGTTTGTTTCCTATCCAGTCCTTTTACAAGACACTCAACACCTGTCTGTCATTCTTGGGGTATTTTCCCAGGCTTCCCCCCTTACTCTGCCTGTCCTTCCAACTTCTAAGATTCTCCCAAGATATAAGGAGGGCAAAAAACTGGGCAAAAATGCTTGTTCTATACTCATTTTAAGTCTTTCTTTCTCCCAGCTAACACTCAAGTGTGGTTCTAAGCGTGAGTTTAATTTTCTTCATCCTTCTTTATCTTTCCCAAGGTTTAACAGCAGAGTTTCCCTATTTTCCGCCACCTCCACCTCAGCCGCTCCCCAGCTGAATGCTGGCAAGCAATCTTACTCTACTGGAGCAGAAACATTGACGATGCTGCGAAGCTGCATGGAGATAAATTGGTGTAGACCAGAACTTCGTGGAAGAGAAACTCACATATGTACAAGGTTTGTTGTATTTGGTTTAACTGTAGTTGTATATTCTCACGGGGCGAGGCAGGAGGCCTGGGGGCCTCCAGTGTACGCTGGGAGCCAGCCGTCCGGGACATCATGGCGTCCGAGGAGCACCAGCTACAGAAGACTCCACACGCCAGGGAGAGAGGCACCTGCGTCCTCTGGGCAGCACGCTACAACCCCGTTTGTCTCTCTTAACCCACGGGGGTGGGGATCAGATCCACTTTCTTAAGCCAATTACCGTACTTCCAAGTAAACTTCAAACTTATCTATGAACTTTTGGACTTTTCACCATGACGATTTGATAGAGACTTGGCAAAATAAATGACAAAGATTATGTCTCATTTTGAGTCCAAGGTCATGGACCGTGTTCAGTTTGAAGGCAGTTTGCACTCGAGTTTTGAAGGCTAAGAGGAAACATTCACTTGGGCAGAGTGTCTCTGTGACTTCTGGATTATTTCGGCTGCCTTCCCGGAGTTCACACCTGAAGGTCAGGCAAGGGCAACGTGGGCTTCTTGTTTCAGCTTTACTGAGTGTCGAGCATTAGTCAGATGATCATATCCGAATTTATAGCACACGCACGCACACGGCATACTCACTTATGTGCATAATTACAACGAGTGTATTTCTTTTCACACTGACCAAATACTAATTTAAACAAGAAAGCAACACCTAACAAACAATTAAATTGCCATTGATTATCCACATTATAAAGTGTTATATTCTTTGGCTTTAGAGAAGAGCTCAAGTTTGGGACCTTTCAAACTCCCACCATGTATTAGGAGTCAGTCAGTACAATAGAGATCTAATATTAGCAACGGGTCTTACATAAGAACTGAAACAAAGTTAGAAGTGAAACAATTTCATGGGAACGTGAGGGGGTTGGAAATATTTTTAAAAGAATGTTTCTCATTGTTGCATGGGTAGTGAGAGTAACTGCCAAAATGTGGCAAAACGAGAGAATTATGCAATGGGAGGAAAGAAATCAAACATGTAACATAATTTTGACTCTATTGTTATCCGAGTTCAGTTTTTTTTTTTTGAATTAATAATAAAATTGAGCAGGTGGAATGAGTCAGTTGATGACTCAGGAAGGCCATAGGAAACTTAAAACTGTTAAGCAAACGCTCTTCCTCGCCATGAAGTTTGGTTTTTGTAAATGGTCTTTCAACAGAAAACTTAATCTGCCAGAAGATCTGTACACTGGGGTTACCAGCATGTACCCCTACACACCCCCCATCTGACTCTAAACCTTTGTGAAAGCGATTAATTTCTAGGACAAGTTGTTCACACAATTTCTTTCACATTCAGGAAAGCAAATAATTGTAGGGAGCTGTCTAGAAGTGGCCGGGAGAGACGGTGCTAGTGGGTGCTGGGGATAAAACCAGGGAAGTGGCCTCTAGTTGGTGTCCTTAAAGGGGACAGCAGGCACGCCGGGTTCAGGCCATACTCTTCCCGGTGCTTCACGTGGTTTTCCTAACTCACCCCCCTGCTAGACTCTCTCTCCCGTGTTTCCACTTCACTGCTTCGAAAGGTATCCTTCTAAATTGTTACTGATATTATAAGCAAACTGTTTTCTCTCTTGAAAAGGTCCAACTTATCTTCCAGTCTTTTTTATAATTAATTCGCATGCTCTTTTTACAGGTTCTCAAGAAGTGCCTACAGTCAGTGCACAATGAAGTCTTTTCCTTGGGACCATGACCCTGTGCGGACTCATCCCTGTGCCTGGAGTGTCTGCACTGTGGTCTGAGCCCATAAGTATACGTGCCTTGGTGCAGAGGCTTACAGACAAGCTCCCCGCTCCCCAGGAGCCCACAGAAGTTTCTCATCGGTGGCCGAGGAGTGTCAGATGAGTCCTGATCCTCCTGCCTGCTTTACTCATAGCAGATCAATTTTTTTCGGCTTTGTGTGGCGGCCTACCATGTACAGTTCTGTTGGACTAAAAAGGCTCTGCTGCTGAACGATAACATAAATTGAAAAGTACTGGCGGAGCTAAAGTCGGTCGTCGTTTTTGGAAAAATAGCTTCCAATGTCCAAGTCATTAAGTGTGGTTAAACATCACCAGCATTAAAGCATTGGAAGGATAGCATTCATTTAATCGGTTTTTACGTCTTGTGAATCAATGCAAAGGAAATAGGTCACTGCATGTTTTCTTAGTAGCGAAGCTACGTTTCTATACTCTATTTGCGAGTTTGGAAGGCTGAGAAGCATGAGGCGGGCAGCGATTCAGAACAAAGGGGTTTAGGAGGCACTACCCTGCCGAGTTGCCGCAGTGACCTGAAGACTGAACGTGCTTCCCCACAGGCTTGCTGCAAGGATAAGGCACAGACGCTGAGGAGGAACTGGGTGCATTAAACTCTACTTTCAGTTAGGTAAGTGCAAATAGACTGATTTTTCCTTTCTACAGGATATGAGATGGCTGAGCCTCAGTGGGGAGGTTTTGCACACGTCTGTATAGCTGGACTTTGGCAAAGCCTTTGGAGAAGCTCTTCCAGCACGCAGGTTTCCCTTTTCCACAGTGTTGTACAGTCATGTTCTCCTTCCTCGTGAAAACTGGTTTCCCCCCTTAGCATCCCTTCCCCTTCGCTTTCAATAGACGTTCTCAGCGGCAGCCCTTGTCTTGTATTTCTGACACGGAGGCACGAAGGGGGAGCTGCCTCTGCCTCCCACCACGCAGCCGGGGATCCTCAGCCCTGGTCTGTCTGGAGCTGAGCCAGTTCCTGAGACGTGGGCTTTCAGAGCCTAAACCAGGAAGGTCCCAGGCATCTTTCCCTCTCATCTTCCATTTTAGCCCAACTTAGTTCCTTTAAGACTCTGTCTTGGCTCAAGAAAGTTCACCAAGGATCTGCTAAGAGGCATTTTGTAATAAGACAGTCCCCAAGTTCCAGATCTCTCCACTGAGCCGTACAGACTCTCAGCCCAAGCACGGCCGTGCCTGGGGATGCTCACTGCCGCCACCTCTGCAGAACCCTGTGGGAGCTGAAGCGTCAGACTGGAAATTCCTCTGCCCCTGCTCTCGTGGTCTGGTCAGTAGTTTTGTGGCTGCGACTCCTGGTAGTGACCCTTGGCTTGGCAAATCCTGGTTCCTTACTCCTATGGTGATGGCCTGGAGGATGTCCATCAGGGTATACACAGGCATGCCATCCATCAATGGCCAGTGAATGAGTTAATATCAGGGATTAATTAAAACATAATAATAATAATCTTGAAATTCAAATGCAAACCCACCTCTCTGCCCTTTAGCAAGAACAAAGTGCCCATGGAATCAACAAGGAAGAACATGACGTCCACGGAATTTTAAGGTGTTCTAATGCTGGCAAGCTGTTTTAGTTCGCCTCAGTAACCTGAACGTTACCTTCTGGTCAGGTGACAGTAAATGGTGGCAGTTGTCCAGAGATAGGTTCTCTGAGCTGTGCATAGTAAATCAACACTGAGTATTGGTTGAAGATCCTACTGGGAGCAAAAACACCTACCTCCAGGTGTTCTGTGACAAGGTTCTCACAAACAAGGAGAGGGCCCTGAAGGGCAATAATGCACTCTGCCTCTCGGGAGCGGTGTCCGCTGCATTATCCCCCATTTATTCATTCACTCCTTCATTCACCCCCCAAATATTTTTTGAGCCAATGCCACGCATTAGCCCAGGCACTGGGTATGTGGCACTAGGAAAGAGAAAAATATCCCTGTCTCTATGGAGTTTTCCTTGGAAAGGAGAAAGGCTCGATAAACAAAGAGATACAAATGCTGTGGAGAAAAGTAAAGCTGATGGGAAAAGGAAATGCTGGGGGAGGGGCTGCAATTTAGAAAGGGCAAAGGGCATTCTCAAAGAGCAGGTGACATTTAAGCAAAGACTTAAAGTAGTAAGAGAGCACAGGGACCTGGGCTGGTGGAGGAGGGGCTTCCTGGCAGGAAGGAAGGCCTGGCTCCTGAGGATAGAGCATGCCTGGAGAGTTAGAGGACCCGGGAGAGGCCAGCAGGGCTGGATCGGAGTGAAGAGGGCGAGCGAAGACAGCAGGGGCTCCTCTTTTAAGCCGCCTGCAGCTCAGGCTGGCCCAGCAAGGCCCCAGCCCTTCCACTTGTGGGGGACTGCCTCCAGAGCATCTCCCTCGGCCCACTGTGGGCCATGAAGCTCTCACCTGGCAACTGTGGACCTAGGTTTAAATCCCTGCCTTGTCCCGAATTCCCAGAGGCCTCGTGACCTCCTGGCCCAGATTGCTTCATCATGGGACAGAAGATTGGACTTGTTGATTTCCATCTCTTCTCAGCACTGAAGTTCAAGTGTTCTTTTAAAAACTCACTTTAATATATTAGCATTTGATTTCATATGCTAATATGCCCTTTCCTAAAGAATTTATTATAAAAGTTTTTTTTTACCTACAACATGCAAGTGAAAAACAAAAGCTTTTGAGCTGTAGTAAAATGTTTTAAATTTTACTATTACTATTATTCTGTTTGCAAATTTATATTTTTAAAAATATTTATTTATTTTTAGAGAGAGGGGAAGGGAGGGAGAAAGAGAGGGAGAGAAACATCAATGTGTGGTTGCCTCTTGTGCGCCCCCTACTGGGGACCTGACCCGCAACCCAGGCATGTGCTCTCACTGGGAATTGAACCAGTGACCCTTTTGTTCACGGGCCAGCACTCAATCCACTGAGCTACACCAGCCAGGGCTATGTTAGCAAATTTATAGGAAATTACTTGTGGGCTGAGAAGAAAAGGAAAAGTTTAATCTTCTTTTCTGTCTTCCTGTACAACCATTAGATACCTTCACACCTATCCATTCATTTTCTAACCTCAAAATCGGTGAAAGAAGGTAAAGGAAATAGCATTAGTGACTTTGACAGAGGAGGAAGCTGAAAGTGGCCAATTTTAGGGCATCACTCAACCCAGTTAATGGCAGAAGCAATATTAGAACCAGTGTCTTTGGGGTCTGAGTCTTATGACTTTTCCCCACCAAGCTGCACTGAGAGCCACAGAGACATTTAATAATAATGTGTATAGACATTGGCACCGAAATAACACTGAGGAAGCTGATGGAATAGCTTACATCTGGTGTTCCTTCATTCTAGGCTGCGTTGTCCCTCGCCACAGGTCACATCCTCCCATCACGAGCTACCTCCCTTCCTCCCACCCCTAAAACCCCGATGAGCACCCACGTTTAACACCATCTGGGGGGGGGGACAGTTAAGGTAAAATGTCGTCTGTGCCGTAGGTGAGGTGTGAGCTGTGTGCACAAAACGCAGCTGGTGGAACACGTACCCACTCTGGTTCCAGAGACGGAGGAGGTTGCACAGAGAAGATGCTAGCTACTTCAGCCGACTTGGAGCAGAGGAGCAGGAGTTTGCCAGGCACAGAAAAGAGCAAATGGCATCCAGGCAGGCTCATGACATGCAAAAGCATGTGTGTGGGAAAGCACGTGGTACAGACGGAACCCGCGGTGCTCCGGCGTGGGGAGCGCCAACTGTGAGCTGAGGGCGGACGGGAGACGAGGCCTAAGGAAGTAACTTGAGAGAAGTGTCACATGTTAAATTCCATATATTTAACATCAAGGGCTGCACGCAAAGTGAAAATGTCACCTATGGGGAGGAAATCCGGTCCTCGGGATATCTTCTATCCTTTTCTTGCGTTTGAAAGTGAACTTGAGGAATCTCTCATTTCCTGCCCTCCCTCCGCTCCCACGTCCTGTCCTGCCTCTGCTCAGCTGCTCGGGGTCCTTGCAAGCCTTTCCTCCCCCTTTCTTCCTCCCTGCTTTCCTCCTGGGGACTGCCTCCTTGGATAGAGCACAGACCCACACTTACTTCTATTTCAGTCCCTTTGTCTGCCAGAACCCAGGAGGGAGCTTTAGGCTGGATGGAAGCTTTTCCTCCAGGGACTTCACCCCCTCTGAGGGGAATGTGTAAAGGAGACAGACCCTTCCCCTGGGGGCGGGATGAGTGTGGCCAGACACCACTCCCTGCCCCCTCCCCCCACTGCCCCTGAGCTTGGGAAGGAGCTCTGGCTGCACATTTCCGAAGAGGAGACTTAATTTCTGAGCCTAGAAAATGTACCTGACTCCTAGACCCTGAAAATACTCTTCCAAGATGAAAAAAACAAAAAACAAAAAACAATCCTTCTTTTTAAATGGGGTAACATCTCTGGAGTACATCGTTCCCAAAATAAGATCCTCCGATTTGGAAAAATCTAGCTGAAATAAATGAAAATAACAGATGGAAGAGAAATAACAGAAGCCATCCAAAGAACAGCAAGAGAGATGAAGCAGGGAATCATCTGTCTAGAAAATGGTACTCAGTTGTACTTTTGAAATTAAAGGTACATTGACTTCTGAAGAGACTGTGATTTTTCTCTCGACAGTTCCCCCCACACATTATGTCCTTTCTGGGCCAAGGTTAGCGCAGGAGAGGTACAGTTTGCTTTTCTATTCCTGCATCTCCCATTTGGGCGGTTTCCATCTGTTCAAAGGCGTTAGGATCAATGGTGCTGGTCTCCTGGAGAAAGGTCTGGGCTCTTGGCAGAGGGCCGGATAAATACAATTAGCATAGGGATGTTTAATAACAGATTATTTGTATCCTTTTAGGTTTGTCTGAGCACAACCGTGGGCAAGCTGGGCCTCCTTAGCAGCCCGCAGAGCAGGCAGGGCTGGGCCTCTGCTCCCCTGCTCAGCCCGGGGGCCTGGCGGCAGAGACAGGGAGCTGCCCTGGTGTGCTGCACGTCTTGAAAACACAGTTCTGCTCCCTCGTTGGCATCGGAGCCCATGGGCTGCATAATTCATGGTTCCATCCCTGTTCTGTTCTTCACTGTGAGACAGGACACATTGCTGCCTGTGCTTCCTTCCCCTTCTTGGTGTTCCCTGAAGGACTCGGAGGGGCCCCTCCCCAGGAGGCAGCAGATTAGGGTTTTGTCCCTGGCTGTGCGGGCACCCTGTCCGGCTGCTGCCCCCTCTTTCTGGTTGCTGAGAAGTGTTTTTATAAGGAAAGAGATGGAAGCTTTGGTTAAGTCTCCAATCCAATTTCTGACTTCAATCTCTACCCTGTTTGTATAGTCTAAGGGAACTGCATGTCTTACTTGGTTTTCAGTTTAGGGAGAGCTGGTCACGAGCCACTAACACTTTGTTCCTGTCCACTCTCCCCTTCCTCCAGCTCTCTGAGCCTTGACAGAGTCAAAGGGACAGCCTGGGCAAAGGCATTTGTGGCCTGAAATCTCATCATTGAAAACGTCCCTGCAGAAGAAGGAGAAGGTAGGGGAGGAGAAGAGAGAGGGAGAGATGGAGAGAAAGATGTGTAAGGACCCCCTCAGCATTCTGTTTCCCGTAAGAACTTGCACCTTCCATTCTTAATTTAGAATGTCCTACAAATGCTACAGGATATGAATTTGCATGTAAACCCCACTGTGTCCCTGAGAAAGCTTCTGAGGAGGCTGGGGTGGGGGCCCATATGCCATTTACTGATTTACCATTTCATTGTGTGATTACAAATAAGCGTTAAGTAACTGGGGGCTATGTTAAAATGGGGTAATATAGTGTTCCCTAAAATGTCAATGGAAGCCTTTCCGAAGTGAAAGCTGGCCAGGGTCTGAAAAACAAAAAACTATACACCTCCTAACTTCCCCCAAGCCCTCCTCTCCCATTTTTGTAAAGTCTTAGAGCGAGAGGCTATGTAGGTACTTTCTAATTCCCCTGCGTCAGAGGGGGCCCTGAGTGCACGTTCCCAGTCAATGGATGAGGCAGGAAGAGTCGCCTACTCTCAGCCCTCTGCAATGCTCCTGATTTTTCTGCCACCTTCCTGATTGTCACGGGGTAGTAGGTGGCGGCAGTGAGAGGAGAGTCACGGGTGGGCGAGGAGGAGGTGCTGATAACCAGATGCACTGGGGAGTGAAGTGGGGTGGAGGAGAGAGAGATCGTTAACTTCCCACTGGAAATTCTCAAGCAGAGAAGCTATTGTAGCAATAGTTTGGCTTCAAGTTTGAACGTTAGGCCAAAGCGGTCCATCTGCTTGCCATCAAAGCTTCCCAGATTGTTGCTTTTCTTGTCTTTCTTTTTCTTCCAGCTGCTAGGAAAGAGCGTGTTCTTTTGTGTAGTCTGCATCACTGGAATTGACAGCGGTCTCTTACCTTCTGTGGCAACATAAACCCAGTCAAGACAGGGTGGCAGGGGAACAAATCTTTTTTCTGAAATGAGATGAGAGAGATTATTGAAGAAAAGAGAATCCATATCACTCTGTAGGAGAAAGACCCCCCTGCCTTTTTAACCTGGCTCCATCATTTCTTGTTTTCCACATCAGTTTTGCCTTAATTATGAAGAACATTTGACACCATTGGACAACTGCCTCCCACAAATTGTTGGTGTCCACTTTTCTTCCTGATTATAGGTTTACCCATAATCAGGCCAAAAGTAGAGGCCAAATTCTTTTCAGTTCGGTCCACGGAACCCAGGTCCTCACTGCTAGACGTTGTCAAGAGAGACACATCCACTGTGTCCCAGTCCTCCAGGGGCAGCCCCTCCTCCTGAGCCCTTGCATCCTGGCTTCTGCCTTCTCTACTGTTGAAACTGCTCCTGTAAAGATCATCCTGGGTTTTATAATTGCAAGCGATTTCAATGCTCACTCTCCTAAACTCCCCACAGCTCTGTCGCTTTTCCTTAAAGCTGTCTCCTCCCTTTTTCAAAGTTCCTCTCTCTCCTCTACCTCCAGCCCTAGAAAGTTGGATGCATCCCATGGTTTTCTTTTTGTCCCCCTCTTGCCAATTCCATCCATACTTACACTCTCACCATTTACCTCCCCATTTCTAGAGCTGACACTTAATTCCGTGCTTCGGAGCCCTTCTTTTCTACCTGCCTGACAAGCCCCTCGAACACGTTATCTCATGGGCAAGTCGTACTCAGTATTTCTAACTGAACTTGCCTACTTTCCTTCTCAACCTATCACTCCTCTCGGTTCCCCATTTCCAAGGCACTCAGGGTCACCACTGATCATACCTTTAATCCATCATCTTTCTAGTCCATTCCCACTTTTATTACTCTACTAGACACTTGACAACTCTTGTCCAGGTCATTGTCATAATAGAGATGATGTTCTTTCTTTCGTGCCCCTCCCTACTTAAACATCACCATATTTCACATACGATAGTTGGGGCTTCCAAAGTCATTGCTCTGATTATATAACTCTTCCTGTCAGAAACCTTGCATTAGGCCCTCCATGAACCCTCAAAGTAAACCTTTTCCCTTAGCTTTTAAAATACCCTTGATGATCTGGTCCCAGTTTAGTTTTTTAATTGTATCTTCTACCACTCAGTTAAAAACTTCAGTATTTAATATCACAAAACATGTGATATTTCCTTCCTATGCTTTTTATTTTTATGCTGCCTTCATTCTACTTTTCCTTTGTGCTCTGTTCTATCTGCATTCCCCCCAGGCATTAGACACCCAATCCCACCTCTCCTTGAAAGATTCCATCTCTTCCATGAAGTCTACACTGACTACCCCATTCTTTTTTCCATTTCAGAACATCCATTATTGTTTGTACTGATCAGTCTTGGCATTATCACACTTCAACTTATTTTAAGACAGTGATGTACAAGTTATCTGTTCTGCCAAACTCGTAGGAAAAAGGGAAACTTGTCTTATGCATTTTTAAAACTTCCTCCAGCGTGTAGCATACAGCCTTCCTTGCCTAGTAGGTGTCCTATTTGTTACAGAAATGGAATTCATCTGGATTTTTCTTCCCATACTTGGTTAACAATTAAAACTACCTTTATCTCCTTCCCTCCTACTCTTCCTCCTCCCCCTTCCCCATTTATATATAAAACACAGACTGCTACCATATGGTGCCTTTCTAAACACACTCTTGTGGGAGAGGAAGAGACATGTTATTACAGACTACTGATCCTTTAGCTGTATGGAATCACAATTCTAACTTAACAGCATATAGTTGGTTTAAAGTTTTGTAGTTGAAATGATATTCTGCTGGTCTATGTAACCTCCTTTACCAGGAAGGTGATTGGTAGATACATACCATAAATGTAGCATTATTTTAAGTTTGTAAGATTTTAATATGCAACACCCTATAACAACCTGGAAAATCAAAAGCCCATTGTGGGAGGTAGGTATAAAACTGGAAGGGGCATTTTTCTCCTTTAATATAATCAAAGTTGTTGTGTCAAAGATGTCAGTTAGGTTTGATAGGTCAAATAAAGAATAAAAATGGGAGAAGTCAAGGCAAATTTTTCTGCATAATGAGCATCTGACAGACTTCTGGTACTGACCAAGTTGAAGTATGCTTACTACCTAATCTATCCAACTGATTAAAACTCAGCCTCTAGAAAGAAAACACAAGGCAACTATTTGAAGACTCAGAAAAGCACACTAGCAGTCAGGCAGAGGAGAAAAGTCAAAACTTGAAGAACAGCCAGTAATAGTAAGTTTCCTATTTTTCTCCTCCTATATGGCTCAGCTTTCCTTCATCGAAGACCCTCAGTCTGAGAAGTGGAACTATGCAAGAGACGTGAAGAATAAAATCCAAAAGAAAGTCATCTTTCTTGTCAGAAGACCCATAAAAGAGGCATCTGAAAGTCAGAGAAGGTGGGATGAGATCCCTGTTGGTCAGCTGTTTCCCTCTCTCTCACTCGTTTTCCTGGCCATGCTTGAGGCCAGCCCCAGTCATGGTGCGGCACTACCTACACCTGGTGGTGGGGGCTCCTCCAAACCCCAAGAGATAACCCACCTCTGTGGTCAGAGGAAGTAGAAAAATGGTCTCTGCGACCTTAATAGTGTGTAGGTGGGCATCCTTTTTGCTTGTTTTCTCTCTTTTACCCTCTTTATTCCAAATATGGTCTCCCTCCCCACAGTCACACAAAACAATGCAACACTCTGAGGTTGAAAACCCAAAGAGGGACTCATCTTTCTGGCTAGAGGTATAGCTCCTCCAAAAAATATAGTCCACAATCTAATGAATAAATTGAAAGAAAATACTAAAAAATTTTCAAATAAGACAAAAAAGAGGTGAATCAAGTAAAAACTAAAGAGCACTGGAGAAAAACAAATAATAAAATGTAGATTTAAATTAAAATGTCTATAATTTCAGTATGTAAATTCTTTAAATAAACAAAATCAAAATTAGGACTCTTCAGCTGGAGGAAAAAAATCCAAGACTCAAGTATATGATGTCTACAGTAAACCCACAATGAATACAAAATCATAGGTAAAAAATTTAAAAAGACAAAAAAATTATATGTCATGCCAAAATGAATCAAAAGAAAGGTGGAGATGCTATAGTAATATAAGACTAAGCAGAATTCAAATAAAAAATAAAATACCAAGAATAAAGCCATGTATCACATAATGATAAAAAAGGTCTATTTATCAAAAAAGATATAACTCTACATACATATGCACCTAAGAACAGAGCTTCAATATTCATGTAGCAAAAACTGAAGGAGCTGAAAAGAAAAATAGACAAATCTACAATTGCAGTTGAAGACTCAATAGTCTTTTAGTAACTGATATAACAAGTACATACAAAATCAACAAGATAATAGAAACCTGAAAATCACTGTTATCAACTTGAGCAAAAATATATTCACAAAACATTTCATTGAACAATGATATAATACACATTTTGAAGTAATATAAAGTATTCATCAAAATAGACAATGTGGACAATAAAGCATAGTTTAAATTATGTAAATAAAAATCATACAAATGTGTTCTCTTATTGCAATGAAATTAAAATAGATATCAGTAAGAAAAAAGATACTTGGCATATTCTCAAACTTTTGGAAATTATGCAACAGAGTTGTAAATAACTGATAAGTCAGAGACAACTTTTTTAAAAATTAGGAAATATGATGAACCAAATGAAATCAAAATACAACATAACAAAATCTGTGGGATACAGCTAAAGTAGTGCTTAGAGGAAAATTCATAGCATTAAATGTTTACATTAGGAAAGAAGAATGATCTGAAATAAATAATACATGCTTCTGCTATTAGAAACTAAGATATGATAAACAAATTAAAACAAAATTAAGCATAATAAAGGAAACTATAAGTTAAAGAAGAAATTGAAAACATAACAATACTAAAGAAAGTGAAATAAACCTCAGAGAGAAAAAAGAAAGGTAAACCTCTAGTTACACTGAATAAGGAGAAAAGACAGAACATGCAAAGGATCAACATCATATATCAAAGAGGAAAACTAAAATATAACAATAATTTAATAATACAGACTCTTTTGACATTAAAAGATAATATGGGAATACTATAGACACCTCTATGTCCATGAATTCAACAACTTAGATAAAATAGAAAAAAATTTGAAAGATACAAATCACTAACCTCTCCCCCAAAATAAACTGGTAACCTTAATATTACAATATATACTATAGAAATTGATTTTTAGTTAAAAACCTTCTAATACAGTGTCTAGTTACAACTGGTTTCATTGGTGAATTCTATAAACAGGTACAGAGAAATAATACAAATTCTATGAAAATCTTCCATGGAAAACAAAATGAGAAAATATTTCTCAACTAATTTATGAGGCCAGTATTATGGTAATACCAAAACAGACAAAGGCTTTCAAGTAAAGGAAATTACAGAACAATATCCATTATGAATAAAGATGCAAAAATTCTCAAGAGCTAGTTGAATCCTATAATATGTGAAAAGAATACCACATTACAAATGGGTGAGGGTTTATCACAGAAATATAAGGCTGGTTTATCAAAGTAAAATTGATCAATGTAATTTACTGTATCAACAAATTTAAGAAGAGAAATAGATGCAAAAAATAGATGCAAAGAGGTGCAAAAAATATTTGACAAAAGTCAAAATTCATTTATGACAAAAACTTTTAGTGAAGTAGGAATATAGATGAAATTTTTAGACCTGATATAGAGCATCTACTAAAATTCTCTATTACTATTATACTGATTATTGAAAGAATAAATGCTTCTCACTTAATATCAAAAACAAAGCAGGGATTTCTGCTTTTACCAATTCTATTTTCAATGTTACTAGAAGCCTTAACCAGCACACAATAAGGCAAGATAAATTAAAAAAGACTACATATTGGTAGGAAAAGAAAGAAGACTGTCTGTATTTGTAGATAACATGACTATCCTTATGAAAAACCCTGAAGAATCTACAAAACAGCCCTAGAACTAATAAGTGACTTTCGTAAGTACATGGTATCCAAGTACAAATATCAATGGCATTTCTATGTACTAAAAATAAACAAAGGGTAATTGTTACATATTAATCTAACAAAATATATGCAGAGTACATGTGCAGAAAAATATAACACTGATAAAAGTAATCAAGTGTGACCCAATACATGGAGATATATATTGTGCTTATAGATTGGAGGTTTTAATATTGTTAAGGTATCAATTCCTCCAATTTGATCTGCAGATTCAACATAATCTCAATAAAAATGTCAACAGTTTATGTATGGATAAAGGTAATTCTAAAGATTTTTATCAGAAATCACAGGCACTACAATGGTCAAAATGACTTTCGGAAAGCGGTATCAGTGGGAGGATTCACACCATCTGATTTAAAGACTCATTAGAAAGCAACTTGTAGACTCAGTATAATAGAGAGTCTAGATTAGATTTATACAAACACATTCAATTGATTTTTTAAAAATTATTTTATTGTTCAATTACAGTTGTCTGAATTTTCTCCCCAACATTCAATTGATTTTTGACAAATGACAAAGACAATTCAGTGGAGGAAAGATAGCATTTTCAACAAATGATGCTGGAATTATTGGATATCCATATACAAAAAGGTAAACCACAATCTGTATCCTATACATTATATAAAAATCAACTAAAAATGGTTCAGAAACATAAAGGTAAAGCATGAAATTATAACACTTTAGAAGAAAAATGAGAGAAAATCTTTGTGACTTTGGCTTAGACAAAAAGTTCTTAAACATAACACCAAATATTTGTTCATAAAATAAAACAATTGATAAACTGGACTTCAGAAAACTTTTGCTTTTCAAATGACACTAATAGGGAAATGAAAGACTGGGCAAAGATTAAGAAAAAGTATTTGCAAAGCATATATTTGAGAAAGTACATGTAACAGAATATACAACTATTTCTTAAAACTCAGCAGTATGAAAGCCAACAATTTAATAAGAAATGGGCAAAAGAGTTGAAAAGACATTTAACCAAAGAGAATGTATGGATGGCATTTAGAGATATGAAAAACTGTTCAACACCATTAGTCATTAAAGTAATTAAAATTACACCATAACAAGATGCAGTGCTGTGCAACTATTGGAATGGCTAAAATTAAAATTAAAAAAACCCAACAAACAAAGCACAATTTAATACAAACAAGGTCTGGTGAGGATGGAGAGCAACTGGAATTTCATGCATTGTTAGTAGGAATGCACAATGGTAGAGGGCTTTGATTAACATTGTGGCTAATTGATATTTTTATAAACTTAAGCATACATTTATCATATGATCTAACAATTTCCTTCCTAATGTACTCAAGAGAAATGAAAATCTATGTTCACATAAAAACCTGCATTGAAAGACAAATACCATACGATCTCGCCATTAACAGGAACCTAAACAACAAAACAAAGAAATAAGTAAAATATAACAAAAGACACTGAAATAGAGGACAAGTTGTCAGTGACCAGAGGGGAGAGGGGAGGGAATTTCAGGGGAGAAGGGAAGGGTTTACAGGAACAAATATAGAGGACACATGGACAAAACTAGGGGGGTTGGAAAGGGGAGGGAGGAGAGGAGGGATGGGTGGGCAGGCTGGAATGGGAATAAAGGATAGAAACTGTACTGAATAAACTAAAATAAAAAAAAGAAAAAAACCTGTATAACAATTTTGTCTATAACTTATTTGTTAAGTTATATAACAATTATTTAAATTGGTAAATTTAAAAACAACCTATCTAGAGTTCAACTGGTTTTATTAGTTTCCTAGCCCTGCCATAACAAAATACTATGAACTGAATGATTTACAAAAACAGATATTTGTTTTCTCACAACTTTAAAAGCTAGATGTCCAAAATGAAGATGCTGGCAGAGATCCCTTTGAAGGCTCTAGGGAAAAATTCTTACACCCCTCTTCCAAGCATCTGGTGGCTCCCAGAAGTTCTTGGTGTTCCTTAGTTGTAGAGCTATCATTCCAATCTCTGTCTCCATCTTCACCTGGCCTTCTCCCTGGGTCTCTTCTGTGTCTTTGTACCCAAAGCTCTTTTCTTTTCTTATAAAGATATCAGTCATTGGATTAGGGCCCACCCTAATCCAGTATGACCTCATTTTAACTTGTTTGCATTGGCCAAGACCATATTTCCAAAAAGGCCACATTCACAGGTAACAAGGATTAGAACTGGAAAACATAATTCCACCCGCTACACTGATGATTGGACAAACACACTGTGCTATTTATTGCCTTCTAATAGAATATTTGCTTAGAAATGAAAAGGAACAATCTATTGAAACATGCATAGATGAGTCTGAAATGCATTATGTTACTGTAGAAAGCCAGATTCAAATAACTACATTTTGTATGATTCCATTTATATGATATTCTGGAGAAAATAAAATAGTAAAGAGGGAGAAAACCTCAGTGGTTGCCACGGGTTGGGGCAGAGGGAGGATTCGATTCCAAAGGGGCAGCATCAGGGAACTTTTGGGGTGTGTATCCTGTTTGGGGTGATGTTTAGATAACTCTATGCATTTATTAAAATTCATAAGCTGAAAACCAAAAAGAGCAAATTAAAAAAAATAAAAATAAAAATAAAAAGTACACTGTTTGAGAATGTCGAGTGCCAAATGTTTAGTGAGGTGGGACCTGCTGTAAAGCATGAAACGTTGAGGGCAGAGAGCAGCGAGAGAAATACTTTTGAAGAAGTCCTGTCGATGGCTACAAGAAAAGTTCCATTACGGTCTGTGCCATTCATCAATGCCCTTGGAATTATATTTACGTTCTGTTTTGTTTTTGGAATTCAAAAATTATTGAGCCTGGCCTTAAGAGAAGAGCAAGTTAATTTTTGATGATAAAGTAACCAGGGATCTAAATGAGCTGAGGTCATTTTTAATCACAACTATCTTTAAATATGGTGCATGAGTCAGGCACTGGAGGGCTGACTTCAGAAGACGGTTTTCCACATGCAAGAGCAAAGAGCACACACCACCCACCTACACATATTTTAAAAATCACTTGAACACATACTTGAAACAATTGAGAAAAGAACTAAAATCCAAAACATAAAAAAGGCAATTTCATGGTTTAAAAGAATCTGAAGAGTGAAACTCCATAATTATAAATTTAAGGATTTATAATGTTTGAAAGTGTTTGAACACCTGAGTGTCATTTAAAGCCTTTGAAAAAGATGTTTTATAATGTAAAATTATAATTCAGTAGAAAAAATTGGTTAAAATTTGTTAAATTCCAGAATACCCAGAGTTAAAATGCAGATGTACAGGAGTGGGGTTGGGGGTGGGGTCGGGGTTGAGCAGAAGAAGTGGGCAGACAACACACATTTTTTCACTCTTCACTTTGACAACCTTAGGAATAACGGGTAAGCAGTTTCTAATTGTTTGCCTAAAATATATATATTCTCCCTTCTTCCTTACTCTGAAATACCCAGTGTTGTTCAGAGTGGTGACCTACCTGGATGAGAATCCCTATTGCCCAGCCTTTCTGTGCCTGGAAGGAGCCGTGGGACACAATTCTAGCCAACGAGACCGAAGACAAAGTTGACTAGAGGTCCTCGGTAAGTTTTGTTACTCACAGTAGACAACTGCCCCTTCTTTCCTGTACTTCCCCTCCCCCTTCCTTCCTTTTTTTTTTTTTTGGAATGGGGATGGGGATCCAAAGGTACAGCTCTCCTCTGGGACACTGAGGCCTCTGTGAGATGAAAGCCTAATGCTTAGGATGACAGGACAGAGGGACAGGAGGCCCCAGGGGAACAGCGCAGCCCTGCGCTCTCTGGTCTGAGTCTCTGTTCCATGAGAACAGTCAGTCCAGGGCTGGACGATTTTCTATTTCAGGTAACTGAACCCAATGCCTAAAGAACACTGTTTTTGAATGCATAAATCTCACAACTAATAGAATTATCAATAAAACATGTACTTATTAAGCTACTAAAGAAGATAAGGGCAGCAAAATGTCTCAACAGAAAAAAAAATCCAAAGAAAATAAAGAATAATAAAATGATAAAAATAAATCATCATAGATCATGCATGACAATAAATAGAGAACAGAAATTAGAGGAAAGTAAAATAAAACCTCACTATACCCTGATTGCAGAAGTCACATGTCAGGAGAGTATCAACAAAAAAAAGTTGAAGTTAAATGTCAAATATTTATCAAGAAACAACAACAAAAAAACATGTGTCATGGCAGAATTATCAGACAAAAATGAATTTAAGGCAAAAACATTAAGCAAAAGACGTTCCTTTATTTTGATAAAAAATACATTTATTATAAAAATGTTTTTAAAGAAACATCTGCCTAAAGTAAATATAACAATTATTTAAATTGGTAAATTTAAATTATTTTAAAAGGTAAATTGGTTGAAAGACTGTACTGAAGCCCTTGAATACAATGTTTTCTGCCTTCAGAGATCATGGAGGTAAATAATGGCATAGAAAATTTAAACAGCATACTTAATGAGATTGAAATAATGATTATATATTAAGCTGAGAATACATATTCTTTCTGAGCGTTGAGTACATTTTCAAAATTAAAATTTACAAAAAAATTACAAAATTTGTAGGTTATATACTCTGACCTTTATTCAAGGGAAAAAACATAAACCATGAGCTGTGTGGCTCTGTGAACCATAATTTGATAACCTAGGGAAATGCTCATAATATTATGAAAATACAATGTTGTGAAGAAAGCATAGTTCAAAATTATACACCTTGTTATTCACATTTTTTAAAAGCTCAGAATGAAATGCTACCATTTTCACAGTGGCTACTTTTTGTGAAAATGGAGAGGATATCACTTCTGCATTTTATGAATTTTCTGCCAGTGAGTAGACATTATATTTAGAATACATAAAAAACAATAATTGGTGATAAAAACAGAAAGCCAAGTTGAATGTACAACATGAATTAGTTTTGTAAGAGTGTGTGTGTGTGAATGTATAGAGACAACAGTTTAAAAGCAATATGGTAAAATATTAAAGTGGTTATCTCAGAATTATTGGATTTATAAGTTTCAGCATTTTCTTCAATGAAATTACCATTATCCCTGAAATATCCATTATCCCCATAATATCCATTATCCCTGTAATTAGGAAGAAATAAATGCTAATAAAAAATTAAGCATTCATTGGGAGTCTCCCTCTGAAGATGGCAGGCAGGTTCATGCTTCAGGGCATCCCCTCTTTCCAAACACATAGCAATACAAATTCAAATACACGTATCATAGAAAACACATTGCTGGCCTAAAATAAAATAACAATGTGTGGTGTGAATAAAGTTGGCCCACAGGTCTAGAAACCAGCAGAGGAGACGGGTGGCTGAGGGCGTAACTTCGGTGGAAAATAACATCTAAACGTGCTCTTTATGAGACAGGCCACATGAACCACACTCACAGATTAAAGCCGAGGGCACCACCCATTCTTATCCCCATGCCCAAGACAGGAGACTGAACAGAGTGGTACCTGACCAGCCAAGGGCCTACTAGGGCCTCCTGCCTGAACCCACAGTACTAAGAGCAGGGACACGGCAGGACAAAAATACTCCAGGATGTCCAAGGAGTGAGCCCAGTGGCCAGAGCAGTAGAGGTTGGATCAGGGATGACCACAGGATCACCATGGATTAGGAACCCAGAAAGGTCATTTTAAGTACTAGCCTCGTGGTGGCAGGTGGGGTGAGAGGGAGGCAGGAGGAAGTGATCACAAAAGTTCCAGACAGGAGTGGAGGGATGGTCAATAAAGGGAAGGAAGGGAGGAGAAAAGATGCTAGAAGTGAAAAAGATTAGATAGGTAGATAATGGTGGGGAGGGGAGAGGGGGAGAGAGAAAAAAGGGAGAATGAGAATAATGGGTAATTTCTCACTCCAAATTCCTGAACACCTGAGGAAATCAAACACAAAGAAAGATCCAATAAAATAAGCAATCAGAATATAAATTCACTCCCTATCAGTTGCTGCAATGGAAGTAGACAGACAAACAGCTCAACATTAGTCCTTTTTGTTATTCACTAGAACCTCTCTAGGGAGTGACCGGTGTATACAAGGTCTGTCCAGAAGGTATCCAGCCATGTAATATGAAAAACAGATGATTATTGAAGAAAATACAAGATACAAGAAACACTGTACACAGGAGAGTGATGCCTTAGTTCCCTTCAAAGCAGGCACCTTGGGACCCTCACCGCTCTCCCAATAGCCATTAGCTGCCCTGTCCTATCTTCCTTAACCTCATTGACAATCTGAAATCTCTTCCCTATCAAAGGTGATTTTAGTTTTAGGAGAAGCCAAAGTCACAGGGCACCAAATCTGGTCTATACGGGTCTGAGTTACCTGGCTGAGCTGATGTTGCACCAAAAACTCTGCACAAGACATGACACATGAGTGGGCGTATTGTTGTGATGAAGCTGCCAATCACCAGCTGCCATAGCTGTGGCCTTTTGAATCATTGGAATAGTTTCTGTGGAGGAATGTTCAAGCTTAACACAAAATTTGATGCAGATTTGTTGCTCTACTCACTCAGTCATTTTGAATACGATGACCACACAGTACACACGCTCACTCAGTGGTGTCTACTGCTCCCACTGACTAGTGCAGTGAAGTCATCACTGTTCACGCATGTGCATTCCAGTCCACTCTCCTTGGCTGCCAGGTTACTTCGATGTTGTGCAAACCATTCTCGTTATATTAACAATGGCTGTTTTTTTCCGGACGGACAGATATACGTATATGTGAAGTCCAAACCAGTTAATCTAGTTATCCAGTGGCTGCTCTGGTAAAGTCGTGCAGAAACTGTAACTTAATGTAGCTATGTATGTATATTTTGATTGTACATAAAATTGTAAATTAAATGATATAATTATATTTTATGTAGGATTACTTTTGAAAAATCTTCATAAACCCTATCTCTAATTAGGGGAGAAAATCAACAGTAGGTAGCAAAGGGAATTCTCATATGCCTCAGACATTCAGGTTCCTAGATTATGAGCTGTTTGGTGGTTTGGTAACTTTTAAAACGTCAGAGGCCCCATCGATACCAGCGTCGGTGCAGAGGTTCTGTCACACCCAAGAGCATCACTCCCTCAGGATTAGCCGGCTTCCGCCCCCTCAGAGTTCTCCCAGAGAGATAGCTCAGCAGGTTCACATCAGACTCCACAACGTAAGCCAATGAAAAACTCAAGGTGCTTCTACAGGGCCCCCGCCACCCCACGATGCTGGAGAAGTGCGCACGCAGCAGTCTTGCCCAGGGAGGAACCTCCTCCTGGCTCCCTCTGCGGGGGTCCCTTTCCGGTGCTGACCTCTTTGCCGACCTCCGCTCCCTCTCCCATTCACAGCCCTGCCATGGTTATCCCAGTTTTGAGTGCTGCTTTCTTGTCACTTGTGTCATTGAACTCCTGCCTCCAGTTACCACCCCTCTTTAAGAAGCTATGTCCCAGGGTCTGGCAGAGAAGGGAGTTAGAAGGACACCCTCTGAACTGTCCTTTTAAACCTTTGTCCATAAGACGGTCCCTTGACTTTCTGATACCTGGACATAGCTCCTGCCTCCCAGAGGCCCTTCTGGTGCTTAATCAGGATAGATGCCCCCCTCTTTTATGAGGGCCTTAACATAGGCATAAAAGGTCCTGGTTGTCCGCCCCAGCTAATCTTTGGTAGCACCCTCCAACAGAGCTAGGGATCCCCTGGAATGTAAGTACCTTCCTGGCGAGGCCCGACTCCACACCCCAGGGTTCAAACAGTGGATGTCTAGGTGTTGACACATTGCACAGAAGAGTGGGTGCAGCTACGCCCCCTTTGGGAAGGATGGGGCAAGGGAGAAAGGGTCTAACCTGCAGCGAAAGGAGTTCTAGTTAGACTCCAAGTAACAACTTCCTACAGTGGAAGAGGACTCATAGTTAGAATGCCTATGAGAAATATGAGCTCACCTTTAAGTGGAAGCTAATCAACAAAACAAACAAGCAAGCGAAATATAACCAGACATTGAAATTAAGAACAATCTGACAGTAACCAGAGGGGAGGTGGGATGAATAATGGGGGGAAGGGTTTTCAGGAACAACTATAAAAGACACATGAATAAAACCAAGGGGGGTGGAAACAGGGCAGGGAGGTGGGGACAGCTGGGGTGGGGGGAGTGGGGTGGTGTAAATGCAGACAACTGTACTTGAACAACAATAAAATAATTTAAAAAATAATAAAAAATAAAAGTAAAAAAATAAATATTTGGTAGACTTCACCTGTAAGCCATCTGGTCCTGGGATTTTGGTTTTGGGGAGTTTTGATTACTGCTCAATTTCATGGCTGGGAATTGGTCTATAGAGATTCGCTGTTCCTGTCTAGTTGAGCCTAGGGAGGTCTATGTTATTGAGGAAACTCCGTTTTATCTAGATTGTCAGATGCGTTCACATGTAATTGTTCATAAAGATTTTTCATGATTTTTTAAACCTGTGGCATCCGTTGAGATTTTCCTTTTCATTTTGTTAAATATACTTCATTGATTATGATAAATAAATACATTTTTTAAAGTAAGTAGACTCAGCAACAAACAATTCTCATATGCAAACAGTCTTCTAGGGGCTGGGGGCACAGACCTGTCTACAAAACCATCTCAATGGGCTTATTGTAGTGGCAGGGTGATGGTTCTCTGCAGCGGGGTTTCTAAGCCTCCTCCCTATTGACATTTGAGGCTCCCTAATTTTTTGTGGTTGGAGGCTGTCCTGTACATCTCAGGATGTTAAGCAGCATCCCTGGTCTCTACTCGCTAGATGCCAGTAGCATCTCCCCCCATCTGTGACAACCATACATGTCTCCAGACATTGCCAAGTGTCTCCTGAGGGTGGGGGCGGGTCGGGAGTTGGCACCATTGCCCGAGGTTGAGAATCATGTCTAAGAATGTATTAAGATCAGTGAACACTGATGTTTTATTTCACATGGTGTTAGGGGAGAAATGATTCTCTTCCTAATGCTTTTCTAGTAAACTGGTCAACTAAGTGGGTAACAGACAATGGAGGAGGTGGCAACCCGGTGGAACCCCAGTTTAGTCTGCCCCTAAAGTAAGAACAAGGACTCCCGACAGTCACTGGGGGTGGAAAAGAAGCCTGTAGTGATCAATCGCATCCGACGCAGCATTAAAGCCCAAGAAGGCAAGCCGTGAAAACAAGTCCCGACTGGCATAAAATAAAAGGTTTTTAACCACATGGAGCAAATCGCTCTCTGGGCTGTGCCAGGAAGGAATCTGGAAGGGACACAATTATGGAGATTACGACTAGAGAGATGATTAGAGACTTGGGAGATCTTTTTTCAAGGACTTGCTAAGGAAATGGGGCTGTAATTAGAAAGGGAAGCAAAATGAAGACTTTTTTTTTCTCTTTTAGGTGAACTAAAAGCTTCAGTAAATTCATAGCAAGAACCTATGAAACTTCCCAATCAGTGGGAAATGTTCTAACTTCTAAAATCACTAAGGAATACATCTTAAAGCAAAGGACTGCATTTGAAAATTGGTCTCTTGGTTACCTGTTAAGCCCAGAGCTTCCTGAAACAGCAGCTGACAAGCTACTGAGATGAAAATTCTGAGTTAGGACAGCCCATTAGCCCCAACAGGGGGAAATATGAGAAAAGATTTAATAAATTTTGTGAGCTGTGATTTTTTTTTTGTCATTGATATTCTTACTCTGAAAAGTGTAGAAAGTAATTTTTGCCTTCCTGGTAGGACATAAAAACCCAAACTGAGATCTGGAGGTTTTTATAGTTTGGCAAATTTCAAAGATATGAAACAGAATTTTTGGCACTCAGGGATTGAAAAGGCGGATGACATCATATGGCTTAAGGGAGATCGAGAGCTAAAAAAGTGCATTTGGAAAATTTCAGAAGCTGGCTGCCGCTGAATTAATTTTGAATGATTTTCCAGTAAATTTAGTTGTCACAAAAGGCGCTCGATCAACAGCCCTGCAGAGGAACGCGTGCCAGCCTGGGACCGGCTGTGGCAGCTCCTGCCTCGGCGCCAGGGCTGCGCGTCCGGCTGGCAGTAGCCTTCTCCCAGCTGGCTTTCTGGGGGCAGTCCCCTCCCCACGCGGGTGACACACTGGGGGCGCATTAGATGCTTCCGCCACGACGCAGGCTCGGTTTCTGGAGTCTCATGACTTCTTAAGCCATTTCGGGAGTGGTTTGGGGCACAGTTCATCTGGGAGTTCCGGTAGTCGTTCCCCGCTTCTGCGCTGATGCTGCATTTCCCTAAAAAGAGCTCACGGAAATGGTATCATCTTCAATAAATTGGAGATGAATTCAAACATGGAAAACAAAGATGGTGAAAGGTAAAAGAAGAACAATATTTTCATGTAGAAACATTATTGGCTGTTTCCCTCACCCCGCAGTGGGTCAGGGGTTACCCAGAGGAAGAGGAAATGTACTGAGGGTTCATAAGGTGGAATGAAGGTGCGAGAACTGAGATGGGAGGGAATTCTTCTGTTCTCTTTTCTCTTTCTCTTCCACCCGCAAGCCTGTTAATTTTCAACAACCAACCAAAGTTTATGGCTTTGCAGAGACATGGTAAGTGAAAAACAATATTAAAAATATTTAAATGAGAAAAAATATTAAAATGGGATAAAACTAAAATGATAGATAATGCACTTGAATGCTTCAAATATACACTCAGAAGTGGAAAAATTCTAATTAAAGGCACTAAACAAAAAATCAGGAGGAGACACATGTGGTGACTTCATGTGAGATCTGGCCCATGTTCTGACATTACCGCTTTCAATCCACAGAGCCCGGCTCTGGACAGCTCACTAAATTAGCATCAGTTTGCATCCTCACGTCAGAAGAACAGAGCTGGGCCATGTGGTATGCTCATCAATAAATTAATGTCCAATCAATTTCCTACTTATTTTCAAATCTTGATTCAAAACATTTGCCTCTCTTTCCTCATTGTCTGCCATGACCTTGGATTTCCCAGAGGATTAGTGAATGTTCTGGTGTGTGCCACGACTCCAGGCAGACAAACTTGCACCCCTGTGAGCATCTCAGGAACCTTGCTTTCTGATCATGGGTTCCTCTTTCTGCCCCCCTCTGCTTTTCTCCTCCCACCGCGCTTCCTCCAGGATCTCGCTCACACTGGGAGGACAAAAACGGTCTGGGCAGTGGACCCTGTCAGCTCTCTCCTTGCTTTCCTCTGCCACCCTGAAACTCCTGGGGATGAATTCTGACGACTTCTTGTCCTCTGATTTACCAGCTTTCCCCCGCTTCCTTACCTTCACTTTTTTGGAGGCTATGCCATGCACTCGTGAACTCTTGATCGTATCTGCTTTGGTGTTCCCAAAACCTCGGCTGCATCAGTTACTCTCTCTTTTCCTTAAATCTTCGATTACTTTTTCTCTACACTGGCTTTTTCCTCCTCTGGCTATAAACATACTGAGTTCTCCTTCGTCATAGGAGAAAAACATCTACAAAAACTTCCGTGTCTCCCTCAGTGATTATCCTTTTCAAATTTTCTGTGAGATGCCGCTATTTCTTGACCTACACTTGACTCATTCACACAGCTTGATTTTGCCACCATCCTTTGCCCATCCTGCCGCTTTTCCTAGAAATTGCTCTGGGAAAAGTCAACAACGATCAGCTCCTAATTGTCAAATCACATCATCTGCCTTAGGCTTCCTATTACCTGGCCTCTTTGTGGCCTGGCTCCAGTATTTACTTTCCTTCCTTGAAAACTCCCTCCTTTTCCTCCCGCTTCTCTGATACTCATTCATCTTATCCTCTACTTAAATGTTGACTCTCTCCTTGGTACCGCCTCCACCCTTACTTCCCTTTTTGTTCTACAAGCTCTCTCTGGGCATTTTATCTACTCCTGCATTTTCAACCATGTCTTCCCCATGGCTGACTTTAAAATCGTGTCTCCAGTCCTGACCTCCTGCCTGAACTCCCCTCTAGTATTTCCAATTGTCTTCTAATACGTCAAATTCAAGCTGTCAAAAACTGAACTCATTATCCCCAGAATCGAGCATGGTGCTTGGCATCTGACAACCTTGCTGAGCAGAGAGCAGAAGAGTTTCAGGCAGGTCAGAAGACACAGTTTCCAGACTGGTCACATCTGCATTCTCTCCTTTCCCCTGGGGAGTTCAAAATCAGGCAGATGCAATCTGATAGTTCCCATCCTGACTTATCTTCAGAACCTCCACCAATTCTGTAATTACAGAAGACAGATACCAACTAATGAATTCAAGCTCTTGTATAAACAGATGTGTTGGCCAGCTTTCCCTTGAACAGCCTGACTTCTGGGCCAGTACAGAATTGGTAGATGCTTCAGTATTACCTCTGTGTTTCTGAGTCTATTCTTGCTACCTTCCTGCAAAGAGATTATAAAAACGCCTTGGAAATTCTAGCTCTGGAATTCTGCTATGGATATATTGCAGACAGGCCCCTCCATGTGTCAAGAATCAGCTCTCCTACTGTTTTGATACCAACATTTATTATTCAAGTTATTTTAGTCCAGGCTCATTAGCCCTTGGTAGAGATGGACAATTCAGCCTTCACCCAAGATTCTGGGAGGCAGAGAAGGACCCTCTGTCCATAGGTGGTATCACCATTCTTACCAGATAAACGGTTGTTCTCCCGACTTCCTGTCTCATAAGACCCAGGGAGCAGGGCAGTAGAAAAGTGTTCCTGATCTCTTTTAAAATACAAATTAACCGCATCATGGAGGTTGCATCTGAAGCTATTACCTATTTTTAATAAAAGTTATCATTAGCAATGATTAGTTGATGCCGCTTAAAGCATTCCATAGTTTTTTGTTTTGTTTTTGTTGGAGGTGGTTGGTGAGGGTGGAGAGAGGGTAGAATGAGAAAGAGGGAGTCTGGGACCAGTAAGAAAAATAAAATCAAGAATAAGAGGCATTTGAGGACACAAAAACAGAGTCCTTATTGCATTATTTTTCTTAGGGTCAGCAAAACTACCCAAGACTCCTGACCACTGCTTGCTGTGGTGACATACTCAGTGGAGAGAACATCAGGTGACAGAGGACTTATTGTTCACCTTGGGAGCAATGTTCTATTTTATTTTGTACCAATGACACAAAGTAATTGAAAGTTTTAAAAAAATCCCCCTCCTTTTGGTTTTGTTGAACATCAGGCCTAATCATGATAAAAATATACATGGGTCAAGTTCACATCAGGCTCTCAAGGTTTGTCCTGGAACTACCCATGGGCGGTTCAGCTGTGGATGGGGTTGGATGTTGGACTCAGTCTGCGAATGCAGAGATATTCCTGTCTCAGTGGGAAGGCATTCAGACAAGGGTAATACATGCAATGATTGGTAACACAATTCCTTTCTGTTTTAAATGTGCTTATCTGGATCCAGATTTGAGGGTGTGTTTTAGGAGATCTGTGGAAATCAGACGTCTGATGAAGGGGACCCTCTTGCTCCTCTGGAGAGGCGGAGCAGAGAGGTGGGGAGAAAGGAAGCCAGTGTTTCTGTGTAGGAGGGAGGCGTGGCTCCCCTCACCACTGGAAGGCACTTCCTAATGGGACACAGCGAGCTTATTTAATTCTCCTGTGGCGTCTCAGTCTGGACGTTCTCAAATCTTTTGAACTCGATGCTTTTATCCTCCACTGACTGAGTCGATGCAGATGTAAAGTCCTGTGAGGCAGCAATGTCACCAAAAGTTCTGTCCTCAGCGCTTCTTGTTCTAATTGCGTCTGCTCTGTGAGGCATTGGAATTGACACAGCCCGGTCAATAGTGACTACTTTTAAGTGAGGAAACATTCTTGGAGACACTGCTGCAGCATTTCAGATTTACAGATATTTTCTCATTCAATTAGGAAGATGGAGACCATTCAACCCCTGCTGGTCAGAGACCTTGAATTCCTGTAACAAACTCCTGCCCAGCTGAATTTGGCTGCAGGATCCCTTTCTGAGAGGAAATTTGGGCCGGGTCCCCTGGCTCGATGACCAATGCTTTAAATATTCAAAGGAACTGTGAGTGGTGCCGAACAGAATGTCCTTCCAGTTTACTGGGAAGCAGTTCTCCAGATCCAAGTCCTCCTTACAATTTCACTTCCATCAGGTTTTTCATTGATGATGTCTCTAAACAGCTTGCAGCTTCTCTGTACAACCGTGAGAGAGGGTGACCACAGATGTACCATCCCTTACAGCACCTTCAGGGTTTTAATGTACATATAGACAACCATTTGGATCCCTGGATTTGGTGAATTAGTATAAACTCTTCCAAGCCATTGTGGGCAGAGGAGCCTCCAATCATAATGGGGCACTGGACCAGCTGTCGAGGCTCAGACAGGTGGGAGAGCAGAGGCAGCTAAGACTCTCAGGGCGCAAAGGTAGTAATTATTTAAACAATTAATTCTTTTAAGGTGGAATATATGTACAACACATATCGTTCACAAATTGAGTGCATGGCTCAATGAATTTTCTCCCTCCCTCCCTAACGAAGTAAAGTTATAGAATTCTGTATTCTGGAAGGCTCAGTCCTGACTTCTTCCAGTAATTACCTCCTAAAACTTACCATTATTTTGACTTTTCAGCAGAGATTAGTTTTGATTTTTTTTTTTTTTGCTGGACATGATATTGGTGGGATTCACTATGATGCTGTTTGTAGTATCAGTTTGTTCCTTTTCATTGCTATTTTATTCCACTGTATGGATATACTAAAGTGTGTTTGCCCATTCTACTATTAATGGACACTTGAAATGTTTCCAGTTCTTTACTCTTATGAAAAAAAACTGGTATGAACATTCTTGTGCACTGCCAAAATGTTTCCCAAAGTGTTTGTAATAATTTATATTTCCACCAGCCATAAAGGAGGGAGAGATTCAGATGTTCTTCATCTTCACCAACACTATTTTCCATCTTTTAGAGTTTTAGCCATCCTGGCTAGTGTGTGGTATATCTCATTATGGTTTTTATTTTGCATTTCCCTGATGGATATATCATCTTGCATTGAGTTGATTTCATGTGCTTATAACTCATTTGTGACGATTTTATTCAAGTGTTTTTTGTAATTATTTTTATTGTTGTTCAAGTACAGTTGTCTCCATTTTCACCCCACCTCAGCCCCCAGCCCCACCCATCCCCACTTCCCACCCTCCAACCTACCCCCTTGGCTTTGTCCATGTGTCCTTTATACACGCTCCTTGATGGACCTTCTCCTAATTTTCCCCATTATCCCTCTCCCCCCTCCCCTCTGGTTACTGTCAGTTTGTTCTCTAATTCAATGTTTCTGGTTATATTTTGCTTGTTTCTTTGTTTTGTTGATTAGGTTCCTGTTAAAGGTGAGATCATACAATATTTATCTTTCTCTGCCTGGCTTATTTCACTTAGCATAATGCTCTCCAGTTCCATCCATGCTGTCGCAAAGGGTAGGAGCTCCTTCTTTCTTTCTGCTGCATAGTATTCCATTGTGTAAATGTATCACAGTTTTTTGATCCACTCATTTACTGGTGGGCATTTAGGTTGCTTCCAGCACTTGGCTGTTGTAAATTGTGCTGCTATGAACATTGGGGTGCATAGGTTCTTTTGAATTGACTATTCGTTTTATTCATTTTGAAAACTTGAGTTGTTTGACTTTTCCTTATGGATTTATGGCAATTTGGTGAATACTCTAAGAGTATTTTGTCAAGTATATATGGCAAGTATCTTCTCCTAGACCATCAGCTGCCTTAAAAATGCTGTCTGTCCAGGCTTTTCTCTTGTTGACACTGATGGTTATGCCTAATTCCAACTTTCCAGTACTGAGGTCTAAAGAAGCAAGGAGAACCCAAGGGGGAAAAGGAGGTTCCCATATCAGGGGGTATCCCGTGGGAAGGCACACTTTCTGTGAAGCTCTCCTTAAACCTCATACCTTGTATTTCTTTTTTAAAAAATTTATGGAATTTATTGGGGTGATATTGGTTAATAAAATTATCAATATATAGGTTTCGGGTATGTGATTCTATAATATTCATCTGTATTTCGTACACCACTCCAAGCCTCCTTCTGTCACCTCCTATTCCTTTATGTCTTGGGCTGCCTTGGACTCACATGTGGTAGTGTCTGCATTATATTGCACTTGGTGGCCTGCCACCCTCTTCACTGACTGTGAACTCCTGGTGGACAAGAATGTCCATCTATGTATCTTGAACAACGAGCTCAGGGCCAGGCTATGTTCTACTTAGTCATTGCTCAGAAAATATGTACTAAGCAAATAGATGAGTGGGATGATTTTAAGTAGAGCAGGGACGTGACTAGGTTTGCATTTTAAATAGATAATTCTGGCAGCAGTATGGAGAGAAGAGGCTAAAGCTCTCAAATATTAAATGGCAATTTAGACCTCACTGGCTTAGACAGCGAAGCCGGAGAAAATATGCTGAACCGTAACAGAAAAGGTGTGCATGTGTTTTTCTTCTGCAGCCAAGTGATGTGCAATCAACCCCAAGGCAGTGATGATGCCAACTTTTGTTAAGAGAATCTGCTGATTTTGACTCGGTGATAACAATACAAGACAACAACAAGATCTGTCACAAAGCCCCAGATGACAAATGCCAATTGAATAGTACAGATAGTAAGTGCCAAAATTTCAGAGCAGCTAGTGATTACCGTGAGCCACGGAGATCCCAATTTTCCTAGTAAGAGTTTCCTTAATACTAACGTGTTTGCTGACATACTTGGAAAAATCATGATAGAAGTATTATTACTGAGGTGCAACTAGAGTGAGTTGAAGGGGAAATTTTAAAAGACGAAACTTGCTGTTTCTACCCTCTCTCAGCCTGAGAATCAGCACCGAAGAGGGAGAAGTAAGTGGAAGCTCCGAGAGCCGCGAGGATTGGCACCGCCGAGCTTGGAACGGCAGTGGCCCTGTAGGCTGCCACTAATTACAGGCTCCTGGACGTGGGTGAGCTCACCCCCTCTTCAAAGCGGGCCCTGCCTCTGCGCTCAGGCTGTACTCTGTTCCAGCCAAGAGGGTGTGCTGCCAGGCCCTGACAAAATTGGTCTGGGGCTTTCTGGGATTTTATAGATGGGAGCTGTGAGGCTTGCAAATCTTCACGTTACATTTTTAATTTGGAATTGACAAAACTCAAAAACCCCACAATTTTATTTTTTTAAAAAAATGTGTTTTTTTTGTTTTAATTGAATGATTTTTAAGTTACCTAAGAACTCTATTGTATTCATTTTTAAATACAGCGTACATTCAACATTGTTTTGTGTTAGTTTTAAGTGTCCAGCAGAGTGGTTGGACAGTTCGTAGCCCCTGATATTTCCGGGTCGGTGGCATTAAGTCCATTCACAGCGTTGCCCAACCGTCACCACCATCGGTCCCCAGGACTTTTCCATCTCCCCAAATGGAAGTCCCTTGCCCATTTCACAGCTCTCCGTCCCTCCTGCCCTCAGCCCTTGGCGACCACTCTTTCCCTTCCTGCCTCTGGGACTCTGACCTCTGGCGGTCCCTCACACAAATGGAATCATACAGTATTTGTTCTCTGCCGCCTGACTTACTGCACTCGGCACGCCTTCGAGGTTCATCTGTGCTGCAGCGTGTGTCAGAATGTCTTCCGGTTTTGGATTGAATTTTATTCCATTATATTAATGTGCCACATGTTGTTTATCCATTCATAAAGTTTAATTTTACTACTCCTACTTTTCCAGTGAAGGTACATTTTTTACCTTTTTACATATTATCAGAAGAGCTAATAACGTAAGGAAGGAAGAAAACTAATATTCATTGAGAAACTATTATGGGCCTGACATTGGGTGATAATTTTTCACATCACAGCCTTGGAAAGTGGGCATTACTACACCATATTCAGATGAGAGAAGTGGAGTCATTTGTACCTAAGCTTATCAGACCTCAAAGTTCATTCATTTTCCACTGTTTTGCTGTGTGTAGAGACAGAGCTTAGAGAAAGCTGACACTGGAATTTTGAAGGGTATCAAGTTTATCTTGGTTTATTCCTTATACTTTAACTATATTCTCACCTTCAGTGCCACCTCCCTCACCCCCAGGTAAGCTGTTACCTAAGTCAGCCTGCTTCTAGCATTAGGAGAGAAGAATCATTTTCTTTTATCAAAAAAGCACATAGCTGAATAAGGAAAATCATATGATGATGTCAATAGGTGCTGCAAAGCATTTTAATTCTTCCACATTTATTGTATGAAAAAAGTCCAAATGCTTAGCAACCTGAAATGCAATAGCCAGGTCCCTCGACCTCTGAGTCTCCACCTGCAAAATGAGGACTGGATCTCTCTAAGTCTTGAACTTGCCCGCTCTATTTCTATTCAACCCAATGCTTGAATTTTGTAAATTATATTGTCATTTGTTTCCTTTATGTGTGCAATCTTAGAAGGTACATTAGTAATAGGAATGATGAATCATACAGAAGAAAGACTGTATTTGGGGGCAAACGTTATAGACTAACTATAGAGGCATCCACACTTGAACTTGGTTCTTGACTAACTGAATAGCTAAACCATGGAAATATTGCTGATTGATGGACCCGTCCAGTTTTGACAAAGGAGTCTTAGGGCTGACTTCGGGCCTGACCTATGGCTTTGCCTGATATTAAGGTTTTTATTAATTACTTAGATGAGGGGTCTGCTAGGTCAATGATCAAATTTATAGGTGACACGAATCTGGACAGGATAACTAAATATTTTTATAATCTAGAAATGTGGCCTGAATCTAAAAATCTAATAGATGTCAGGGATCTAAAAAGTCAACTACTGTTCAAACAGAGATAAGGTAGCAGGGAATTAGTTGGTACTCCTGGGGTAGCAAGAGATAGAAAAATCACTTTTATGGACACAGAAGAGGAAGGTTGTGGTTCTTGTAAGCAAACCATGCGGGTTTTAGAACGGGAGGGCTGCTCAGTTTGTCTCATTTCTGATTCTTCCTGTGTATTTTTTAGTTTTGTCTGCAGGGGGGCGAAAGTCTGGCCTCAAACAGCTCTCAGACTCACGTGTTTCTATTTTGTCGAAGGAAATGGAATCATTTCTGGGTGGGCTTCTAACTGACCTGGGTCTAGTGCCACTCCAGGCCAGACGCTAGATGCAGGCAGCAGGGTCTGTGGGAAAGAGTCACCTGTCCAGTGGATCACATGGTTAGACAACTTTTCTGGAATGAGGGGGGGATGGGATGGAGGCTGTAAAACAAGAAGGACTAGGGCCCTTGTTATGCAGTGACCACAGGACGGGGCCTGCTCTTCACTCCTCGGGTCATTTCCAGTGCGTTTCCTCTGGTTCTGGTCATGGTGCTTGCAAAGGGACATTGGCAAATTAGAATGCACCCCTAGGAGAGTTTCCACAAAGGTGAAAAAACATGAAATGTTATGAGGTACATAAAGCAGTAAACGGTCAGGGATGTTTAACTGGAAGAAGAGGATATTTATGGACACATGGCAAGTGTTAATTGTGGATTTGAGGAGGTTTCCTGTGAAAACAGGACTGGAGTATTCCTGTGCCGCCCTAGTGAGCCAGCCTACTGCCCATCCCACCTGGGACCTGTCCCTTGCGTGCCCTGCCATGCAGAGGCAGGAGCACAGGCTTCGGAGCCAGGCAGACTGGGCCCCTCACACACTTTGTCATGGTGAGTGACTTGATTAATGTGTCTCTTGTGAACACATGGGTGTATCATAAGGTTGTGTTAAAGATTCTGTGAGGCAATGAATCTGGTGCTGCTGAGAGTAGGCAGGCGTACAGTGGCATTATTCACGGCGGCATTAGTATTGGCAGACTGTACAAACGTAAGGAAGGGCTCTCCAAGAAGTAAGGTGACCCAGCAGCGAATGAGGGCCTTCACAGGTAGTGAGCTTGCTGTCCCTGGGGGTGTTTAAGCAGGGGCTCGGAGACCACTTGGGGGAGCGAATTCGAACACCTCCTCTGGGTGTTAAACTAGGTGGCTTTCAGGCTCTCGCTTGATTCAGAGAGTTAGTGATTCTGGATCCTTATCCATTTCTTAACTCCTTCAACTATTTCTCAAATTCATATTCATAATTTATCTGTTTTCAAAAATTTAACAAGTAACAGTTTCAGCGATAATTATTGCATTTCTATATTTATAGATAACTGGCGCATATGGAGGTGGAATAGCACAATTTGATATTTTCTCGTGTGCCAGATTTTTTTAATAAATATAGAAAATCCTATAGTTATGAAAAACTATTTGTTAAAATTAAACCTATATGCAACCGGGCATCTGTTCTGATATACCAGATCTCTTGAGAACTGGTTTTGCTACTGCCACTGGATGAAACCCAGTATTAGCCTAGAGCTTAAGGGCCTCAAGTCTCAGAATGTCCAAATAAAAATGGAAAAAACTTTACTAATTTCTGCATGCAATGCACTTCTGTTCATTCTGGTTGAAAATTCATTTTCTCGCTATAAAAATTAAAAATTGTTCCCTCTTTGCAAAAAGCTATAGTAGGATTTTTTTCCCCCTCAAGGATGAGAATTTCAAATAGACTGCGTGGTACAGTGGCAAGCTCAGACCGCCAACTAGATTTGGGTGTAAGTTCTGGGTTTCTTTCTCCCTTTCTACCTGAGTGGCCTTGGGCAAGCTGTTTAACATCCTTGGGCCTTCTTTTCCCACCAGCAAAAGGCAAAACACAAAACCTGCCTTTTCGTATGTTGTAAGGGTAAGGCTGAGTACCCGGCTTGCAGCAGACATTTAAAAACGCCGATTCCCTCTTTGGCAGGTGTGAGTCTGTGCACTTTGGAAATGACAGTAGGAATACCCTGATGGTGCTAACACTTATTAAGGAGTTACCCACCCTTTACGGAGCGCTTCCTGCGTGCCGGGTCCTAGATTAGCGTTTTAAACACACCATTTCTCTTAATCCTGTCAACAGCTCCATGGGACACATGGCAGAAAGACCGTTTTACAATAGAGAAAACTGGTTATCAGAGTCTAAGTTAATTTCTTAAAGGTCCTAAAGTTTCCAAGTGGCAAAACTAGATCTCAGACCCAGGGTAGGCTGATTCCAGAGCCTGAGCCTGAGGTGTTTTGTTCTTGGTTTTTTGACCCTTCCTTCATCCTTCATACCTTCATACTGCTCAGCTAATATGCTGGGAGAATCTTTAGAAGAACTAAGGTAATGCTTATCACGTTTTTACTTAGCATAAAGGGTGTTCTCATTTTTATTTCACTTAGGTGAAATTTTTTTATGCTGGTTGAGTTTTCACAACCTGCTATGTTTTTGTAATGACAACTCCCATAGATTTTGATGGGCAGCCATTGGACCTGGGACTCCTTGTGGTTGCCATGGTTTTTAGTCTCCCACTAGGGCTCTTTTGGTACTTTTATGTCTCAATTATGGTATAGAACCAAAAATCTAAATTTATTGTTCCTACATTAGTAAGTCGGGGTAATATGATCTAGACGAAACTATGGATCAGTGAGTTTTTATCTCTCGTCTCCCTTCAACTGGGGAAACTACCTTGGGTCTGCTATGCCCTCCGCCTCAATCAGCAGCCACATCCAGACTCGTCCATGCCGACTGGCTGCCGGAGGGACGGGCGCCTCACCCCGCAGTGGGCCCAAAGAGTGCCCGGCATGCACTGCCTGACGACCACCTGTGACCTCCGAGCGCTTCCGGGGATGCTCAGAACACCCGTCCTTTTTTTGTTTAGAAGGACGGCTCTCTCGGCTTTCATGGACTGTCACTATTTAATTTGCTAACTTCCAATATAGGCTTATTTTTGAGAATTCGGGTCTCCTTTCAGACAAATTAGGTTAAACCGCTCATGGCGAGGAGGCTTCCTGACCTCAAACCACTTTCTCTTCCCTCTTTCAGGAAAGAGGACAAAGGGGCTGATGGATGAGATTTCATACGTTCTGGACAAACCACAGAGCACTTCTGAGCCGGCAGGCACGGATCAGGGAGCAGGTAAGCGAGTCAGAGGCCAGGGCATCCTGTGCAGAACAGAAATAAGCCCACCTTCTTCACTGCATCTGGTGCTGTACCAGTTTCACGGTGGGTACCTGGAATGGCCTTTTATATTAAATATCTTGAAATTTCATAGATTCTAAACATATGCTAGGTAAGTAGTATAAAAATACGAAGAGATTTAAGCATGTTCATTTTGACAAGGTTTTGCCTGTATCCATAAAAAAGAAGCAGCCCTCTGTCCAATGAACTTCTGTCCCTAAAGTCACACACGAGGCCCCTAAAGAACACCACGTGAGGTTTTCTTCCAAACAAACTGTAGACCACATGAAGGAGAACAAGGGAAACTCAGCTGAAAAGAAGCGCATGGTTCAACTGTCATCCAGGGCAGTGGATGACAGATTTAACACGTGTCAGTCTCGCCTTCTGGGCTTATTGAAGCAGATGGTGGGCCCCACCCGAGTCTCAGATTTGGGAGGTCTACTGTAGGGCCCGGGAACTTGAATTTCTAAGGATTGTTGACGCTTCTGGTCTAGGGAGCCTACCTGAGGATTCGATCTAGAACCACTGATCTAGGGCAGAGCTGTCTGAGCGATATATAATGTGAGCTGCATAGGTAATTTAAATATTCTATTAGCCTCATAAAGAAGGGGAAGAGAACTTGTGGGATTAGTTATAGTGAGAGATTTTATTTAACCCAACATAGCCAAAATATTATCATTTCAACAATTAGTCAATGTAAAAATTACTAATGTGACATTTTCCATTCTTTATTTCTTCACATTCATTCTTCAAAATCTGGCGTGTACTCTATAGTTACAGCACATTCCATCTCAGACTAGCCACACTCCAGTGGAATGGCCGCAGGCGCTTACTGTACTGTACTAGAAAGTGAAGAGTGAATATTCCAACAAATTACATTACAGAGAAAGAAGCTTAAAGAGGTCAGCAGTGATTCTCCACCCAGGCTGCACATCCAAATGACCTGGAGGAAATTAAACACACTAATGCCTGGACCCATTTCCAGAAATAACTCATTTAGTTGGTCCGAAGTCAGGTATAGGGATCCGTACCTTAAAAAATTCCCCCAGTGATTCTGGTGTGCGGCCAGATGGAGGATCGCCGGGGCAGATGGAAGCTGAACTAAAAGTAAGATCAACCTATATGTGTAGGATCCCCTTACGCGTGTTTTCCTGGTGCTATGGTCTGACGTTTGTGCACCCCTAAAATGATTATGTTGAAATCCTAGCCCCCAAAGCCGATGGATTCAGGAGGTGGGGCCACTGGAAAATGCTTTGGTTGTGAAGGTTCAGTGTCCTTACAAGAGTGACCTCACAGGGCTTCCTAGGCCCTCCCACCAGGGGGAACACCGTGAGACACAGGCAGTCTGCAGTCCAGCGGAGGGCCTGCACCCATGGCGGTGCCATGAACTTGGACTTCCGTACCCCAGACTGTGAAAAATAGACGTGATTTTTAACAAACCCCAAGATTTATGTTTTATAGGAGACTTTGCTTCTTTGACTTTTTTTTTAAAAGATTTTATTTATTTATTTTTTTTAGAGAGGGGAAGGGAGGGAGAAGGAGAGAGAGAGAAACATTAATGTGTGGTTGCCTCTCATGTGGTCCCCACTGGGGACCTGGCCTACAACCCAGGCATGTGCCCTGACTGGGAATCGAACCTGCAATGCTTTGGTTTGCAGCCTGCGCTCAATCCACTGAGCTACACCAGCCAGGGCTTTGCTTCTTTGACTTTTAAAAGCTAAACAAGAAAAGCAAAGAGAGAGAGAACAAATTTAATTGTATTTTTGACAAAAATGGAAAGTTCTGAGAACATCAAGGCCAACCCATTGTTTCACATGCAAGGAAAGTGAAGCCCAGAGGTGGTCATATCTGGCAAGTGTGCAGGTGAAAATTCCACCTAACAGACTCTTAGGGCTACTTGCTGGTTCTGGGGGAGGCTATGTTGATGGTTATAAACCACCGAGTTTATGGTATTTTGTGATAGCAGCCCGGGCTAAGACACTTGGCAAAGGGGGAAAATACTAATCTCAATATAACATCTATAACTATGAGGAGACATTTTCAAAAAGATTATTTTATTTCATCCTCATAAGACCGTGAACAGATATCGCTATTTTGCAGAAGGTGTAATAGAAATGCGGAAAGATAAGTCGGTCAGCCAACCTCAGTAGTGTGGTATCAAGAGCAGGTGCTAATTTGCAAAGGAAGCAGCTAATCCCAAAACCTGTTCTTTCTGTGGCATCATCTTGCCTGACTTGTCTCATTTAACTCTAACGCAAATGTCCCTTCAGCTAAAATTGTGGGTACACCCTCCCTTATCTACTTGTTTAACTGAATATAATGTCCTCACTTTTAAAGAAAACTAAGGACCAATGTCCAATTTTATTAGTAATAAGGAAATACAGTCAGTGGCTTCTTCTCATAGAAGAGCTAGATAATTTTCTAAATGTGTGTGGGGCTTCAGGGAGGGGTGGAGGTAGAAAAGATGATTAAAATGGGAAAACTGATTCTTCTCACTTTTTTGTCTTAAAGGGAGCTTTCTTGAGTCTGGGACTCTGTCAAGGGGCTGGGGGAGCTTGGTGAGGGATGGGGAGATTGAGCAAAAATTTTTAAAAAAGAGCAAAAATGCATGGATATGGACAATAGTGTGTTGATTGCTGGGGGAAAGAAGTGATGGAGGGAGGGGGAGGAGGGTAAAAGGGGAATAAATTGTGATGGACACACGGACTTGACTCAGGGTGGCGAACACACAATACAGTGTACAAATGATGTGCCGTAGAATCGTGCACCTGTTAACCCTTGTCACCCCAGTAAATTCAATAAAAGAAAAAATAAATAAAGGGCACTTCCTTTGGGTCATCATTTATATTTGATTCTCCAAGTTGGAAGGGATGTCCATTTGCTGTCTGAAAAACTTCACTAGCCCTCACTTATTTAGTTTAAAGTTTCTTTTCTTAGAACTTGCAAACCACTTTGTATGTGGGAACGCAGGGTAACTAATCTACAGCCTGGTGTGCCAGGGGAATCCTGAGAGCGTCGTGAAGGCAGGCGGTGCTGGCACCTAAGTGCAGCTCTGGAGGTCAGAGTCAAGGGCAGAGGGATGTTGGCTCATCGGGGACTACTGTTCTCTGTGCTCACATAGGTTATCATGTGCTCTCCTGAATGAAACTTTTATCTAAATGTCTCTTGTAATTTTCTATTGTATAGAATTTAGGATATTTAATGTCTGGCTTGAATCTCATAACTTAAATGACTTAAAACCTTATTTATTTCAACTTACTTGTTTTTCCATCCTAGTTTTAAGTGTAGAATATGTTTACTTGAAACTGAGAATTATAATTACATTTCAGTGTTTTAATTATAGTGTTTCTCCTGGCCCCTTTTTCATGTGCTTCAAAATCACTAAACAGAACAAAATAGGAATCTGGGTCTCTCACTGACCTGTCCTCAACTTCTCTTTTAGTGCTAAGAGTATAAGTAGATCTTCCTAATGGTGTGTTATTCTTGCTGTGTAGGCCATGAGTGTGACCTTGGAGTCCCACTGTTGAGAATCTTAGCCCTGGAATATTTTCTTGAAAACTTCTCTTGTTGAATGCCTAGGTCTGAAAGAAATTTATTTTTTTCCCCTGTTCAAATGCATGCCATGAAATCCTGAAATTTGGTGACTATTGGTTTGAATGAAGGCATTTTATGCATCCTTTATCAACTTGTTAGTCAATGGTCTTCATCATGAATCTGAGGGCATGACAGGAAGGTAGGACTTTAAAAGATACACACACACATACACATTTGGCCAATTTACACCAGATTCAAGTCAATAAAAAAGAGAAGGCTTCATATTGTGGACAAGGAGGAAGGAAGTTTGGATGGTTAGGTCTGATTGAAATTGGTGAACCCATACCATTAAGGAAAGTAACTTGCCTCCCAAATTTTGCTCTTGATAAGAAAAGAGCATTACTTTTTTCTCATCAGTTCGGCAATGGCACTGAATTTGAGTCAGGTGCCAAGAGCTGCTTGGTGGCATTGGTCGGCAGAGAGCACTTAAGCTGCTCTTAACACAGTCCCTCCAAACAGCAAGTGAAAAGAGTGCACTTGCTATCCAAGTGCCCGAAGTCCCTTCTGGACAGACTAGATTTTCTTCCTATGTCCTAAGATTCTCAGTATGACTTGTCCTGAGGTCTTGATATTTCATTCAGCTGAGACCTCAGAAGCTGAGGATGACATGACAGATGTCAAGCATCTCTCACTTTAAAGCTGTGTGTATGACCATCACTGCATGCTAGGAGACCACCTGAAGGGCAATTTGACCCCAAGGGAGGATGGCCATTTCATTTAGGGTCAGGAAAGAGTAACCTCAGAGATTATTTGAAAAGAATGTAATAGAAAATAACAAGCTGGCTTCTGTTAGTATCTTACAGAATGGTGCTTCAACAAGTAGTTATATAAATGCAATTTTAAGTCATCCCAAAGTAAATTTGGTAGATCCCCTGGCTATACTTAAGTCTATTGCCCCAAAGGAATTTTGGAGCTGTCACACTCACTGCATTGTACTAGGAGGATTTGTACAGCAGTGGCGTGCGAGAGAGGTCATGGGGAGTGAGATAGAGCACGCTGCCTCTCTCTTGGCCTTTCTCTTTGTTTCTCCCACCATCATGGCCTTGCACAGAACTCCCATAATAAGCCCCCGACTATTGCATTGCTGAACTTATAAAAAATAGTCTGAATTATGGTATCTGACTATGACTTACCTCCTGAACTAGACCTTCAGCACTAAAATGGCAGGGATTCATAGTCCCATTTGTATTCACATCACCCAGGACAGCTCCTGGTTTACCATATATGTTCTAGGAACACTGTTGAATGAGTCTGAGTTCTGCCACTAAGTCTTTGGGGGGTGGGACGGCATCTTCTTCCACAATTTACTTTATTTGGGCAATAGTTATCTCAGCTGTAGAAAGATTGGTCTCAATTATTAAGTTTCTTTCAAACTATATATCTCTGATGCAGTTATTATAAGAAAAGAAGAACCAAATAACCGAAAGAATCAAAGAGGATGCTAATGGTCATCAACTTGAAAGAATGCAGGAACACAGTGGTACCGAAAGGAGTGGTCGTTGGGACTCTGAGAAGAGCTTCTCTGAAACATGTTCCCTGAGACAAGGCGAACATAGCCAATGAAAGATCGGTCTCTACGTCAGGCTTAAGTTGGAAATTTGGGGGTTATCCCTATACAACTGATGGAAGGTTGATGATGAAGTGATTTAGAGAGAATAAAGCAAAGCAGTGAGGACAGATTGAGGGAAACGGAAGGGGGTGGGTAGGAAAGGGAAGAGCCCCCCTCTAAAAACAGGGCTGTTGCAGCTGGAGGCAGTTCAGGGAAGCACTACCTGGTAGGTACCTAAAGAAAAAATAATCGAAGGGTTGTTTTGTAGAAACCAAACATTTTTGGTACGTACAGTCCAAGGTAAGACATTAAAGATGAGTTTGGGAGGATTCACAAACCCCTCCCCAGTCCTCACAGATCGGTGTGACCTCCCTTACCATCACCGTCCCGCAAACGGCTGTCACTGGTCTTTCATTACTGCAGTGTTGTGTACAGAAATTCACAAACTGAACTGGAAAATGGTTAAATTATGTTTTAGCTGTTGCAATTATTGGGACCAAAACATGCTGATTGTTTCAGGCAGATTTTTAATGACTTATTCTCATAGCAGGACAAAAAGAGATCAAATGGTTAGTAAACTCTTGTCCCCACCAAAGACACATTCATTCTCCTTCCAAACATCTGTAGGATGTCCTGTTGCCATGTACGCAGGACCATGCCTAATTCCTTAAAGAAGAAATAAAATCATTTCCTTCACCAGCCAGCACATGGGTATACTATAACAGGACCCTGGAAGAAATTCAGCCACTCAACTTCAAGTCCAGCAAGCAAAGGCTTAGAAATGGCTGAACCAGGTAAACTAGCTAAGGGATGGGATGACCAAGAACTTTTGGGGGAAAACTAGCCTGGGAAAGGAATTTAGTCTCCCCCCAAAAAATAGTAATAAAATGCACTTATTGGGTATTACGGAATTTGTTCCTTTTTGGGGGGTGAGATTCAGGGACAATATGCCTCTAGTGATGCCCACTAACTTTATAGGAATCAACACAAGTGCAAATGAGAGAACACGCCCCAATATTTCTTTCCCTCATCTTAGGGAGGGATGAAGTAGGCCCATGGAACTCTCAAGGCAGAAGGAGAAAAAAGTCTATATTCTAAAAACCTCTTTTGTATATATTATGTGCTGCCCCACCGAGAAACCCACGAACAGCTTAAAAATTGCCGAGAATGCCGAGTGTGAGAGAGCTGTACTGTATCAAAGAACGTATCCAGAGGACACATTTTCTAAAGGAAGAATTGCTGGCAAAGAGCGCTGTGGACAATCAACATGAAAACAGGAGCTGATATAATCACAGCTAAAGGAACAAAAGTTACACATGCTCCCTTCAGCTCGGCTGGCCTATTATACCTCTGAATACCCAGGCTTACAATGCCTCCCCCACCCTGCCTCCCTCCAATTTCAGAGGTGTCAGACAGGAGACACAGTGCCAGCAAAAAAAAAAATCTTCCACCGAGCTCTTGTTAGCTAACTGCGGTGTTTTGTTCCACGGCTGCATGTCTGCACGGGCCGTCATTGTGTCAGTCATAATTACCACCTGTTCGCTCGCTCCCTTCAGGTTCCATCACCTCGGCAGCATTAAGCAGCCAGCGGCAGGAAGCGGCGTGGACTGCCCAGGAGCTGCGACTGTCAGGTCTGGGTTTCAGAGGATAATTGCCGCCTGTGCACAAACAGCCCTGGCCTCCTCCCCCGCGTCCCCCTCTGGAAGGCGGAAGGGAAAGACCCAGCGAGCTGCGCGCTCTGACACTAGCTCGCCTTCTCTAGGCAGAGATCAGAGGCGCGTCAAATGTCATTTTCGTGCCGTGAATCAGATCTGAACTCTCACGCAAGCATGACATTCTGTTTAGGAAAAAAAATTTCAGTTTTTAGAAAACAGGGCAGACCCCATCTTCTTGCCCCTGCACTTTAGGGCTTGACGCCGCATAGATTGTTTTTGTTTTTAATGAGAGCATCCTGTGAGGTTTTTGATTACAGACGTTCCTAAAAATGATGCTTGGAGATTTGCAACTTGTCCCTCTCGTTTATTTTATTTTTTTTCACATTTTTTATTGTGGTTCAAGTACAGTTGTCTCCGTTTTCCCCCACCACTGCCCCCCACCCCAGCCATCCCCACTTCCCAACTTGATCCTTTTCCCCTGTGACTTTGTCCATGTGTCCTTTATACATGTTCTTGACAACCCTTCCCCCTCTTTCCCCCACTATCTCTTCCCACCTCCCCTTTGGTTACTGTCAGATTGTTCTTAAATTGAATGTCTCTGGTTATATTTTGTTTGCTTGTTTGTTTTGTTGATTAGATTCCACTTATCGGTGAGATCACATGGTATTTGTCCCTCACTGCCTGGCTTATTTCACTTAGCATATTGCTCTCCAGTTCCATCCACGTTGTCTCGAAGGGTAGGAGCTCTTCCTTTCTGCTGCATAGTATTCCGTTGTGTAAATGTACCACAGTTTTCTGACCCACTCATTTACTGGTGGGCACTTAGGCTGCTTCCAGCACTTGGCTATTGTAAATTGTGCTGCTATGAACATTGGGGTGCATAGGTTCTCTTGAACTGGTGTTTCAGGATTCTTAGGGTATAGTCCCAGTAGTGAAATTGCAGGGTCAAAAGGCAGTTCCATTTTTAGTTTTTTTTAGGAAATTCCATACTGTTTTCCACAGTGGCTGCACCAGTCTGCCTTCCCACCAACAGTGTAATAGGGTTGCCTTTTCTTCACAACCTCACCGGCACTTGTTGTTTGTTGATTTGGTTATGATGGCCAGTCTGACCAGTGTGAAGTGGTATCTCATTGTGGTTTTATTTTGCATCTCTCTGATGGCTAGTGATGCTGAGCATCCTTTTATATGTCTCTGGGCCCTCTGTATGTGCTCCTTGGAGAAATATCAGTTTAGGTCCTTTGCCCATTTTTTTTAATTGGATTGTGTTTCTGGTGTAGAGTTGTGTGTTCTTTATATATTTTGGCGATCAAACCCTTGTTCGAAGTATCATTTGCAAATATATTTTCCCATATGGTTGGTTCCTTTTTTATTTTGCTGATGGTTTTCTTTAGCCATGGAGTTTTTTATTTAGGTGAAGTCCCATTTGTTTATTCTTTCCTTTATGTCCCTTGCTCTAGGGGACATATTGGTGAAAATATTGCTGAACGGAATATCTGAGATTTTCCTCCCTGTGTTCTCTTCTAGGACTTTTATGGTGTTGCGACTTATATTTAAGTCTTTTATTCATCTTGAGTTTATTCATATGATGTCAGTTTGTGGTCAAGTTTCATTTTTTTTGTTTTTTTACATGACAGCTATTCAGATCTCCCAACACCATTTGTTGAAGAGGCTATTTTTACTCCATTTTATGCTGTTGCCCCCTTTATAAAATACTAATTGACCATAGAGACTTGGGTTTATTTCTGGGCTCTCTATTCTGTTTCCATTGATCTGTGTGTCTGTACTTAGGCTGGTACCAGGCTGTTTTGATTACAGTGGCCTCGCAGTACAATTTGATATCAGGAATTGTGATCCCTCTTACTTAATTCTTCTTTCTCAAAATTGCTGCGGCTATACAAGGTCATTTATGGTTCCATATAAATTTTTAAAATGTTCTATATCTGTGAAATATGTCATTGGTATTTTAATAGGGACTGCATTGAATCTATAAATTGCTTTGGGTAGTATGGACATTTTGATGATGTTAATTCTTCTGATCCATGGACATGGTACATGCTTCCATTTGTGTCTTCCTTAATTTCTTTCTTCAGTGTTGTGTAGTTTTCTGAGTATAGGTCTTTTACTTCCTTGGCTAGGTTTAGTCCTCAGTACTTTATTTTTCTTGTTGCTATATCAAATGGGATTTCATTCCTGATTTCTGTTTCTGATATTTCATTGTTGGCATACAAAAGTGCCTTTGATTTCTGAATATTGACTTTGTATTCTGTTGTTTTGCCAAATTCACTAGGTCAAGTAGGTTTTTTGGGTGGAGTCTATAGTATTTTCTATGTACACTATCATGTTATCTCCAAACAGTGACAGTTTTGCTTCTTCCTTTCCAATTTGGATGCCTTTTATTTCTTTTTCTTTCTGATTGCTGTGGCTAGGACTTCTGATGCTATGTTGAATAGAAGTGGTGAAAGCAGACATCCTTGTCTTGTTACTGATCTTAATGGGAAAGCTTTTAGTTTTTGCCCATTGAGTATGATGTTGGCTGTAGGTCTGTCGTATATGGCCTTTATTATGTTGAGGTGTGCTCCCTCTATGCCCACTTCACTGAGTGTTTTTATCATAAATGGGTGCTATACCTTATCAAATGCTTTTTCTGCATCTATTGATATGATCATGTGATTTTTGTCTTTTCTTTTGTTTACGTGATGTATTATGTTTATTGATTTGTGGATATTGTACCATCCTTGCATCCCTGGGATGAACCCCACTTGGTCATGGTATATGATCTTTTTAATGTATTACTGGATGTGGTTTGCCAGTACTTTCTTGAGAATTTTAGCATTTATGTTCATCAGTGACACTGGCCTGTAGTTTTTTCTTTCTTGTGTCTTTATCTGGTTTTTGGATTAGGATGATGCTGGCTTCATAAAAAGAATTTATGAGTCTTCCATCTTCTTGGATTTTTTTTGGAATAGTCTGTGAAGGATAGGGGTTAGCTCTTCCTCCTTAAATGTTTTGTAAAATTCTCCTGTGAAACCATCCAGTCCAGGGCTTTTGTGTGCCAGGGGATTTTTGATTACTGCTTTGATTTTGTCAGCTGTTATTGATCTATTCAGGCTTTTTGCTTTTTCTTCACTCAGTTTTGGAAGATTATATTTTTCTAGAAATTTGTCCATTTCACTTAGGTTTTCAAGTTTCTTGGCATATAGTTCTTCATAGTAATTTCTTATAATCCTTTGTATTTCTGTGGTATCAGTTGAAATCTCTCCTCTTTCATTTCTGATTTTGTTTATTTGGGTCCTCTCTCTCTTTTTCTTGATGAATATGCTTAAAGGCTTGTCAATTTTATCTTTTTAAAGAAAGAGCTCCTGAATTTATTGATCCTTAGAATCGTTCTTTTAGTCTCTGTGTTGTTTAATTCTGCTCTGATCTTGGTTATTTCCTTCCTCCTACTTGCTCTGGGCTGTCTTTATTGTTGTTCCTTGAGTTCTTGTAGATGTAGGGTTAGATTGTTTATTTGAAAAGTTTCTATCTTTTTTAGGTAGGTCTGCATCACTATGAACTTCCCTCTCAGGACTGCCTTCGCTTATGTCCCATATGTTTTGGATTGTTGTGAATTCATTTTCATTTATTTCCAGAAAGTTTTTGATTTATTCCTCAATCTCATTCTTAGCCCATTCATTGTTTAATAGCATGCTATTCAATCTCCATGAATTGGAGTGTTTTTTGAGTTTTTCCCTTGAGTAGGTTTCTAGTTTCAGGCCCTGTTTGTCTTACAAAATGCTTGATATGATTTTAATTTTCTTAAATTTGTTCAAGCTTGTTTTGTGTCCTGTCATGTAGTGTATCTTTGAAAATGTCCCATGTGCATTTTAAAAGAATGTGTATTTTGCTTCTTTGGGATGCAAGGTTCTATATATATTAGTTAAGTCCATGTGATCTTGGGCATTGTTCAATGCTGCAATATCCTTGTCAATATTTTATTTGGAAGAGCTATCCATTTTTGACAGTGGGTGTTAAAATCCCCTATTATAATTGTGTTGCTGTCAATGTCTTTCTTGAAGTCCTCCAAGATTTTCCTTATATATTTGTGCGCTCCTATGTTGGGTGCATATATGTTTATAACATTTATGTCTTCTTGATGGATTCCTCCTTTGAGTATTATGAAGTGTCCTTCTGTGTCTCTTTTTATGGCCTTTGTTTTGAAGTCTATTTTATCTGATGTAAGTATTGCTATCCCAGCTTTTTTTCCCTGTCCATTTACTTAGAATATTTTTTCCCATCCCTTCACTTTCAGTCTGTGTAGGTCTTTTGCTCTGAGGTGGGTCTTTTGCAGGCAGCATATGTGGGGGTCATATTTTCTTATCCATTCAGCTATGTCTTTTGATTGGAGCATTTAATCCATTTACATTTAAGGTTATTATTGATAGGTACTTATTCATTGCCATTTTACTCCCTTTGTACTTTTGTTCCTTTCTCTCTCATTCTTTTTCTTTCTCTTCTTAAAGCAGACCCTTTAGCATCTCTTGCAGAGCTGGTTTGGAGGAAGTGTATTCTTTGAGGATTCTTTTGTCTGGGAAGCTCCTGATTTGGCCTTCCATTTTAATTGAGAGACTTGTTGGGTAGAGTAGTCTTGGTTGCAGGCCTCTGGCTTTTGTTACTTGGAATATTTCTTGCCATTCCCTTCTGGCTTGGAGTGTTTCCATTGAGAAGTCAGCCGCTAGCCTAATTGGGGCTCCCTTGTGTGTTACTTCCTGTTTCTCCCTTGCTGCCTTTAAGATTCTCTCTGTCTTTAAATTTTGCCATTTTAATTATGATTTGTCTTGAAGTGGGCCTCTTTGGGTTCCTCTTGATTGGGACCCTTTCTGCTTCCTGGACTTGTGTGGCTTCTTCTCCCATCAAATTAGGGAAGTTTTCCATCATTACTTTTTCAAACTGGTTTTCTATCCCTTGCTCCTCTTCTCTTTCTGATATCCCTATTATACAGATATTATTCCATTTCATGTTATCCTGTTCTGTCATTCGTGTTATTCATTCTTTTTCAGTCTTTTTTCTTTTTCTTGCTCTCTTTGGGAGTTTTCTTCTACTTTGTGCCCCAACTCACTGATTCGATCCTCTGCTTCATCAAGCCTGCTTTTGATTCCATCTACTGGGTTCTTTATTCAGAAATTGTGTTCTTCATTTCTTCTTGGCCCTTGTCAATTGTTTCTATGTCCATTTTTATGCTGATACAGTTTGCAGTAAGTTCCTCATAATTTCCATGTAGTTTTTGGTAGTTCACACTGAGTTCATTGAGCTTCCTTATAATCATTGTTTTGAACTCAGTATCTGATATTTGAATTGTGCCATTTCATTTAGCATTCTTTCTGAGGATTTTTCCTTTCACTTCATTTGGGGTTTGTTTGTTTATCTTCCCATTGTTCGTGAGACTCTTTTTGTTAGCTTTTGCTTCTTAAATTGATCTGTTCTGACTCCCTGAGTTTGTGGTGTGAACTTCTATGGTAGGAGACCTGTGAGATTCAGTGGTACTTTCTCCTTGATCTTCTGAATTTGATGCTCTTAGGATGCTGTTTATGTTGGCTCTCTGGATGTAATTGGGTTTTGATTGTTATTGGCTCATTCTTTGGTGAGTCCTCCCCTCCAGCTGGTTGACCGAGGGTCACTCAGCCCACCATGTTTTTATGCTGTTGTGCAGGTGCTATCAGAACAAAACCACATCTGCAAAAATATCTCCCTTCCCCCACAATCTCAGTATCAACAGCAAATGAACCAGTATTAATACGGGTGTAAAGGTATTAAGACTATCATAAGAAAGGAGGGAAATAAACTATAGTATAAATTCTAGTGACTAAATATGCACAAACTGGCTAGACAAGAAATGAATGTTAAAAAGCTATGCAGGAAAGAAAATACCACTAATCATGGAGAAGACCACAGTAGATTTCATCTCTGTAGCCTCTAGTATTTACCACTGTTTTTCTTTCTGGATCTGCCTCTGGTGATGTCAGATGTTGACCTCATCTGACCTTAGGCAGCCTGCTCTGAGACTGCCAAGGATCTACCGTCTACAGTTGTCTCTTTCAGTTGTTAATCTAGTCACTCTGCACCCAGCAGTAAGGCTTAAGCCCCACAGGGTGGAGCAGAATCCCTCCTGGGGTTGGGACTATTGTTTCCCCTCAGGCTGCTGCCACTTGGAGGAGGCTGGTCTGCCTGAGCAGGATGGCTGCTGCCAGAGGGATGATGACTCAGCATCAGGATCCAGGTGGCTGCTCTCTTACTTTTCTCCCCAAAGCCTCCATCCCCAGTCTTTCAAACATCTCTAGTCCACTCTGCCCCTCCTTTGCCAGGGATCTACTGTCTGTGGCTATCTCCTTCAGTTGTTAATCTAGTCGCTCTACACTCAACAGCCACGTTTAAGCACCACAGAGCCAGGGCAGAGTCTCTCCTGGGGGCGGGGCTGTTGTTTCCCCTCAGGCAGCTGCTGCTCAGAGGGGAGTGGTCTGCCTGAGCACCACGGCTGCTGCCAGGTGGGGGATGACTCAGCACCAGGATCTGGGCATCTATTCTCTCAGCTGTCTCCCCAAAGCTTCCATCCCCAGCCTCTCCTCAGGCGTCTCTAGTCCACTCTGCCCCCACCTTTGCTGGAACCCCGGGTAAGTGACAGCAAAGGAAAATTTGTGTGTTGGCCTTTTAAATGGCTCTTTGTGTCTCCAGCCATCCATCTCTGGCAGAGGGCAGCCCTGCCCCTTTTTGCGGCCAGTTGTTATCTTTGTACTTTTTGGGCTCTGGTGTTCTAGGCTGGGGATCCCAGCTTAGGGTTTAGGTTCCATTCTTCTCAGGGGGATCCAACTGGCCACTTAATTATCCCTCCAGTGCTGCCACCTGTGAATGCCCACTCAGCCCTCTTGAGTCTCCACCATACTCCTTACCGGACAGGTTGTGCTGAAGGTGGTTCTTCTGTCTGTCCGAGGTTGTAAGGCTTCTCTCTCACTATTGTTCAGTTATTTGTTCTGGGTGATTTCTCCACAGTTTAGTTGTAATTCCAGATTGGTCCTGGGAGGAGGTTAGTGTGGCTTCCATTCACGCTTCCACCATCTTGCCAACCTCCCCTTCCCACTCATTTTAATAGCATATGAACAAATCATTTAAAAGATACTCATTAATGTTAATTGAACACGTGCTGTGTGGCAAGCATTGTTTTAATTTTTCTGTACTAAGCATGCAATTACATTTTCACAATGTCTCAATCAGGTACATAACATTTTGATTCCCTTTTCTGTATGTAAATATCAAGGCATAGAGTGTCAAATTCTACCAGTTCCTTACCTGTGCCATGATGTTTCTTGCCTCCAAAGGTTTGTGCACAGGGTATCCAAAATGCTGGCCAATCACTTCATGCTAATTCCTGAATATGCTAAAAATTCATCTCAAATTCCAGTTGCTTGGGGCAGCCCTTCCATCATCCTCCAGTCTGAATGAAATACTCCTAAGAACTTGGCTTACCTCAGTTAGATCCCTCTGATTTATGCTACTGTGATTATTGGTCTTACGGGTGGGGACTTTAAATCCCCAAAAGAAATTAGTTCCCCGAGTCAACTGTCCTCTAACTCAGGACTAATTTCATATTTGTAAAATTGTTATCAAGATAAAGGTGATGGAAATTCTAACATTTTAAAACTGAATTTCCTTCTAAGTTTGCCAAAGTATCAGCTCTTCAACTTTACATGGTTATCATGAAGCACCAGTCACAGGTTTACTTTCAGACAGTTTGTTCGGGGAGAGGATACTACTTAGAGTTTTTTTAAATGTCATATTTGTGCACTCGGCCTGTAGGTTTTAAACTGATGCTTCCATGTGGGAACTTGACAGGAATAGAATTATTTTGCCTTCTAGTAACCTTAGGGAGGACAAGATGAAACTACGTTGAGTAGACCAGTGGTCCTCAGAGATGGCTGATCATGAGAATCACCTGAAGAATGTGAAAAGATGCAGATTTCCTGGTATCCCACCACCACTGGATCAGAATATTTGGAGTTGACGCCTAGGTACTATACATTTTTCAAATTGCTGTAGTTAATTTTCATAATCAGCCTGTTTTGAACATAGTTACATTGGAAGTCTTGAGGTGGCTTAAAGTGGTTTGGTTTAAGTAATGACCAAAAACATGTAAGAGTGATATTCTGATGTGTGGACAGGAGAACTCCAAAGAGACTAAAACAAACAATTCATGCCACATCAGTAGCATGAAGCAAATAACAAGAAATGGACATTTCTTTGGGGGGTGGTTAGGGTTCTCAATAACAGGCTCAAATAGAATAATCTGGAGGAGATTTCAGACTCTGCTCAGGGGCCCACACCTGCCAATTAAATCAGAATCTTAAATCTGCACAGGACTCAGGTATCAGGATTATTGGAAAAGGTGCAAATGATGCAGTCCAGTTGGTGGCAGGATGAACAACACAGTCAAGGAGGTTCAAATTGGAGGAATTCACAAATCACCCTCTGCTAGAAAGACAGGACATCATTCAGGCAGACAGGCACTTCTCTAAGACTCTGCAGAGTGCCAGTTCCTCAAGATGCTCAGAACACAGGATTCTGTGATCCAATGTATTTGAGAAACGCTGCCTACTGCACTTGCCCATCTTCAAGACTTTCATGCGTAGTGCATACTAATGTCTCTGAGAAGGCCATGGCCAAGAGAACTGTTGACTCGGTTTAATCTAGTCATTGCCCATGGAAACCACTTTCTATTTTCATAGCATCTGCTAACATCCTCTGCAGCTCTGGAGACATGATTCCGGGGAAGGAGGATGTGCACTTATGTCCCATGCAGGGTGGCTGGTGGTTGAGGCTCTTCTCTGTCATGTCTGAGGGAGTGGAGGAACCTAGACCTTGGAGTCCCAGTTCTGATATTTCAGCTTTGAAATGATGGAGTGTGATGGGCTGATGGACCATCTATCAATGTGAGTGAATCAGGGTGCTTTGATGCTTTGTTCTGCTATTTCGTCATTTATTAGAACATATGACCTTCAACAGGCCACAGAAACCTTCTTGATAGAAACCTCCCTTCTTCAGCAGAACAAAAAACTTTGACATTGGCTTGGATGCACATAGAATTTGGACTTGAACAATGACCTGCTGTGGTCATTGAAGGGTGAGTGAAAGTGACAGCCTTTGAGTCTGAGCAGAAGCCTTTGTACGGTTTGGCTCTGTATCCTCACTGTTCTCTCTGCCCTGAGAGCTCTGTGCCCAGCTGGTAGCCAGGGCTCCAGGATAGAAGGTGCGTGGAGTTGATCCCAGCCAAGCTCGGACCACATTAACCTGAGCAAGAAACGTTTGTGATTGACAACCAGGAAGAGGTTAGTAGCTTAGCACACCTACAATGCAATATATAAACCTTGATTGCCTCCTGATTCAAAAGAACCAAACAACTGAAATATTTATAACATAATCAGAGAAATATCTATAATGACCTTAAAAATCTGTGATTTTAAAGATGTAATAGAACTATTTTGCTTGTGTTTAAATTAAAAGAAAAACTATATCTTAATGATCCACACTGAAATACTTTTGCATGAAGTGATATGAAGTGGGAACAGAGGAGTGGGTAAAGCCATTAATGAATAAAGAGCATCCAGGAATTGATAATCATTGAAGCTAGGTAATGGGTAATTAGGCATTTACTGTATTATTTTAAGTTTTTATATGTTGGAAATATCCTGCAATAAAGTTAGAAAATCAACATTCACAAAAACTATTCTCTATAGGTTGAAAATTCATGGAGTTCCTTGTTAAAATTATAACAGCCTTCTAATTTTATAGCATTGCCAATGAGCCATCCCCACAATAAAAGAGTCAGCCAGAAATATCTAATAATTTCCACCATGCAATTATTATCACTGTTTATTTCCATGGAAATTGGTGGATATCTGGAGTTGGAACACTGTAAGAAAGAGAAATGAAGATCTAGGGAACTCAAAGGATAATGACCCTTTTTGAATATTGACACACATGTTTTTCCAGAGGTAGATTTTGTGTAGGCGAAAGCTATTTGATTATAAAAGATCTGGTTTCTCCAAGATTTTCAGAGGTAAAAACTTCATTAATTAACATCAAGGAAAACAGAGCATCTGCTACTTTTTTGTCAACAGATTTTAATAATATTGAACATTGCTAATTGGACAGAACTGAAATATAGCTCTTTGTGTGTTAAATTAGTGTGGTTCCTTCTGCTCTTTTTTCCCCACTAAATTTTATTCAAACCATGACAACTCTTTAGCATTTTCCTCAACTACTTTAGTTAAAGTAATACTTACGATAAAAGGGATTCATGTCAAAAGATGCTGCGTTATTGCTGTTGTGATAATAACTGTGACCTGGCAGAAGCAATCAAACTGGCTAACATTTCAACTCAAGGGATTTCTGGAACATTTCTGAAGTCAGAAGATGAAACAGGTACGTGTAATAGGCTGAGGAGAAACTCCAAACACAGCCCTGGTTAAAGGCCAAACGAAAGATTTGCCAACATATGAGTGATAGGAATGGTAGACAGTGGATGACTGTTTATCTTTAAACTTGGTCTATTATTACCACCAGATGGTAAATTAACCGTGATTAGCTGGAGGTAAACTTTGGGCTCAATTTAGCCTCGGTTCTAATTAATGAGTAGAAATCAGAGGTATCATTAGACTAATCAGAATCTAGTTTAGAAAGAAATGAAAAGAAAGGTGAAAATGGAGTCAAGTAGCTTGAGGTTAAAATCTGGACTCCACTAATTTTTACCTGTTTGGCTTTGGGCAAATGACTCAGCTTCCTTGAGCATTAGCTTTGTGTAATGGTGATGAAAAGACTTACTGTGTAGGATTGTCATGAGGGTAAATTTTATAACAATTGTCAAGCTCTCTTTCTCCTCTACATTTTCCCTGTATATCATTGAAAGACCTCTGATTTTTTTTTTTTTTTTTTGGCTATCAAACACTGGCTTTCCATGAAATCCTCTCAGGTGCTATTGATGCCAATACTGGGTCATGGCCGGAGGCCACATCATACGCTAGGTTAGTCCAGACTTCCTCGGGAAAGCATCCTATCAGTGACTTAGTTCATTTCTGAAAAGGAACTAAGAATGGTATGCAGCCTAAGCAGGTCCTGAAAAATCCCACCCTGAGTGACTTGGTTTTCCTAAAATCCAGTCACAGAGACTAGATGAGGGAAGGGAGGACCACCTCGGCACAGCACAGCAGCTCTGAACCCTGCCACCTCCATAGGGTCATTTCTCCCGGGAAGGTACGACTCAAGGCCACCATAGACAGCTACACAGGTTGCGCACTGCACAACTCAGTGGGTGCCGTCAATGGGACTGGCGCCTTCAGGTGTCAGCACTGCACGGTCCCTTTGGCTGTGTGCCAGCGCCCTGAATTCGTGGTCTTCCTTCTGAGTTAAGGTGCCCAGTGTTTTTTCTCCTTTTTCCAGGTTTATTGAGGTATAGTTGACAAATAAAAATATTATTTATTTAAGGTTTACACCGTGATGGTCTGATATACATATATACTATGAAATTATTAGCACCATCAAGCACATCAGCCCATTCATCACATCAAATAGTTACTATTTTGATGGGGTGTGTGATGAGAACACTTAAGATCTGCTCTCTCAGCAACTTTCAAATATGCAATACAATATTATTAAGTATAGTCACCATGCTGTATATTAGACACCCAGCATTTATTTACCTTATAAATGAAAGTTTGTACTTTTTGACCAATGTCTCTCCATTCCCCGCGCCCCCCCGCCAGCCCCCAGTCCTTCACAACCCCAATTCTGAGTTCAACTTTTTTAGACTGTGAGGTAATATAGTTTTTATCTTTCTTTGCCTGGCTTTTTGCACTTAGCGTGATGTCTTCCAGGTTTATCCATGTCTCAAATGGGAAGATTTTCTTCTTTTTAATGACAATAATATTTCATTGTGTGTATATACAACATTTTCTTACTCATTCATCCATCAGCAAATGCTTAGGTTGTTTCCACATCTTGGCTATTGTGAACTCAGTGAGGAAAGGTTAGTCTCTTCAATAAATGGTGTTGGGGAAACTGAAAATCCATATACAAAAGATTGAAATTCGACATTTTTCTTACCCTATGTGCAAAAATCAACTCAAAGGGGATTAAAGACCTAAAACCATAAAACTGTAAAACTCCTAGGAGAGAACATGTAAAAGTTTCTTGGCCATGGTTTTTTTTTGGGGGGAGGGGGATGGAATGACAGTAAAAACACAGGCAAAAAAAGCCAAAAGAAATAGGTGGGATCAAACCACTTTCTTTAGTTTTACATCAAACTAAAAATGACTCTGCCCAGCAAAGAAACCATCAACAAAATAAAAAGGCAACTTATGGAATGGGAGAAAATATTTGCAAACCTTGTTTCTGATAAGGGGATGATACCCAAAGTGCACAGGGAACTCATACAACTCAACAGAAAAAAGACAAATAACCCAATTAAAAAATAGGCAAAGAACCTGACTAGACATTTCTCCAAAAATGGCATACAAATGATCGACAAATACTTAAAAGGTGCTCAAAAGCATTAATCATTGGGAACATGCAAACCAAAACAGTGAGACAGCACTTTATACCTGTTACAATGGCTATCATTCAAAATACAGGAGATAAGTGTTGGGGGGATTGTGGAGTAAAGGGAACACCTGTGCACTGTTGGTGGGAATGTAAATTGGTACGGGCGTTATAGAAAAGTGTGGCAGTGTCTCTAAGAATTACAGGTAGAACTACCTACGGACCCAGCAGTCTCACTACTGGGAAATGAAATCAGTATCTCAACGAGACACCTGCACTCCCAGTGCCTTCTCCAACAGCCCGGGCTTTCTGGAACTGCCTCTCTCAAGATGCCCCCCTCCCAGGTGCACATCCTGGGTGCCAAGGACTATCGCCTTTTATATGGGTTCCCTTAGCCCCAGAAAAGCCACAACAACTGAGATCTGAGCCTTCTTCACCCTGTAAAATCCAGTGCTTCCTGTGGTGGGCAAGTTCCTTTGGGAAGTCCCAGCAGAGGAAGCCTCACCTGTTTGGCACATCTTTGCAAGGTGCCCTTGAAGCCTTGCCAAGTGGAGTCCTCGGAATTGCACCTCTGTCACTCTGGGCTGCTGCTCGAGCCCCATGCGCATGTCAAGGCCCCAAATCTCCCTTCCCTGAAGCTAGTAGTGCGGATCGTGCTTTTGCCCAGCCAAGTCATAAATTTCATCTACCTTAATTTCATCTACATTTTTGCTTACAAAAATCTCCTCAAATCTTCCCATTTTCTCTCTCATTCAAAAGGTACTCAAAGGTTTTCTTAATTTTTTCCCTAAGAGCTAAAAGCTTTTGGGGTTACCTGCTTGCCATAAACTCTTGACCTTTCCAATTCTTCCCTTAAAAAGCAGTCATGTTTCACACACACACACCCTTCGACTCTTCAAAGCCTCTAGGACAGCAATTTTCAATTGGTGCGCCACAAGAAATTTTAAAACGTGCAATACCTGACTATTTAGTCAGGAACAATGACTTCTTTTCCCTTAGATTGTCAAGTTAAAAAAATGACAGCAGCCAGCACAACAACAGCCATTCATGGGAATGAATCAAAATTGTACCTTTTTTGTCAGATCAGCAAAAATATATAACATATTTTTGGAGGGTGCTGCATCATTTCAGTAATTAGTTTATGTGCGCTATGAAATAAAAAAGGTTGAAAATCACCACTCTAGGCTACAAAATTATCAAAAGCAACCCTGTCTTTGTTTTCATTTAGCTTGTTTAGTTTTAGTTGGTCCTTGATTCCGCATCCATAGTTTAGAAGTTGTGGAAAATAACACAATATTAGAATTCTAGTGTAAATTCTATTCAACTTCATGCAAGATTCGAAAACAACTGTCAATGTTTTTGGAAATTCCTGTTTTGTATTATGTGCTTACGGAGCTGCAGTCCCTGATCATATTGGGGCTGATGTCTTTAATATTAAGTGTCATTCATGGAAATTTGCAACTCTTCCCCTCCTTATTGCATAGATGATGTCAGGATTTCCCCTCTGTAAGTGTCATAATTCTGGGCTCTGAGGGGAATGAAGAAGGATGATGTCAAGGGCATGGGAGCAAGAGAAGAGGGGAACCACATGATCACTTAGAAACACTGTGCATACAGTTAATAAAATCCTTTTTTATTCATTGCCTCTTTGGCCCTCACAATAACATATCTTATTTTCTTTTGCCCACACCATTTGCTGGGTGCCTTCTCTGTGCCGGGACCTGGGATACCCAGGACTGGAACAATCCATACTTAGGCTTTGGGCAATCAGGTGGAAGAAACAAATAAGAAAAATTAATAATTTTAGTATAGTGTGATAGGTTAGAAGCTAGAGGTTAAAACAACAGATTTCTAGATAAAGTTGACCCAATGAATAAACCTCAGGGGTGCTGCTAACCTGATCCGGGTTGAGTCTGAGGTGTAGAAGGCAGAACCGCACAATGGGAAGAGAGATGAAGTTGGAGTCAGGTAGCTTGCGGTTCAAATCTGGACTTCACCACTTATGAGCTGGATGCTTTGGGCAAATCACTTTGGGAGTAGGAGCAGGCGGGGCTCAGGGACTGTCATGGGACAAACGTCTGGAAATGCACAATGAAAACTGAAACTTGAAGAGTGGCTAGTATCTGGTCAGCAGAGGACGAGGGTAGAAAGGCATTCCAAATGCTTATTGGTTCGCAGGCATGGAGGCAGGGAGGTGGGTGCAGAGCAGAGGGCTCAGGCTGGGGGTGCTGGACAGGTAGCAATGGTGATGGACCCCACAGGCTCAGAGATCTGGGTGAAGTCATTGCAGGATTCCCAGCAGGCTTGACAGGTCTTTGTACTTACACAATGAGTTAGAGCGAATTAGGGCTACAGTGGAGTTGGGAGACCTGTTGGCAGGCTACAGATGCAGCTGTGGCAAGAAATGATGAGAAGCCAGACTGCTCTGGGCACTGGAAGTGAGTATGAGGAGGAGGAAATTGGTCAAGGGGAACTTAATATCGGAGCCGACAGCTAACATGGCATGCACCAGCATTGGAAGGCACTGTACAGACATATCTCACTTAATCTAACAAGTAGGATAGGAACAAAATGAGCCAGGTACCAGGCTGTAATTAGCCTGCATAACACATTGTGTGAATTAGGAAACAGTGCTTCTTTAGGGTGGGCACATGGCTTGGGGACAAGATGGCATCTTAGTGGGTAAAGGAGTACATCCATTTCTATAGGCAGAGATAGTGCCACGTCACAAGACTCAAGAAACAGAGAAGTTTGCTCTTTCCTGCCTCTTCTGCTAGGTGACTGTGTAGTGTCAAATTGTACCACGTGTGACGAGCTGTCAGATGAGGACCTCCCAAGGCCCAGAAGTGTTTACCAATTCGTTTGTCCCAGATCACAACTAGTGAGGAGAGAACTGGAGTTTACACCCTGGAGTCTGACTTTAGAGCCTATATTTGCATTCAGTTTCCTAAGGAAACGGAAGCTCAGGGGCTTAAAGCCTTTGCCCACCACTAGAAATCAAAAGGAGTGGAGAGGGAAATAAAAACTACAAACGTCTGTCTCCAACTCTCACTCACTTTCCTGAAATCAAATTAACCTTAATCATTTTAAGTGGCAAAAATATGACAGAATGCAAGAAATTGTGGATTAGTAATTCAGAGAATGAACAGGGATGAATTGCTTTAAAATTATGAACTGTATGTCTAAGACTCTGATTTTGAAGCAATTAAACTGTCATCAATTTCTTGTGGTCTTATTTTGAATGCTAAAAAAAAAAAAAAACCTGCCTAGCTTGCGAATTTGATACTTCTTTCCCCTTAACATTATTGAGTAACATTATTTGTAAAACAGGGGGCAATTTTGCATTATTACTAGAGTTATACAAAAATACACTTGGGTGCAATAAGTACTGTAATATTTGTGAAAATGACCTCTATCTTATGGAGATCCCCAATTGCTTGCATTCCGTAATTGTGTCTTCAGATGCTAATTGCACGAAGCACTTGCCACTGCTTTGAGGTGTGTAGACAACCATATATCCTGAACTCTTGTGTCTTTTTGGTCCCAGAATACACAAAGTCATAATAATAATGATTCTAAAATGTCTGGCATCTAACAAGTCTTTCATTCTCTCCACATAATAACTGATCATTTATTTTTTCCACCACCCCTCTGAGACAAACAGTTCTCTTCCATTTATTCTACAATGAAAATGAGATTTGGAATAATCAGAAGTCATATACTGCTGTGACTACAGTGATGTGGATGATAATGAAGGATACTTCTGGTGTGGTCCTTTGTGGGTAAAAGAAATATGTTCCTATGTGTTCTCTGTGATACTGACTAGCATCTTGTGAGGTAGGGTTGTGATGGTTTTGTTTTCACAGAGGAGGAAACAGAGGCTCATGACGTTAGAGGTTATCCACTCATTTATGTAGCTATTCAGCAAGTGCTTGGTGAGAGCCCACTGTGTGTGAGGCACTACTCAGGGTGCTGAGAATACAGCTGCTGGCAAAAGGACAAACACGTCAGCTCTCATGGAGCTGATAGTCCGTTTGCCTGCTGTATCATTCAGCTCAGGCCGCCTCCAAATATGCAGACTGGGTGGCTTCAACAACAGAATTTATTGTCCCACCGTTGTGGAGGCTGGAAGTCCACAATCAAGGTGTTGGCAGGTTTGGTTTTCCCAGAGGCTTGTTTTTTTGGCTTGCAGATGGCTGTCTTCTCTCTGTGTCCTCACGTAGTCTGTCTTCTGTGCAAACACAGCCCTGGCATCTCTCTGTGTGTCCCAATTTCCTCTCCTTATAAGGACACCACTCTGATCGTGTTAGAGCCACCCCTCCGCTGCCATGGGCATCATTTAAATTTAGTCATGTGGTTAAAGACCCTATCTTCAAATACAGTCACACTTAAGGTACTGGGGTTGAGGCTTTAACAGAGGAAATTTGCGGCACACACATTTTATCCCCTAACACCTGCCCGAAGGGTCACAGAGATGGTAGGCAGCAGAGTCAGGATTGTTGTCTGTTTTTCTGACCTACGATCAGAGCCTGACCGTGCTGCCTGTTTGCTGCCTACCCAGTTCAAACCTGAAACCCTGCTGTTAGAATGCAAGGGGAGTGTGTGTGTGTTTAGGACCGAACTGCTTCCACGAAGGAGAAACTTCAGTTTAGGGTTTGATCTTTCAAAGCAGTGTTCCCTGGAATTTTCTTTTTTTTTTTATTTTTTTTTTATTTTTTAAATATATTTTATTGGTTATGCTATTACAGTTGTCCTATTATCCCCCTTCATTCCCCTCCACCCTGAATACCCTCTCCCACCCACATCACCCCGCTTTACTTCAGTCCATGTTTCATAAGTTCTTTGCTTC
>CM052541.1:183667164-183778704 GCA_028533065.1 Trachops cirrhosus | reverse complement strand
GTCCGACTTCCATAAACTTCAATTTTCTGTCAGTTCTGGTTGTTATTTTGTTTCTATATCTTTGTTGTCCCTATCTTGGTTGTGCGAGGAGGCACAGTGCGTCTACCTATGCCTCCATCTTGGCCGGAAGTCCCCCTGGAATTTTCTTATTCTTGCTTAGCTACCCCCAACTAGATCTCTTCCCCTTTTAGGTATTACCTCTTGAACATTTTGGTTTCTTCTAAACCTCTTTGGATGACTCAAAAATTTACACCATTTAAAAGTAGTAGCTTCAACTACTCTCTGAAGTAGAGCTTCTTTCTCTTTAATATTAAGACTTTTCCTTTGATAACTTCAAATATTTCTCCCTCTATACTAACAACATCATCAGGGGTTAAGTTTTTCAAACACATTAATTATAGTAATATTTTTTGTTTATCTTTTTAAAATCACTTTTAACTGTGCATTTCTGCCTGCTATGGGTGTATAAACAAGACTATTAACTAAATAATACTGTTTTTAAAAAACACCTTAAGAAATTCTATTGCTTTTTTAATGCTTCTTCTAAGCACAGTCAGATTGTACAATTGAAATTTCCATTCTGTGCTTTCAGTAGACTGACTGTGAAATAAATAAAAGACAGCTTTTGCATTTGGTAACCTTGAAGTTCTCAGAGTACTTTTACCTCCAAGGCTGGGTAAGTGGATGTTTTCAAGTGACTTCAAGAGACAAGGAGGCGGGGCATGTCATGCATTGAGAGCTTGGCTTTTACATGAAGCAAGAACAGGACTTGTGGTATTCAAAACTCAAATTAAATGAAGCAAGCAGAAGTGAGGAGGAAGAACAAAAACTGAGTGGAATAACTTTATCATTTAAGACGCACATAATGGAGCATTTCAGTATTGCAGTATGAACAGAACCTCTCATTTTTCTGATGTATTCGTAACTACTTGGTGGTACTTTTCTTCTGGAGAAGTGTAGATGATGTCACATGTGTCCCTTTCTTTCCCACAGCAAGTACCACCTCTGCATGCAGCGCCGCCGTCTCTAGGGGAGAATAGAACCACTGTTTCCTGGAAAATAATTGAATATCTTCTCCAATGAGGAGCAGAAAGAAAGATACTTGGGATGCAACTGAAATTCTAAGGAGAGTCCTTCATGCAAATGAATTCTGGCCTAGCAATTAACTAATTTTGTGATAACAATAATAATTTAAAAGGTCCTTGGTTCTGTTTTAATAAAAATGAAAATAGGATCCAAAGCACCACAGGCTATATTTCTCCTATAAATCTGAACTTTCTTCATAGACCTAGCCATCTTGAGGCTTCAAGTTTTTTTAGGGCAAATAATTGTGTGATGCTCTATATTTTTATAGGATGAAAAAGTTCTGCTAAATATTAAGCAGATGCCAGTGTCAATTTCTGGACTAAGTGACTGAATGTTATGAGAGGCATAGGGTCAGCTAGCTTAGACTATAAAAAGTCATATAGTAAATAATTTAGGCTTTGTGGACCATCCCATCTCGGTGACAAGTGTTCAACTCTGCAGTCCACAGGCAAAGCAGCCAGCGACAGCATGTGGGTGAGGGGGTGTGGCTACGTTCAGTGCAACGTTCATCTATGGACACTGAAAGGTGAATTATGCCTACTTCTCATGTGTCAAAATATTCTTCTGATTTTTTCAACCCACGTAAAAGTGTAAAACATATTCCTTGCTTGTGAGCCATGCAAAATACGAGGTACACTGTCATTTGCTGACCCCTGGGACAAAGGCTTTGGTGGCATCTGTTGTTGAATGAAGCTATTTAGGGATATATCACCTTATTGATTTGAGTGGGGGAAGTAAGGTAGTAATACCAATATCACTGAAGTATCAAATAATCGAGGTGTCAAGTTGTCTAGGGCTTGAATTTCTGCCACATATAGCCCAAATCTGCAAAACTGCCTAGTTCTCTCACATTCAAGTTTATGTGGTAGGGATGCATTTTCTTTAATGGTTAAGTCTTTTATACCTTACTCTTTCCCTACCTATTCCTCCCACTAAAGGGGAATCTGTTGTAGCCTAGTCCCCAGGTCCTCTCTGATGTCGAATTAGGAGACAGATAAGGCAACAGAGGCCCAGAGAGCGGATGAAGGTCATAGCCAGAGAACTAGGCTGATTTACCTATTACAGTTGAAGGATATGGGAAGGTAGGGGTAATACCATTATGGCTAGGACTGTGGGTTGGTTATGGATTTAAGAATGTGAGAAGCTACCTGGAAAAGAATTGAGGGAAATGTAAAAGGAGTTTGAGAAGTATTTTATGTTATTCATCAGTTCCCTTTCGATGTTTTCCTGGAAACATAAGTAAATATTAGAGGTTTCTTTTAATGTCTTCTCTTTGGCTGCTGAGCAGTGTATCTTTGTTAAGATTCCACGCAGAGACCAGGCTCGCGAGGGCCCAGGATTTATTAGTTATAGAGCTGTCTAAAATATCATAAAAAGAATAACATCACATGTACAAAGCAACATATTTTATTTTTACTTACTCTTTTCTAGATATTTTGAAATTACTAAATATTTCATGGACCTTGACAAAGAGTCACAATACCACAAAGGCCATAATTGCCCAAAAGATAGGTTAATTAGAATTTTAGCTTTGGGCTGTGATAGTAAGGATTATTCGCCGCCTTTGCTTCTCCTAAGAAGGAGGTGTGAAATTTTCTTTTGGTTCTCAGGTACAAGAGTTCAGAGACTCAAATTGGATTCTTTATCTGAGTAGTGTATTCTCTAAAAGATGTAATAACATTAAAAAAATAATTTTAAAAGGCAATTGCTATTTTATAAATTAAGAAGTATCTATTCATGTACACAGACCCAAAAGAGTTATAACACAATTCTTGTCTGATGAAAGCTTACTGTCTAAGTAGTTCAGATCATACGATAAGGCAGAGAAAAGAGAGCAATCTCAGATGAAGGCAACACAGCATCCTGCATCATAAATATAATAAATTGTTTAGGGCAGCTGCCAAAATTCCATTAGAAACTTTGTTTAAAATGCAGAAAAGTGATTAAAAAATACATGGAATAAATGAATGAATGCAATAGCTCCTCTTCATTTTACCCTGGCTCTAAAGCCATGGTTTAGGATTCATCCAGAAAAATATAGTTGCTCTTGTTAAGATATTTGGTTGCTTATGTTTCTTGACTATGATTGATAGGATCATAGCACAAAAATAACTCTTTGGGTTGCAATTAAATTTTAAAGTAATCTAATAACTCAAGGACAACATCCAAAGGAAGAAAATGGATTTGCTCAGTTCTTTCAAATCTCAGGTACCAATAAAATTATCACCAAGACTTTAACCAATAAAAGAATGGTTTTGAATAATCAAATGCTATACTTTGCAAGTACATGAACCCCCTCCCCACCTTATCACTTCCACACATCTCTGTCCATTGCTTACCCTCTTAGGTATAAAAACATTTTGATCAAGGTGTTCTATAATCACACTGGTATGTCAGGTTTGCTCATCCATATACTGGATGATATCACTGCATGTACATTTGCCTAGAATAGGGGAATTAAGCTTTTGCATAACTGTACCACGGAGCACAGTACATTCTGTTATTTTTTATCTTTCAATATGCTGGATCTCAGTTATAACTTGTATGATACAAATTCATCTTCAGTTCATATAATGAAGCTTCATATGTACCACAGAAGGATAGAGATGTGGTAAATGAATCATTCATGTTGTATTTAAATTTTAAGTACATACCATGTCTTAAAAGTTTTATTCTCATGTGTCTCAGTGTCCTGTAAGTGTGCTTTCTCTAGGTCTCCAGAGGCCACTCACTAATGGGTAACTTCCAATCACAAATCTAGGATTGAGTACATAAGGGCCAAGGGAGAACCCCAGTTCCGTCACGTGACTGTGTCTTACTGCCATCAGACTTGGTGACTCATTATGGGAGGGTTGCCCTGAATGTTCCTGTCCCCCAAACCCTCACGCTGCTGTCTAAGTTGGGTTTGCATGTAGTTCCCTTGCCCAGCGCTGGTGTTCTTTCCTGAGACTGGAGGCTTTTTCAAAATTCAGGTCTTGTTTGGTGGGGCCCTGAAAGCTCATGAGAAATGGTAGGGCACCACTTTCAATACTAAAAACAACTTGTCAACCTAAAATTCTATACCCATTGGAAATGTCAAAAAGAGAATCAAAATAAAGACTTTCATGTAGTCAAAAGCTGAAAAAATTCCTTACCAGGAGAACAGCATTTAAAAAATGCAGTTCGGCTTAGCTATATTGACACAAATTAAATAATGCACATACATGTGTGTGTATATATAGATATATACATGTATATAGACACACACATATGATGCACACACACGATATGTGTACGCACATGTATGTTTTCTGTGTGTGCCCATATGCATGTATATGTGTGCATGTATGATTTGGATTGTGTCAATATAGCTGAACTGAACTACATGTCCTAAAAATCCTTCCCTGGTCCACAAGAGACATTTTGACCAAGATTTGGAAGGTGGCAATGGAGCAACTACCTTGCTTTTAACTCCTGGAAGGCCAGAACAGAGCTTGGGGTGCGATCCTTGAAGCTCATCTATGTTGTCACTTATTTCCCACCTTAATGGGTCAGCCTGGGGCTGACTCCCAGCTTGCCTGACTACCAGGCCACAGGAGTGTTCACTCCATACTGAAACACACCTCCATCTTCAAAGTTATAGGGTCGGAGGTGGTGAGGGACTATCTCAGGTTCCAATCTACACCGTCTTCCACTGTCCAGGTCCACTTTCTCTTCCTGAACATGTAAACTGAGGACTTCCAGCATCTGCACTGGACATAATAACAACAGTCTCGCATACACTGTAAAGCTGCTCCCTCAACTGCATGTACAGTGCAATCCCCATGTCCCACAAGACATTTACACACACACACTTGTATGATACACACACAAATATACACACACACAAATAACTGCATGTATATGTAGTATATATCAGGCATGTAGTTGTGGATTCGATACTTTTGGAGGAGTTGTACTATGAAGAAGAATGACCATTACTAAGCACAGGTAATATGCCAAGCTCTGTGCTGACTGTGTTACATACCTCAGTCCTGTTATCCTTAAATAATTCTTTGAAAGGTATTATTGTCAACATTTCATTAGAGGAGGAAAATGAGGGCAAAGAGGTTAAATGACTCATCCAATATTAGGTATTAATAGGAGGTAGAAAAGGGCTTCAAACCCTGACGCCTGTGTTTTTAACATGTGCTCTAAACCCACACAGCAATTTAGTAAAATGAAAATAAAAAACAAAACTAAAAAATATAAATGGTAAATTACCAGAACATATTTAAATAACCAATTAAAGAATTTTTAAAACATGGCAATGTTAAACAAAGTGAAAATCATCTGAGATAACCACTCAAATCATATTTTAAAGATTTTAATTTCTTTAATTTGCACTGAGTATACATGTTCCTAAAATATATGCCAACAACATGCAAATGTTTACTGACTTCAGTGAACGAAAAGAGAATCAGAATAGCCATGTGGATCAGAGAGAGGCTGGTGGGTGCGAGGGAGGCGGGGGTTGACAGAAGGAGGGAAAAACAGGAGCAAGAGATTGAAAGAGACTGAGCACAACACAGAGAGAGGCCTGAAGCTGAGGGAAAGATATGCAAATGCTCATCGACTCTGCAATGAAAAATCTCCTTATTAAACTGTGCTTTATCTGGGAACAGTCTTCCTTTTAGGAACATATCCAAGCAGAGATAAAGGCATCCTACTATACTCATTAAACTGTGCATGGTTTGATGCAATCAGACTTGTATAATTTGCATATGGAACAGTTTAATCTAGCTCATCCTGTCTTGCACCTATTGTTAATCATGCCTAGTCTTCCCTCCCCCATTCCCCCTCCTTCTCACTAACGCTTTGATTTAAGCTGATATATGAATAGACATAAGGACATCAACATCTTTGTGAGTGATCATCAGCCTCATACATTCAGGCTAACCCTTGGTTTGCTTATTAAGTCTTGGTTGGCATTCATATGTTTTTGATAGTGTCCATCTTCGCTGATTCAGAAAAGGCTGTGTACAGGCAGATTATGATGACAGAAAAAACATTATTTACGTACATTGTGGGCCTAAGTCCCTGTTAGCCTTCAGCCATGCTTAGTAAGATGAGTGTTCTCATTTTATTGACTGGATGAGACCTGCTTTCAACAAAGTATTTTTGAGTCAGTATGCAATGGTTGACTGTGTAAAGAGCCTTTTAAGAATCAATGACAACTTTGTAATTACTTCTTGGTGGCAGTAATGTGCAGTTATGAAGATGATTGCAATTAGATTTTCATTGTGTTGTTCTCTGATGAGTATGAGAAGTATTCAAAGTCTTTGTTTTGGTCGATTCTATTGCTTCTCATTATTTCTCTTAAGGGGATAAAGTATGGAAAGTGGGAAAAGGAAGCAGTGTAAGATTTCCTCCTATCAACTTTGACCTCATTCCCCAAAGCCCAACCATGTGGTCTCTCCATTCTCCGTCTTTCCTGTCACTCACAGCATCTGAGTGTTGGAGGTCGGGGAGGACTGTCGGAAAGAAGAGGGTGAAAATTTTTCTGGAGTAAATCATATCCACTCAGAAATGGTGGAGAGCAGTTCAAGTTTCGATGAAAAGTTCTTGATCATACCATCCCCAAAATGGGGTAAGATTATGTCGTTGCTTAAAAGTGAAGGACTTATCTAAGAAAAAGAAGATGAAAAACAGGTGTAGTAAAATGACAGCAAACTCACAATTATTAACAACTACACCTGAAACAAAAACAAGAAGAAACTAAGCAAACAACTAGAACAGGAACAGACACACAGAAATGGAGATCACATGGAGGGTTAGCAACAGGAGAGTGGGAGGAGGGGAGGGGGAAGGTACGAAGAATAAGTAGCATAGATGGTAGGTAGAAAATAGACGGGGAGGGCAAGAATAGAAGGGGAAATGTAGAAGCTAAAGAACTTATGACACATGGACATGAACTAAAGGGGGGGAATGGGAGTCGGAGAGGGTGTTCAGGGTGGAGGGGAATGAAGGGGGGATAATAGGACAACTGTAATAGCATTATCAATAAAATATATTGGAAAAAAAAAAGTGAAGGCCCTGTCCTCAAGAGACATGGGAAGAAGTGTGTAATTAGATCTCAGGGTAGGACTTCGAAACATGTAGAAATGTGAGGAAAATAAGATTTTAAATTTAAAATCAAATCTGTACAGGACTCGTCACTCTGCATCCACCCACCTCCGGTGACCTTGGGTTGCGTGTGGGGTGAAAACACTCATATTGTGGGTTGGAGAGCAAGGCAGTGGCAGGAAAGAGGGATGAAGCCAAAACCCCTCCTGCCTGTCTGAAAGAAGCTTCCCGAGGGCAGGCAACAAGCCTGGGCTTTAAAGAAGTAGAAAAAGGATAAAAATAAGCAATTTCCAGGCTTTGGGAAACAGTCAACTTGGAGGAACTTATTGGTGTTAGGACATTAAGTAAAGCTGACAGGTCAGGGAAGAAGGGAATACTGAGGAGGGGAAGAGTGTGTTTCTGGGGAGGGAGATGCTCTTTTTCTTAGACAGTGAGTGAGTATCCTGCTCTTTCTGTCTAGTGTTTATCGATTCGCCAACATTTACTTTCTTTATTCCCTTCTGTGTCTTTAAGATGTAGAACTAAGTATGGAATGCAAGTGGAGTTTAAAGTCAAATAAATACACATGGGCATCCAAACCTTGTCCTGCACAAGTAGCTAAATAAGAAATAACAAGAGCAGCATCAATGATAATGGACATTTATTGAACATACACTATGCAATAAAATAAAACTTTCCATGATTTATCTCACTTAATTTCACCCCAGCTGAGGCAGTAATTATTATCATCATCATCCCTATTTTTACCTATGAGCTAGTAGATGTAAGAAGGTACCTCAGGAAACTTGCTCAAGAGAACTCAGAAATTTCTTGATTTGGGCTATCTGACATCTACCACCATTCCTTCACTTCCTGTTAGCACAGACTCTCATTTGGGGAGAACTGTTTCACGCTGTTTTGCAGGAGAGCGATCCTTAGGGCCAGCCTCTTATGCTTCTCTCTCCTGCTGCCTGTGGGCTACAGAAGCTGTGGGGGAAGCCCTTTGTTTGTGTGTTTCTGGTACACCTGGGGCAGGCCTATGGCCCCGGTTCATCCTATCAGTGCCCTCACCCCAGAACTGGCATCCTGGTCACACAATGGAAAGCTGGCTGGGAAGGGAAATCCACCATCAAGGTGGTGCAGCTTTGTTGTAGTCCCAGCTGCCCCGATGCTGCCTTTCCTCGCCTATTTTCCAACCTCAGTCTTTGTAGTTTCCACTGATCCTGGGCATCCCAGATATCCTAAAACTAAAGGCTCCTTTTCCCACACGGCAAGAAGACACCTGTCATGTTGATTCTCAATCCAGGGCATCACTTATTTCTCTCCCCAACAAGAGGTCTTTATTCTTAATCCATGATTTGATGGTAGTACTTGCTCATTTCTTTGTTGTGCCCATATGAATTTCATCCATCTGTTAAGTTTCAGCTCAAATCATCCCAGGCCTTTCCTAATGACTCTAGTCCTGATGGACTTTTTGTTTCTATAACCAAGTGTTTCCCAGCAGCAGCCAAGACCCTTGAGCATCATCACTGCTTTTCACACTCTCCAAAGCAGGCATTTCTTTAAATTACTTTATTGTTGTTCAGTTACAGTTGTCTGCATTTCCCTCCACCACTCCCCCACACCCCAGCCAATCCCACCTCCCTCCCTGCTTCCACTCTCCCTCTTGGTTTCCTCTGTGCGCCCTTTATAGTAGTTCCTGAAAACCCCTCTCCCACTGTCCCTTCCCCTCCCCCCGGCTATTGTTAAATTGTTCTTAATTTCAATGTCTCAGGTTATATTTTGTTTACTTTTTTCTTTTCTTGTTTATGTTCCAGTTAAAGGCAAGATCATATGGTATTTGTCCCTCACCGCCTGGCTTATTTCACTCAGCATAATGCTCTCCAGTTCCATCCATGTTGTTGCAGAGGGTAGGGGCTCCTTCTTTTCTCTGCTGCGTAGAATTCCACTATGTAAATGTACCACAGTTTCTTGATCCACTCATTTACTGATGGGCACTTAGGTTGTTTCCAGCACTTGGCTATTGTAAATTGTGCTGCTATGAACATAGGGGTGCATAGGTTCTTTTGGATTGGTGTTTCAGGGCTCTTAGGGTATAATCCCAGCAGTGGGACTGCTGGGTCAAAAGGCAGTTTCATTTTTAGTTTTTTGGGGAAATCCCATACTGTTTTCCACAGAGGCTACACCAGTGTGCATTCCCACCAACAGTGCACTAGGGTTCCCTTTTCTCCACATCCTCTCCAACACTTGTTTGTTGATTTGGTTATGATGGCCATTCTGACTGGTGTGAAGTGGTATCTCATTGTGGTTTTAATGTGCACCTCTCTCATGGCCAGTGATGCTGAGCATCCTTTCATATGTCTCTGGGCCCTCTGTACGTCCTCCTTGGAGAAGTGTCTGTTCAAGTATTTCGCTCATTTTTTAATTGAGTTTTTGTGTTCCTGGAGTGGAGTCCTATGAATTCTTTATATATGTTGGTGATCAAACCCTTGTCTGAGGTATCATTCGCAAATACGTTTTACCATATAGTTGGCCCTCTTTTCATTTTAATGCTGTTTTCTTTATCTATGCAGAAGCTTTTCAATTTGATGAGGTCCCATTTGTTTATTCTCTTCTTTATGTTCCTTGATTTAGGGGACATATCAGTGAAAATGTTGCTGTGTGGAATGTCTGAGATTTTCCTGCGAATGTTTTCCTCTAGGACTTTTATGGTGTCATGACTTATATTTAAGTTCTTTATCCATCTTGAATTTATTTTTGTGTATGGTGTAAGTTGGTGATCAAGTTTCATTTTTTTGCACGTAGCTGTCCAGATCTCCCAACACCATTTGTTGAAGAGGCTATTTTTACTCCATGTTATGCTTCTTCCCCCTTTGTTAAATATTAATTGACCATAGAGACTTGGGTTATTTCTGAGCTCTCTGTTCTGTTCCATTGGTCTATGGTTTTTATGCCAGGACCAGGCTGTTTGGACTAGAGTGGCCCTTGTAATACAGTTTGATATCAGGTATTGTGATCCCTCCTGCTTTGTTCTTCCTTCTCCAAACTGCAGCAGCTATTCGGGGTCGTTTATGGTTCCATGTAAATTTCTGAAATATTTGTTCTATATCTGTGAAATATGCCATTGGAACTTTAATAGGGATCACACAAAGCAGGTATTTTAAACTCATCGATGCATTTATTTACTCAACAGTGTTACACAACAGAACTCTACTAGGTGCTAGGTTCAAAGTGGGACATGTAACACGGGACACATGTTTTCAAAGAGGACGTGAGTGTGTTATAGGAAAGTTTGAGGGGCAATCTGACATCATCCTGGGCCACAGAGGGGTCCATGAGATGTGTCAAATCTCTAAAATGGAGTGAAGAATTATATGTATATTTAATTTTTTTCTAAAACAGACCTCTGTTCCAGAAGTCAGATTTTCAAAGATGTCTATGGTCTCCCAAATATTAATAACCAAAACTCGGACTGTCTGTGCCAGTCTTGTATCTCCAGTTAGTAAAATCTCTTTGAGTTAGGAGACTGTATTATAACTCTCATCTGTTTCTTAGATGACCTATTTCAACAGTGTTCAGTATATAGTAGATTCTCAATGTTTTTATTGAACACCAAGACTGAACATTGAAAAAAGTCTTTAAAATGTAGGTCAAGTCTCCTTCCAGTCATATGTTTTTCTAACCTCAAAGTATAGTCATCATGTGTGTTGTTCAAAATAATGTCCTGTAGAACTGTATTGCCTGAGATAAAGTCCCAGCAGTGAGAAGTGCAAATCACTTAACTTTCTGATCATGATTTTAGTGTAAGAGCTGTACTTCTCAGTGACTGCTCACATGCTCTTCGTCAGACTGTACTTTTGCCCCAAATCTTCTGTGGTCTTGCAGAATGAGTAGCAGGTCCGAGGGTTTTAATGTCATCATTGCCTCAGCAGGTAACTGGTCCCGCTCCCTCTACCTGCTACCGAGCTGGGAAGAATACAAAATGTCTTTTCTCATTTCATAATGATTGCTCTCAGACATCTGGGAGATCTGATTGAAAAACTGAGCTTTTCTAGTGAGACTAGAAATCTGGAAATTAGTTTCTCATAGTTTCGAGAAGCTTTGGAATGAGAGACGATGCTAGAGGAACCAGTGGCAACCAGGTCAGAATCAATATTTATTGGCTTATTAAGGGAAGGGGGGTGTTGGAACAAGTGTCTCTCCAAGTGTGTGGGTTGGGGCTATGAGTATAGATGCCAACTGCTGTCTGCCTGTGCATACCAACTGTTAGGGCCAAGTATTCTCATTTTTAAAAATGTTTATAATCTTTGAAGTTTCTCATTTAACATGCCACAGGGCATGCGTGTTAGCCATTCAGGTATTAATGCGACAGTGATGACATGAGAAATGATTTCTAGAGTTTGTTTCATCTCTCTTCACCCTACCCTTTCCCCACATGCTTGTCTTTTCTCTCTTTCACCATTTAATTTCTGGGGGGGATATTCTGGTAGGATTGTAAGCTTCAAAGACAGTCCATCTCTGTGTTATGGAGGTCATGGATGCGCTCTTGAATTAGCCTCTCGCGCTATTAAGGCTCAGAGATGCGTGGTTACTGAGGGTTTTGAAGGTGGTGATTTCCCAGGGAATGTGAGGAGGTCCGGGCGGGGTTCTGCCTGCCCCCACCCCTCTCCTTTTCCTTTCCTTTCCATCAGTCACCAATAAAAATCTCTCCTGTTATTGCTGATACTAGAAGCTTCTCCTGCAAGGTTTCTTCCTTTGATTCCAAGTGCTCTCTTGGGGCGATGGGGATTATATACTAAACCTTATGTGAAGCTTCCAACTCCTGATTAATTCACACAATTCTAACGTTCAAGACCATTTTTACTGAGCAGCTAGTCTGTACCTGACACTGTGCTATGTGCTTTATATAGGTCAATGCATATCATTTTCTCAAAACCCTTGAGTATCAGGCTTCCTCATTACATCAATTTCATAGCTGGCCAAAAAACATTTCTGAAGGTTATTTCGTTGACAAGCAACATGACCAGAATTTGAAGGCAGTCTAAACTGGCTTCAAATTGAAGTTCTTTTCACTACACAGAGTGAAATAAAACCATAATCACTATACATTAAAAAGTTAGATAAAAAATGTTGGTTTCTTCACACACCTACCCACCCTCCCACAATTTGTATTAGAATGCAAATTATAATACATGAATATTGTTGGAGAATAAGAGATGAAGAGATTCAGCCATTCAATAATATTAAGTGGCTACGATGTCCAGGAACTTTTATAGTTTTGGGGGGTATAACAGTCAACAAAGAAAAATTCCAAATCTCTGGAAAGCTTACCTTTGAATGGGGATAAATAATGAAAAATATATATGCATAAACTGTAGTTTGTTTGAAAGTTACTGGTGCTATAGAAAATATAAATCATGGATGGGCAATGGAGTGGGGGGGATGGGTAGAATGTAATGATTAACTATAAGTAGGAGGACATGTAGCCATAACTGAGGAGGTAAAAATTGAGTAAATACATGAAAAATATGTTGGAGCAAAGAATGTTCCAGACAAACTGAATAGCTGGCCCAAGGCCTGAAGGCAGCGGTGTACTGGGCATGTTCCAGGACAAGGAGGCCAGTGTGATAGGCCACTGAGCTGAGGAGCAATGGGGAAGAGATAATAGCAGATGAGAAAAGTTAATGAATGGGAAAAATGGGACAAATTATTGCTTGTAGACCATAGAGAAGATTTTGGGTTTTAATCTGAGTGAGATGAAAAATTATTGCAGGATTTTAAGCAGAGGAATGACTTGGTCTGAGTTACTTTATAATAGAATCACTCAGGTTGCTTTATTGACCATAGTCTGTAGAGTAAAAGGGGGATGCACAAAAACCTGTCTCAAGACAATTGCAGTAACTCACATGAGATATTATATTAGCTCAGAACATGGTGGTGGTGGTAGTGAGAAGTCCCTTTATTCTTGTCAGGTTTTGAAGGTAATATCAATGGAATGTGTTGACTGATCGCATGTGGGAGGTGAGAAAGAAAGAGGAGTCAAGGATAGTGCCATAATTTTTGGCCTGAACATCTGAAAGAATGAAGTAGCCTTTACTGAGATGGTGAAGATTTAAATAAGAACACCATGAGTTTCCCTTCTGATGTGCTGAATATGTGATACTTCTAGACATCTTTCTAGACAGTCATAGGCAGATGAATATGCCTATAATGAATATCTGAGTCTGACATTCAGGGGAGATATCTCAGTTGGTGATAAAAATTGGATATATATATATATATATATATATATATATATCTCCAATTATATATATATCATTTAAAGTAAAGTAAAGTTATAGAGAACAAAGAAATTCAAGAACTTAGTCTGGGAGTACACCAACAATAAGAGGCTAGAGAGGGGGTCAAAGAGATTTGGAGAAAATAGCAAAGGCCAGCGGAGTATTAGAAAAACCAGGATAGTCTGATATCATGGTAGGTGAGGACGTTATTTCAAGGCAGAGAAGGAAGCACTGAAGGATCAGGTAAGAGAAAAACTGGGAATAGATGATTGGATTTAGTAATGAGTAAGTCTTTGTTGGCATTAACAAAAACAACTTGAGTGGAGTGGAGTGGAGTGGAGTGGTGTAGGTGAAAGCTGCCTACTGTAATTTTAAGAGAGAATTAGAGAAAAAGAAATGGAGACAGTAAGTATAGACAAGTCTTTCAAAGAGTTTTGCTATGAAGAAGAGCAAAGAAATAGTACATAGAGAGGAAAGTGATTGTGTTTTAGGATGATAGAAATAATAGAATGTTTGTGTGCTAATCTCGGTGAACCAGGGAAGAAGAAAGAACTGGAAGAAGCAGGTGAGAGACAGGACAATTGCTGGAGAAATGCCTTTGTTTAGTGGAGAAGGGTTGGGATCTAGTGGAAAATGGAGGGATTTGCCCTCCATCCTTTGTGGTATAAAGAAAGGGAGCAGAATATACGGGCACTGCTGAGCATAGGCATGTAAATATGGTGGTGAGAGCTTGTTGAAGGACCCAATTAATGACTTCCATTTTCCATCACTGTAGAAGGCAAAGTTGTCAGATCAGAGTGAAGAGGACAGAAGAAGTGTTAGAGGTTTGAGGGGGTATGAAATAATTGTTTAGAAGAGAAGAATGTTAATGGTCTAGGGACATGTACAGGGTAAGTTTACAGTTGTTCATATGGAAAATAATACAATAATTAATAAATAATAATATAACCCTGGCTGGTGTGGCTCAGTGGATTGCATGCTGGCCTGAGAACCAAAGGGTCACTGGTTCAATTCCCAGTCAGGGCACATGCCTGGGATGCAGGCCAGATCCCCAGCAGGGCGTGCATGAGAATCAACCACACACTGACGTTTACCTCCCTTTCCTTCTCCCTCCCTTCCCCTCTCTCTAAAAATAAATAAATGAAACCTGTAAAAAATGAATAAAATATAATATTATAAAAATAAGCTCTGTGTTTCATATACTCACGGGGGTGAACTTAATTTCGCTCTGCCCTGCACAATGACTTTTAGGCAGCATTTAGGGCCTAGTTGGGACTAATGATCCTGATTGGAAGTGAAAACAGTCAGCAACTTAAAGATTAATGTAAAAATCTCTATGTGACAGTCCCACTCTGCCCCGAACCCATTCTCACACAGAAGGTCCTAGAAAATTGTCAGGGAAGTCAGCAAGTGAAGCGAGGTTGTGGACCAAAATCAAAATGATCTTCAGAGCAGGTGCTACACACACACAAACACCATTTTATAAATCTTCATAACTCAGAGTCTTCGTTTTTTCCCTATCACTGCATCAACCTATTGAAGTCAAGTCCTTTGTGGGTAAGAATCTAGTGGCCCCTGTTATTATGCTAGTCAACTAGCTGGTCATCTTTGGCTTCATATCTGTTTGGAAAAGTTTCCCCAAAATTCTGTGGGCTTTGGTGGCCAACCGCATTCTTCGTGATTTTCTGTATCAGCATTACAGAATGCTAATAGAATCATTGAATATTCAGACTGAAAAGCCCTCAGCAAATGTTTGGCCTCTTCTTGCCAGAAAGAAAACAGAACCCCAGAGAAGCAAAGTGATTTGCCCAAAGCCATCTAATTTGGGATAGCAGCAGAGCTGGTAGCCAGATTTGAAACTCCTGTCCTCTGTTTCCTGCGACACATCTCGGTGCTGGTTCCTTGGATTCAAGACAACTGCACAACTTCTTTCAATTGAGAAGTGAGGAGTGTCTCTTGTGATGAATGTTACCATGTCTCTTTATGCCAGACAAATAAGCCATACTGATATGAAATTAATTTAATTTGCTTGCCAGTGCTCTAATAATGAGTGATTTAAATAATGACACCTTGAGAGAACTAGCCAAGATGTTAGATTTTAAGATTTCATCACTAATCGGGGCAATAGTGAGACTTTTTAAACTGACAATCACAATCAGACCCCTTTTCCTCTTTTCCATGACATGCTATGTGATAAGGCTTCATCCTAAAATTAAATTATACTTCTAACATGTGCAGTGCCCCCACCCCCATGTCAGACTGGCAGTGTGAATTCTAGACCTTCCATTTGGCCAATTACTGTGAAATGTGAAAAGGAGGAGAGTAGTGTTGTATCCAATGTGCTATAATAACTTTGATTCTTTGGTAATAATGGTGCAACTATTGATAGACGGGAGACAATAATATGAGGAAGAAACAGTTATGGAGGCAAATCATGAAAACACTTCTGCTTGATCTCCCATAATATGTAGTTCATTTCTGTCATCACTGCGAAGGGATTAACATTTTTTGTGATGTCCTTTTTCCTTCGGTCCACGGTGTAGTTAGCCAGTTGCTCCAGCAAGTCGGGATCCGTGCGGGGTGAAGCATGGGAGAATGGAGCAATAGGTTGTTTCCTGACAGTGATGACCAATTATCTGGTGGAACTTGACCGTGTCAATGATCACTGAAGTGAACCATGGGCAGGTTGACTTAAATGCAAAGTTTCCAGGGGAGGGGGCTCAGACATTTAAGCAGAATGAGTGAGCATGCTTCTAGTGACTAGAGCAGACACTGGAAACAAGTGAGTCTGGTTATGAGCGCAGAGCCGGGAGCACCTCCACTACTTGGTGGCCCTAGTGCACACATCAGAGGCATCTTCGATGAAGTAAAGTTACTGTCAATTCATCATGAACCTGTAGTTCTTGTAGTTAGAGGAGGCAGGAAATAATTGTCTAGAGGATACGTGTGTGTACGTGTGCACCTCGGTTAGTTCTGCGAGGAGGGATTGGGATGGGGAAAGACAACCACTTGAAGTACAATGTTATGTGAAGAAATGCCACCTTCTAGACTGTGGGACAGAGCTGAAGGAGACTTGTCCTCCCACCCACACCTCTGAGAGGTTTCATCGTGAGAGATCTCTGAAGACAGGTTGGAGGGTTCTGTGATAATGCCGCCAGGACCCTCTGTCTTTCCTCCCTGCCTCGTGCTCTGTGTCTCAGAGCACGGCGGGAGATAGCGGTTGCCTTGTAAATGCTTGGGGCTCCCATGTCCCCAGTGTCCCAGTGCAGTCTCTGACACGTGCCACCTTTCCCGCCCCCGTGTAAGATCTTTAGTGTGGTTGGCCCTGCACTCACCGTGGGTTCCCAGAAAATGCTTCCGCATAAAGATGGTGCCTGCTGTAGATGGGAGGTCGGATACTCTTAAATTTATGTAACTCCCTCTGACATGGTGGATTAATTAATAAAGCATTTATATTGGGCATTGTGCAAGGAAAACGGGCTTCGGTTCTAACATATTCCAAGTAGTTTCTTGCTGCACCCTTGGGAAAGAAGATGCACTCTTCTGAGCCACAAGGAACAAGGCAATAAGTTCTATCACCACTATCTTCCCAGATTCATGATTGATTTTAATAAGAGGACTTGGCAAGGGGGAAAAGAAGTTCTTTATGTAAACGGTGGTCATCTCTTTGCCTGGATATGAAATACAAATAATGAAGATTGCTAATTGGTGTTAAGAAAAAGGCTTTAAATACTTGCCTTGGAGAAGAAGTAACTCGATAATTTTTGATCTGTTCGGTTAGTTGTTAAGAGAAGCTGTCCGGGAGGCCTGGGTCTTACGCGACAGTGGCTGACATGGTTTATGTGGGTCTTTCCTTGGGGAGGATTTGACCATGGCCTCTTAGAGAAATGACTTCACCAAAAAAGAGGATTGAAAGAGTTCTTCTCACACAGCAGTGAGACTGACCAGCATGCTAATTTAAATATAAAGGCACCAGTTAATTACTAATTAATTCAAAAAGCTTTTTTTGTTAAGCCGTTGGGCTAGGTGTTAGTTAGGGATATACAAAGATAACTACATGGGCCTTTGCATGCGTGGATCTTACAGTTTGGCGAGGAAAGCAGGCATTGCACATATGGTATTTTTATCATTTTAATATACGGCAAAAAAACAAGTGGCGTAAAAGGTGTAAATGGGAAGCAGTGCAAATGAGGCACTAAGGTTTAATTGAGTGTCTATAGGCACCTATAGGACACGGTCCTTATGCCACCAGCCGCGCAGTCCGGCCGCAGCCATGAGCAGAAGTCCTCCCGGTGCTGCCAGGCAGCTGGCGGAGCAGTAATTGCAGTGGGTATTCACGAAGGAAGTGTGCGTTCCAGCTGGGGTGATCGGAGAAGCTTTTATTGCTGAGGAAGGATTTGAGGCTACTCGTGAAATTTGTCTTTCTGACAGACGAAGGTGACAGAATAAGGGGCATCTCGAGCAAGTGAAAGAAACGGCAGCAGTTATGGGCGGAAGTGGGAAATAAAAGGCACATTCTGAGCTCAGGCTACGATACTCATGAGGAACCACCCTGAAATGCCAGTCGGGGGCACCCTGGGGAGCTTCTGGTGCGACGGTAGATGCTCAGGTCCCCTGAGAAAGGGCGGCCCTTTCTCCAGGGTCCCCGAGGGTCTGTTCACCAGCCAGCTCTACACTCTGCAGGGGAAGCTTTGTCACGTGGGGGAATGAAGAGAGGTAAGATGATGGGCTGGGGTCAGGTGGAAGAGCCCTGAGTGACAGGCTGAGGTTTTTGGTAAAGGAGGCACTGCCCCCTTTTTCAGGAGGCCACTCTGGGACTTTCCCTCCTGGTTGGTTGGGGCAGGCCTAGTAGAAGTTCTAATTTGGAAGGTCATGGGCTACTATCCGTGCTGCATCTTGGGGACACATCTGGAGCACCCTGCTTTGGCTTTACAAAATGGATGTCAGGCGATTCAGCCCAGCGTGCCCTCCTGTGTTCACTGCCCTCCTGTCTGAGTGGCCTGCTTAGCCAAAGACCTCCACCCCGTTTTCTTAGGACCTCAGGGACACCCTCAGGGACTTTATGGGCCACACAGGGCACCCGGAAAGCAGTGAACCTTTGTGCCAGTTCTGGTTCGGTTAGAACCAGCCCGATAGTGGGCGTGCCATCTTAGTTCCCATCCTGTCCCCCTGCCTTCCTCCTCAAAGCCTTCCTCCGCCTCCCTCACTTTCTCACGTGCAGTCACACCAAGTGCCCCTGCCCCCACCTCTAACACAATGAATGCTGCTGTCAGTTCTGATAAGAGCACCCGCCGGAGAGAAGAGCAATATTTTCAGTCCTGGCAAACACGATCATAAGTTCAGTTTATTAATATTGCAACAGTTGCACTAAATGAGATCACTTGGCTAACAAAACATTTATCAACAAAACGCTGCCACCTACTGAAGTTTTGCAAACAGCCCAGATGATTGGATAAGATCACAAATTCCCTCTGTCACAAGCTTATGGTCTTTTCTGAAATTGTTCTGAAAAAGAGTGATAACCGGCAAAACCAGACAAGACATCTCTTTCATGCAGTCTGTTTAGAAAGTGTTAGGGTAAATTCTGCGGAGTGGCACCCAAACCGAGGGGGAGGTTTGGGGGCCCTTGTTCAGTTTGTTATGGAATTTTCTAGCAGGGGTTGGGACGCTCCCCAACAGCTGCTGGAGAAGGCCGTGTCTGTCAGGAACACATTCTTTACACACTGACTTCCAATCTGCAGTGAAAGCACAAAATATTTTTTTAATGCCCCTCAGTTTTTATTTTGATTCTCTAGAAAATGAATACATTTTATACCAAAAAATCTTAATGAAACTTATGATCATAATAATAGCTATTTTTTCTATGAATCTGTAACATTGGAAATACATGTTCTTCCAAAGAGTCCTTAAACAGTACAAACCACTTTAGAAGTAAATAATTAAGTTGTATTGGGTTTACAGAGTTCAGACTACTTTAGTAATTTGAGAACTGATTTGTAGCACCAAGGGGGAGTCGGAAAAAACACAACAAAACAGTGATGACTTCTGTGTGATTAATTTCTTCCAAAGCTAACAGTCATTCTTCTCTGAAAAATCTGAGGTCATCATTTTGAAGTGCTGACGCATCACAAGACAGGGCTCTGGGCAGTGACTCCCCCTCCCAGGGTGTGGGACAGAGGTTTGCGCGGTGCAAAACTTAACTTGTCGGCGGTCTATTCGGCAAGTTGCACCAAGTCTAGGTAACTTATTCTCTAGCCCCCTAGCCTTAGGTGGCTGCTAAGGACTGACCTTCTCTTTTTCTCTTCTGGAAATCAGCACGTCTCCCTGACAGCAATGGCTGCGTGGTTGCTGGTTGCACGATTTCGGTGGGTGAATGCGGGTTTTCTCCTCGCTCTTTGTAAGAGCAGGCGGGCAGCGAGGACGGGGCCCTGCTGCGGTGCCCGTTCAGGAGGGGGCGGCAAAACCCCTGGCCCAGGCCTCTGCTCTGCCTGTCCTTGCCTCTGCTCTTCCGTTTTTCTAAATTCATATCACAAAGTGAGCATAAAATAAAGGAACTGTGGGGTGGAGTGGGGAGGAGAAGCAGGCCCGGCGGTTGGCCTTGGAGTCCACTGAGCAGACATAAAGAGATATAATAACACATGATTTGCCAAATTCTGTTTGAGACATTTTAGTTGTGTCGGTTCTACTCATAACAATCCTCAAGGTAGGACTCATTTCTCCTGTTTTATAGACAAAGAAACTGAGGCCCGAAGAGGTTAAATGACTTGGCCAAGTCCATCGAGATGGGAAGTGGCAGAGGGGACCCAGATCTCACAGTGTGTCTTTTGGCTTGAGAGACCCTGCTCTTTCTGGGGCGCCAGTTTGAGCACAGCCGGCACGCTTGCCTCGTGGCTGTGCAGACAGTTAAGCAGAGATCGGGGAACAGGAGAGAGGAAGTTCCTCTCTCTTCTATCCAGGGAAGTGGCACTGCTCTTCACGTGGCGGGATGCAGTTTGCAGTGTGCTAGTAAATGAGATCATGGGGAGGAAGCCCTTGGACCTCCTTAGAAGTAAGTGACTATAAAAAATCCGAGCCATTTGTATTACTGTTGTAGGTGATGTGATTTCAAACGGACAGAGAGCACAGTTTGTCTTCTGTTCAAATTGGCATCCCTTCATGCCGTTCTGGGAATTAGTTCAGAACTGACTACAGGAAGCATAAATCACCTTTGCTACCCGGGACTGTTTCCTAGCAGGCCCATATTTTCCCAGGAGGTTCTTGCTCTGTAGCAGATGAAAGTTTGCCTTCATTTCATGTGATTTCATTTCATTTTCCTCTTCAGTAGATACCAGCCAAAGTCCCTCTTTCCGGGCAAACGGGATCCTCTCCCGAGTCCGTATTCCAGGTGGTCCTCCCATCGCCTTCCTTTTTCCATTCAATGCTTCCATCTCTCCTACAGTCACCAGGGGAATAATTTCTATTCTCATTGAAAGGAAAAGCACATTCTGAATACGTAACAATAACCTGCATGCAGCTCTCTGATTATAAACATCAAGTGTCATAAAAGCCCCATCGGTACAGTGATCAAAAGCATGAGGGACTCACTGCAGAAGCAGCAGGTGACCCAGAGCGACCGGAATAAAAGGAAACGCTGAGTAGACATGGGGTCCCAGGAAATTCACATTAAAGGTATTTTCTGATGTATTTCAGTTACATCTTGTGACAGGATTTGACTAAGCACTAGCAAGGCAGTTGATTTTGTGTGGAATGCTACTTGATACTTAGAAATAAGTTAAGAATTATTGATTAGTAATTCCTATTTTTCATCATTAATAGAGTCAATAAGTGTTCATTAAAAGAAGACTTTCACCTCAGGAAAAAAAATATTAAAAAAGTGTCCCCATTGTCACCTTCTTACAGAAAAAGGTTGTCCTAGGCACCTAAGAGAGAGGCGGGTCAAGGAGAGGAACCCAGGAAGAGTTGGTGGCCAATTAGTCAAAGAAAGCGTGTGTTTGGTCAGTACATTCCTTCTTCTTTCTGCAAGTAACTAATTCAGGAGGAAGAACCATCTGCCACTCAAAGTGAACACACCTGTCGTAGTCCCCTGCAAAGCAGGTTTGGGGACACCTAACAATGCAACACTCTCCTCCCGCCCCATTTCTTTTTTTTTTTTTAATTTAATTTATTTATCTTTAGAGGGGAAGGGAAGGAGAAAGAGAGAGAGAAACATCGATGTGTGGTTGCTTCTCATGTGTCCCCTGCTGGGAACTGGCCTGCAACCCAGGCATGTGCCCTGACTGGGAATCGAACCTTGATCCTTTGGTTCGCAGGCCCGTGCTCAATCCACTGAGCTACACCAGCCAGGGCCCGCCCCATTTCTGTAAGGTCACTGAGTAGCCTTCTTACTGAGAAATGAATCTGTCTTTCCCACAAAGCGCTATCCCAGAGAGTAAAATTCACTAAGGGTAGCCCTATGTTAGTCCCGATTCCAGGGTATTTCCGATGACAATATCACAGCCACTTCCTGAAATGAACTCTGAGAACAGGGGTTGAGTTACGTTTGAGTGAAATGCAATATAAACCTGATACACAAATATAACTTCATCCAGTAATGAAATGTAGTTGTGAAAGTTCTTGCTTTTGCTCGAGAGAAGACTGTGTATATTACTACTTAATATTCACATCTTTATGTATTGCTACCTACTCACGTTGTTACTAAATACCAACTATTACAACATAAACAGTCTTACACCTGAAACTCTAAATGTTTTTTTGAAACATTCCACTCTGTTTCTTATGAGTGGAAATCAAGGAATAAGATGAACAAAATAACTTGACGAATGAAATAGAACCAGACACGTGGATGCAAGGAATGGATTGACAGCTGTCAGAAAGGGTCGGCGGGGCGGGGGAACTGGATGGAAGGTGGTGAAGGGGTCGGCCAAAGAACACACTCGTAGGTACCACCCACAGACACAGACAGCAGTGTGGCGACGGCCAGAGGGAAGCCGGGACAGGGGCTGGGTGGAGGTGGGCAAAGTGGGTGGGAAATAGGAACATCTGCAGTAGTGTCAACAATAAAAACAAAGTTTATATATATATTCCCTGGTGCATGAAGAAAACCATCAGGTTCACGTTGGCCATCTTCTGAATCCCCTCCTGGTCCTTCCGGTGCTGCTCTGCTCTGGGGTTTGGGGAGCTGTATTTCTGCTCCCCTGCCTTCTGTGGCTGGGGAGCGTCAACCGATGGGAGGTGCTGAGATTGGAGGGCGAGAGCAGGGAGAAGCCAGGTGACTCTTCTTGCTTCTCTCTCTCTGCTTTCGGTGGTGCCTGCAGCAGCAGCTGTGCTTGCCTCCAGGTCTGGCATTTGCCAGGAACCCCTGCTCTGTGTTGGGGCAGGCTGGTTCCGAACTGTGGTCCTTTCGTCTTCAGGCTCGAGGAGTAACACTGACTCCCTGTTTTAAACATCTGAGTTGCCTCATTGTCTCTTGCCTGACTTTTCAGGTCGCCCATCGTTGGTGTAACTCATTTGCTTTATTCATTGCCCTGTGCGACACCCCTAGAGTGCTTTCTAATGGATGGTTCCCTGGTTGGGCACCGACTGATACAGTGTCTATTAATATGCCTCACGCCTCAGTGTCCATCAAGTCTCTGTGATCTGACCTTTCACCTAAGGGGGTTTTGTGGTTGTTGCTTTTGTTTTTACCATTATTCTTATCCTTTATTCTATTACAGAGTCCCCTGGTTTCTCTGCAGAAATGTGCTTTTTAATTGAATTGAGGTGGCATTGGTTAATACAATTAGTTTTCAGGGGTACAATTCCATAACCCATCATCTGTATGTGTGTATATTGCACTGTGTGCTCACCACTTCAAATCAAGTCTCCCTCCATCACCATTTATCTCTCCCCCTTTTTTTAGGTAAGAGAAATGTCCAGTGATGTTCTTGTTCTTAAAATCATCAATTAAAATATTGCCAGTGTTTAGAACTTCAAGTTTTAAAGGACTCCCAAATCCCTGGCTTCCAGACAAAGGTCCACAGAAGTCCCTGGGCACTTGCTTTTCTTTGTCAATATCTGTCCCCAGTGAGTGTGAAGCGTGCACTTGAGTCAGCAAGTTTGCATTCTCCCAGCAGCAGGATCCTGTGGACCACTGTGGGCTAGCTGCAGTGGGGAGTGTGCAGAAATAGGAGAGCAGGCGCTTGCTTGTGCACCTTCTGCTTGTACGCTGCAGGGTGAGGCTTTCCAAATAGTCGGACAGGGGACCCACCGAATGAGCCACACTGCTGAAGACAATGTTTACATCATAATGAAATTAGACCAGACAAGAGCATAAGTCATCTGGGGATCCTATCCAGCTTTGATCCACAAACAGCTTTAGTGATTAGTATGTCAACAGAAGATCTATGCTGATTTGAAAACAAACCCCTAATATCTATAAAGTGTGAATGCTTCCTCTTGGTATATATTGTAATTTAGGAAAGATAGACATCAATGTATACTTAATGCTAAAGCTTCGTACCTGATTCTTTCTGTTGTTTTCTTTTTGTATCAGGCACAATGTAATGCTTGGAGGAAGTTTAGAGTTCCAGTGTAGGGTGGAGCTCTTAGGAAGTGTCCTTGGACTTCATTGAAGGTTACCCCAACGGCTGGGTCAGTAGCTGGTCCAGATCAGGCAAATTCAGACCCAGGAGTGGGAGCCAGCACTTCCTTTGGCTTCCAGGCAAGGGCCCCGGGCATGGGCTCCGGAGCCCGACGGACTGGATTCAAAACACTGCTGTAGCCATTGCTACCCTGTGATCACAGATATGTTCCTTCACCTACCTAAGTTTTACTTTTTTCTTTGGAAAAATGCAAATAATGATTTCATCATAGCACTGGTAAAATACTAATTCTGAAAACACGTGAAACATGTTCACCTCTGTTCCCGGCTCCAAATGGACACATTTGAAGACATCCATACCTCCTAGGAATACTTCCTGGTCTGACACACTTGTTCTGGATTTAATGTTTCTGTCCGACAAACCAGAACTGGGCATCAGTCTTCGTTTAACTCGACTGCCAATTTCAGGGCACATGTGCTATTTATTCTACTTATTATTTTTAAGTATTTAATTCAGCATTCATGGCAACTGGAAAGGTCACTGTGAACTTAATGACTAGATGTAGAAGTTAGCACAGCTGTTCGTTAACTGGCGGGACAGACTTGATTAAGAGAATATTATTTCCATCAGCTTGATAGAATCGTCCCTTCCCTTGAGTTTCCCTGGAGCTCAGTATTGAATCCAGCGGGCTGCTTCAGAGGGCTTGGGTTAACAAAGTAGTTCCTTCTGTGACTTTCAGTACCTGTGAACGTGGTGAACGGGAGTATGGTCCTAATCCTCAACACCTCATTAAGCTTGCGTGAGGACAAGGTGAACTTTCTAGAAGCTTCTGGAGCCCAGGGGACACAGGGATGGGGTGTTAGAGATGGGATCGGTCTCTTGGGGTGAAACTCCATGGCTGTAATATACGTGGGAGAGGAAGGAGGAGGTCACGCTCCAGGTTTCTTTTCCTTTACCCTTTACGGCTTGGCTCTTTAGAAACAGAGTATTTTCCCTAGCAGTGTCTTCTCCTCTATGACTACCCATTCCTCTTTCCTTCTCCTTCTTTTAAAATTCCAAGTTCTACCCGTTACTATCGTTTTCCGTCATTGCAGCTCTTCCCTGCACGCCTTCATTAGCCAGAACAGAGCTTCCCCTTCCAGGCTGACCGCTGCCCCAGCCCTTCCTGCCCCCAGAGTTGGGGGCAGCGTAACTGCGGGGCGCTCACAGTCCTGCCGAGTCTGCTTCCCTGAAGCCCTTCCATTAGACAACGCACGTCCTCACAGAAGCGAAGGTGCACTTTGCCGTAACTTCGGCCGTTCCGCAGTCCCACTAACAGCTCTTTACGGTGGGGAGACGATCTACAGCAGCATCTCAAAGTGCCTCCCGGGAAGAAGCAAATAGGGGAACTGAGAGAAGGCTAACTGCTTTGATCTCCCACTGTAATTGCTGTTAAGTAAAGTATAATAATTGATTGTCTGCAGAAGCGGTGGGCTTTCTCCCTTCGACCTTGTGTTTCCAGCCCACGGTCTAGTAACTGCTGTGGACGTTGAAAATGAGCGCGAAGCAGAACACATCCCACGGTCCTGACATTTTGTTTCATTGTGAATGTCATTAATAAAATCTAGCATTTACACTTCTCTTTAAAAATATCAGGCTGGAGCCATGCAGTGTCTGAAGGTAATCGTCACAGGTCTGCTATATGCAGCGGGGTCGACAATACACTTAAATGAGTTTTTATCTTAAAAAAAATGCAGTTTCCTCTTTTTTGTTTCTCATTTTTTTAATTGTATTTTTCCAATACCATTTCATCCCCTGCTATCCTCCTTCTCCCCTTAATCGCGACACTGTTTTCCACGTCCATGAGTCCTTTTTCTTTTTGCTGGATCCCTCCATCTTCTAACCTCCCCCCAACAGCTGTCACCCTGCTCTCTATCTCTGAGTCTGTCTCTATTAGCTTGTTAGTTCAGTTTATTCATTAGATTCCACATGTGAGTGAATTATATGGTATTTGTCTTTCTCTGACTGGCTTAGTTCACTTAGCATAATGTTCTCCAGGTCCATCCATGCTGTTGCAAAGGTAAAATTTTCTTTTTTCTTTTTAATGGCCAACTAGTATTCCATTGTGTAAATGTCTCATAGTTGTTTTATCTACTTACCAACTGATGGATATACTTGGGCTACTTCCATATCTTGGTGATTGTAAATAACACTGCAACGAAGATAGGGGTGCTTATGTTCTTTCAAATTAGTGTTTTTGATTTCTTCAGATATATTCCCAGAAGTGGGATCGCTGGGCCAAAAGGCAGATCCATTTTTAGTATTTTGAGGTATCTCCATACTGCTTTCTACAGTGGCTGAACCAGTCTGCATTCCCACCCAAAGTGCAAAAGGGTTCCCCTTTCTCCACATCCTCACCAGCATTTGTTTTTTGTTGATTTATTGATGATGGCCATTCTGACAGGTGTGAGAGGATATCTCATTGGGTTTTTATTTGCATTTTTCTGGTGATTAGTGGTGTTGAGCATCTCTTCATATGTCTACTGGCCATCTATATGTCTGCTTTAGAGAAGTGTCTATTCAGGTTCTTTGCCCATTTTTTAATTGGGCTGTTTTTTTGGTGTTGAGTTTTGCAAGTTCTTTATAAATTTTGGATATGAACCCCTTATCAGATGTAGCAGCGACTGTGTTCTCCCATTTCTGTAATTTATCTTATCTTGTGCTTGGGATTCCATCCTCCTGTGAATGGAGGCAAAACTACCGATGAAAGGTAAATTAATTTCTTCCCCAAATGGGATACCTTTGGCTTAACCTGTTTTCTCCTAGGTAAATGTTCAGGCTTTTAAGGTTTCTCTCTCTTCTCCTTGCCAAGATGGTGTGAGAGTGTAGGGATAAGACCACATGTCCTCCTATGATAGTGTCCTCCTCTGGTTCTCCTGGCCAGAGGGGCATCGTCTTTCTCATCTTGTCACAGAGTATGGTCCACACTGGCATCCTCATTGGGGGAAGACCAACCCTTCCCTCAGCATGACCAGCTCCCTTAACCTTGGCATTGCGTGGCTATCCTCTGCCTGTCAGCCATATTCCCCATCCAATTCCTAGGTTAGCTGACCTCCCTGCAGCCCCTCTTACGAGGGTACTTCACCACCTAGCAGGCTTCAGCCTGGAGGATCTGTTGTGGCTCCACTCTGCGACTCAGCTTCCACCGGAAACTCCCGGGCATTTCCCTAAAATTGGTAGTGAAGTTAAATAAGAAATGATAAGAATTTTGAGCTGGAATATTAAGTCCAGAAAATGTATTTCAAACTAGGAACCCATTCTCAAGAGATATGAATGTCTTAGAATGTGCCTATTGGCAGGTGCCTAGTAGAGTGCAAGGAATTCACTGGGAGATGAAGAAGAAGCAGGAGGGGAGAGAGGAAGGGAAACGGGGACAAGCAGGGAGCCAATCAAGCAATGACGTCAAGTCAGCAAGCACTGTGGCAACTAGAACTCAGTCCCATGGGAAAACTGGATCTGGTGTCGAATGCACGCATCAGAGTGATCCAGCCTAAGGGTGCGAGAGCTCAGGTAATTATATATCAACTCCCATCAGTCACTGGAAGAGAGCTGTTCTGGGGATTTCACCCCTCAGTTCCTTTAGCCTGTAATTTTGGCGGTAACGTGGGCTTCAGAGGCAAGAGAAGCCCTCTGGCAAAGAAATGCAGGTGCTGGCAATTGGTTTGTGTGTACGGTTGTTTAGGAATGAGGAGATATACATAGGTACCGAGATAGAGCCTATTACAGAAGCCGTGACTTCTACAGTAAATTAATATCCTCAGAATGACATGAGAGGAAATTGCATCCACTCACTTGTAAAAAAAAAAAAAAAAAACTAAGTAGAAGATTTGGAAATAACAGAAAAACCTGCACACACATTCAAATGAAGAGTAAATTAGTGTGAAGGTTAAATCAAAGTATTCTTCCAGAAAATAATGGAAAAGTACAGAGTTAGACAACATGAAAAAACGTTAAAGCATAGAGATGGATCCAAAAGTATCCATCTCTTCTAGAAGAAGATAATAGAGACAACTGCAGGGAGTGGGAAAATTACTCCTGAAATGAGACAAGAAAATGTTATTGCTGAAAAAGGAAGTGAGTTCTTACTAAGGGCTGATACGGATAATGTTACAAGGACAAACACCTGAACATGAGGCTTTCATAATAAAAAGTTCTTCAATAGCTCTGTGTCTGAAAAAATATGACACAAGAAAAAGTGAATTTTCAAGTTAGTAAAGAAAGGAAATCTATGATTCCAACATAGTGTTGTCATAATTAGCCACTGATTTAGGAAATAATAGACCTCTACTTTACGTTATACCTCAAAATAAATTGGAGATGAGATAAATATCTAAATAAAAACAAAAATATCTATAAAAACATGAGGGTACAATTATAGGAGTCTTGCTTCACACTGTCATTTTTATTTTGACAATGATGCTAAATAATTCTATGGGGGTAGAATCATCTTTTCAAAAAATGGTCCTCGGACAACTGGGTAACTACAAGCAAAAATGTGTACAAAACTAAACTCAAAATGGATCAAAGACCTGCAGGTAAGAACTGAAACTATAGAACTCTTAGAGGAAGACAGGAGCACATTTCTGTGACCTTGGATCTCGTGATGGCTCCTTAGATATGACAACAAAAGCGTAAGTGACAAAAAAGTAGATAACTTGGTCTTCAAAATGAAAATCACGTGCATCAGAGGACACTAATGAATGGGACAAAGGCAACCCACTGAATGGGAGAAAACATTTGCAAGTCATGTGTCTGATAAAAGCATTATATAAAGAACACTTACAACTCAGTGATAAAAAGACAAATAACCCAATTAAAAATTGGACAAAGGATTAAAATAGACATCTGTTCAAAGAAGATAAACCAATGACTCATGAGAATAGGAAAAAATGCTTACTATTATTAGTCATTATGGAAATGCAAGTCAAAATGACAATGAGACACCCCTTCACAGCCGACAAAAGTCAGATAATAGCAAGTGTCGGTGAGGATGGGTAGAAATTAGAACCCTCTCACGCTGCCTGAGGGCATGGAAAATGGCACGGCCACTTGGGAAAACAACCTGGCATTTCCTCAAAAAGTTAAACATATAGCTGTCATTTGACCCCCAAATTTCACTCTTGGGTATAGACCCAAGTAAAGGAAAACATATGTCCACACGGAAACTGGTACAGGAGCGTTCATAGTAGCAACACCCACAATACTCAAAAGGTGGAGACAGCCCAAATGGCCATCAACTGGTGAGTATATAAGGAAATGGTATATCCATACAATGGAATTTATTTATCCATAAAAAGAAATAAAAAAGTTATACATGCTACAACCTGGATAAACTGTGAAAACATGCTAAATGAAAGAAGCCTGTTAAAAAGACCACATGGTGTGTGATTCCATTTGTATTAAATGCCTACAGAAGGCAAATCTGTAGAGGCAGAAAGTAGATTAGTGGTGGCCCGGGGCCGGTGGGGATGAGATTATTGGGGAATGAGAGCTAAGGAGTACAGGGTTTCTTCTCAAGGTGTTGAAAATGTTCTGAAATTGATTGTGTTGATCACACAACTCTGTGAATATATTAAAAACCATTGAATTGTACACTTTAATGAGCAAATTGCAATGCATGTGAATTATATCTCAATGATGCTTTTACAAAAATAAAAATGATTCTATTTCTGTAATTTTGAAGTATCTCAGGCTTTGCTAAGCATACAAACCACAGAAGTTAAAAGAACAGATTGATAAATTAACATTCAAAATCTATATTTGGTAAAAGATATGATAAAGTTAAGAAAAAAGAAGTGACAGGCTGAGAGAAAATAGTTGTGGCATGTATATCAGACAAAAAGTTAATATCCAGAATATGCACAGCGGTTTAATAAATATCAAAGAGAAAAACACAGTACCTTCAAGTAAGTATGGAGGCGCACATTGAGGAGGATTTGAGAATGGCATGCACACACTTCCTCCCCATGGAAGTAGGGGGGGAAGGTGAGGGGAGGGAGGTTTTCCAATCTGAAGCGAAGGGGCAGGAGGACTGATCACCTTTAAGTTGAATGAAGTGAAGTGTTATGTGCTTATGAGCCTGAACTGGCCACTTCAATTCCTGAAACAAGATTACTCCTGTGATGTTGGTGGGAAGGCAGACTGGTGCAGCCACTGTGGAAAACAGTATGAAATTTCCTCAGAAAACTAAAAATGGAACTGCCTTTTGATCCAGCAGTTCCACTGCTGGGACTATACCCTAAGAACCCTGAAACACCAATCCAAAAGAACCTATGCACCCCAATGTTCATAGCAGCACAATTTACAATAGCCAAGTGCTGGAAGCAACCTAAGTGCCCATCAGTAAATGAGGATCAAGAAACTGTGGTACATTTACACAGTGGAATTCTATGCAGCAGAGAGAAGAAGGAGCCCCTACCCTCTGCAACAACATGGACGGATCTGGACAGCATTATGCTGAGTGAAATTAGCCAGGCAGTGAGGGACAAATACCATATGATCTCACCTTTAACTGGAACATAAGCAACAAAAGAAAAAAGCAAACAAAATATAACCAGAGACATCAAAATTAAGAATAATCTAACAATAGCCAAAGGGGACGGGGGAGGGGGGAGGGGACAGTGGGGGGAAGGGTTTTCAGGAACTACTATAAAAGACACATGGACAAAACCAAGGGGGAGGATGGAAGCAAAGGAGGGAGGTGGGATTGGCTGGGGTGGGGGGAGTGATGAAGAGAAAATGCAGACAACTGTAACTGAACAACAATAAAGTAATTTATGAGAATAAGAGAGAAATCTTCCTCAATACCCACCTGTTACTATAATTTTAAGAAGCTTGATTATCAGCTTTAAAAAAATTTAAAATATCTTTAAAAGAAAGAAAGAGATAGGAAGACTTTTACTCTGTGTGGCTTTGGAAACACAAAGGGGTTTGTTGGAGATTTCATGCAAAAAAGTGAGGAAGAGGAAGAAAAGGTGAAACAGTCTGGGTCCTGGATTGGGTTTTCAACAGGAAGTTGGGGGAATGAATAAATTGATTTCTGCTTAGTCAATGTACTGGTTATAAACATGTGAAAAAATTCTCAAACTCAGAAATCACAGGAAAAACTGAATTTGGATGATATATTCTTCATCCATCACATTTTAAAAGCCTGGCAAACGTGTAGGAAAAGTGTCTTGTTTGTTTTTTGTTTTTGTTTTTTCTGGTGCTAGGTGGTAATATAATTTGATGAATACTTTTTTTAGAAGATATTTGATAATCTCTATTACAATGAAAAATGCTTAGTTCCTTTGACACGGCAAGTCCAAGCATACACATTGCAGCAATATTGCAGAAACGGAAATGTGGAGAAACTTAAGTTCCATAAATAAGAAAATTAAATGGACAGTGGAGACATTCATGCAACAGGCACGTAGAAATCACAAGGAATGAGGGGACTGACACACCGACATTGAGTAGACCTGCAGTGAGGTAAGAAACGAGACAGTATCTGCAAAGTACTTCTAAAATCGTTTCATTTTGTTTTCAACTGTCCGTGTGTCAAAGGAGGTCTTCAAGAAGACATAAAACATTACAAGGGCTTTTTCTGGGGACAGGAATGCTGAGAGCAAAGGGGAAATTTTGCCTTTTATTTTAGCATTCTTCAGCAGACATACCAAAGAGAGCGCGTCACAATGCCACCCATAAGAAGTAAAACAGAAACAGATGGGATTACCTTTAATAGTGTATACTTTCAACCTAATGTGTCCCAAATATCACTTCGACATAGAATCAGTGCAAAGTTATCACTAATATTGTATTGAATCCTGTTTTCACACCAGGCCTTTGAAATCCCGGTGTACCCTAGGCTTACAGCTCATTGCAGTTCAGAGCGGCCACGTTCATTTGCTCAAGAGTCACAGGCAGCCATGTTGGATAGGGCAGTTCAATATTTTATATATTTCTGCTTTCTTTTGAATAATTTATGATTATATTTTTATTATATTTTTATATTCTTGATTATAAAGAGTCAGAACCTTTAAACTCTTCCTGAAGAGAAAAGAAAAAGAGAAGAACAGGAAACTCCCTACCCCGCTGCCTTGTGCCCCTCCTTTGCTGAGAGCCTGTGTTTCCTCTCTGCTGGGCCCTGGGTCTTTGTTATCGATGGGGGTGACTGGCAGAGGGTTGCAGTGGGGCTGGGTAAGGACAGGAGCAGGAATGTGGTCTTGTCCTCTGGGACTGGGACTTGTGGACAAGTGGTTCCCCTGGGGCTCGGCAGCTCTTTCGGGTTTCAGGGGTCGTGACCTCCTCACCCAGGCAGTAATAAGATCACCTGTATGTGGCTGATGGCCCCCCATTCAAGCATGTGAACAAATGATTCTTTCTGGAACCAACGTAACCTAAATCCCCCTGCTGCTTGCTGCCTGACCCTTTCAACTTTTGGGGCATCCCTGCCTTTGCTCCGGTTTATGAGGCTGGCACATGGACTTAAAGCCGCCTCTTAGCTTTCTCCTGGCCCAGGAAATGTCCCAGCTCCTCCCGTCTTTCCAGCGCAGGGGATGCGTTCCTCCAGACCCTGCCAAGGGCTTCACTCCTTGGTTTAGTGAAAAGGCCCACGTTGTCATCTAATGAATGGGGTCGCAAGATTAACATGTGGTTTGCACGGTCTCTGCCTTGGTTTATACATTATGCCATTTTCTTCATTTTTATTTCCCCTTCATATAGTAGCATTTTACTGTCATTTCCCACATTGAACACAAGCATGAGAGAGAGTGTGAGAGAGAAGTTTCTTTCTCTGTTCACAGGATAATTGACTCCCCCTGGCAGAAATATAGTAAATTATCTTTCCTGGAATTATGCTTCACTCCTTTAAGTCTACATGACATGACAAAACTTGGAATTAAAAAAATAAAATTTGAGAGAGGCCCACGACCTCTGTTCAGACTGGAGGGACATTTCCTGATTTGAACAACAGGTGTGACTGGCAGACGGATGTTCGAGTTTTCAGTGTGGACACGTTCTCCTGTGAGCCGTTCAGACCTCCGCACCCCCAGAGTCCCTGGGGGTGGGTTATCCACCTCTCCTGGGGATTTCTGCTTTCAAGTGCTGAATTTTAATGAACTTCTTGTTGTATTTACTTCTCCTGGGGCCTAGAGCACACCTAAAAAATGCACCCAGGTCAGATTTTGGTCCAAAGCAGAGATCATTCAAAGTAAGGGCCCTTTGAAATAGTCTTTTCCATCAGGAACTAAGGATAAGGAGATGCATTGTACTTGGAAGATAGAAAACCGCCTCCAACACCAGCCTCAGCCATCCCAAGCACCCTAGTGGTTTCTTTGGCTGCCCATCAGGGAGCACAGAAATTAAACATTTCATGTTTTTACTCTGCTGAGTTGAGATGCAGAGGAAAAATAACAATCAGTCTATATATTCATTTATTTTTTTTGTCAAAACATTAGCAGGGTAACTAGTGTAATATTTACACTAGTGAAACTTACTGCAAATTCCTGTGTTGCTATTTTCAACTAATGTTTTATAATAATAATTACTAGTAAAGCTTTGTATTCATACAGCAATTCCCATCAAAGAATTTCAAAAGCTTTCAAGTCAAGGTATTTTCAAGAACAAATTCATATTATATTAGAGAGTCTTACTTATTTTGAGGATGTTTGCAGATATTGTTCTTTTTTTTCAATTTAGTTTAAATCCCGTTTCTTTTCACAATTCAATTTCATAATCGTCTCACCTTTTCAAGCGTTCCTCCCCACCCCACACCTCAGTACACATTATACTGTATTTTAGGCAAGTCAAATGTTTCCTATTAGATGCTGGTTTGAAATAGCTCTTTATAAGCAGATGATTGTTTCCGTTGGAAATGTTAATTTACTTTCCATATGATGCAAGTGTTGCCCAAGGATCAAGAAATTAGGTCGATTACAGCTACTGGATGCAGACCTGCAGTTGTGATTAAATCTGGGAGGCAAAGCTGCTGTTAGTAATAAAGCAGAAGCGCTAATTATGAAGCTCTGATAATTCTAGTGATTTCAGGTAAGGACCTCTGGTCTCCTAAAACTAGACCTAGGATCCTGGGGGCCCATAATAACAATCAAGATATGTATTTTTACATTTCACGAGTTTACTTTTCACATATATATGTGAAGTATGATTCTTTAGAAGACTCCATCTGGATCTCAAACAAGTTTGGCTCTTTTCTATATTTACTCAAGTCAGAATAGGAAGGGGATTTGGAATGGAAATTACAAAATGCATATTACGTGTTATTTTATGTTAGTATCTATAGGATTTACTTATACACATGTAGAGTAGAAGAGAGAGATTAAATGACTGATAATTTTTTTACTGTGACGATAAATCAAATCAAAGCACGTCGTTCACTCTTTAAAAGCCCTGCCTCTGCTCTAAAAGTTGCAATAACTTTGAGTAGAAACCTTTGAATGAGAAAAGAGAAAAGCAGTCAGTCATTCAGCTGTTTTATTTGCACAATGCCAAAATAGGTGAATAATTAGAAACGTTTGGGTAACTAATTGGCTGAAGTATGTGTAGGAGTCAGCCCTCCATACCAAACGCTTTATTATGATTATGATGATGATGATGATTAGTTATCATTCATATTCTTCTTTTGAAGTTTGGCAGACTGTAATCAAATGCCATTTTTCTTAATTTTCTGAATCTAAATTTTTACCTTTAGAAATGTTATTTCAAGAGGGGAAAGAAGAAGTAAATTATTCAGATGGCATACTTATGTGATAGTGATGAGAATAAAACACTGTTATTGAAGGATCACTGTAGTTATTTACCCATCTGTACTGATGTATTAATGCTACGGAGTCTCTCCCACATTCACATTTGGTAAAGGGTGTACTGTTATAAATTATGTGGCTTTATGAATTAGCTTGTAAAAAATAATGCAATTGCTATTGGGGCTATAGTACATGGAATTTAGTTTGCTTGTTTGTTTTGACAAGTGGGTTTCCTCTTACAATAATATTTCAGAGCTCATGCGGTCATATTTCAGGGCTCTGTAGTCTGTTTTGTAAAGGCAGTGAAGCCCCAGTGATCTGCAGTCTTAGTACCGTCTCCAGATATTAAATCTTTCCTGGCATTTGTGCTGGTCATGCTTAGGCCGAGGGAAAATGGTAAGAGCCCCTCATCACAGATATTGTTTCAGCAAGTTTACCTTTATGTGTTCAAGTGAGTAGTAGTTGAAGAGCATTTTTCAGAGGATGGGTATCATCCTTAATAACAAGCCTTATTTGTTGAGTACCAGCTCTTGCATCCCAGGCAGTGTCAGGCCCTGGGGCGAGGCAGTGAACAAAAGCAGAAGCCGTTCCCTCGTGTGGCTGACACTGTAGCCGGAGGGGCGTCCAGTGAAAACTGAGCCATGGACGTGCAGAGTTCAGGATGCAGCCCTTCTCCCCCGGGGCTGCTCCTAAACGGCAGCAAGAACAGTCTCCCTGAGACGGACACCAGATCTGGTCACTGCTTTGGTTACGTCCACAATTATAAAAAGAATAAGAAAAAAGCCGGGAACTTGCCGCCAAGGCGTAGAAGGCTCCTCCTGTACATCTCAATCCTTATGTCACCATCAAACTGACCTCCAGCCACAGTGTCCTTCCGAATGTGCAGACTGGCCAAACTCACCACTGGCTTTGCTGATGCCGTTCCTTTTGGCCACGGTGTTTCCCCTCCATTTCATTGGATAACCAGCTCTAATCTTTTCGGACTGCACTTCCATGTTACCTTCTCAAAGAAGCCTTACCTGACCACCCTATTTAAAGGGCTTTCCCCACCACGTTGTTCTAGATTTTAGCTTTGGTTGGTTTCCTTCTAGCATCTACAGCGTTTGCCATTATTTTGTTTGCTGCTTGACTCGTGTGTTTGTATGCTTCCCAATAGGATGCCAGCTCTATACAGACACCCTGTTCCAGTTGGCCTGCCAGCTTGACTGTGTACCAGTTAACCCAAGTTTTGCTGTGAGTGGTATGTGTTGTGGTGATGCTGATGTATTGCAGCTCATGCCTTGCTGTTTGGGTTATAGGAAATATGATGCATGAATAATAAATTAACATGTGTAATAATATAGCTGAATCACATTTATGAGATGTTCTTTGTTTTGCAAATTAAAAAGCACAAACAGCTCACTTCTTTTGTCTTTATTAAACAGTTTGCTGGATTGTCTCAACTTGGAGCATGTACATAAATATTCAAATTGAGTTTTTCACTCTGAGCCAATTTTGATGTTTCCATATTGTGTTCCTCGGTGTTTTATCTAAGAAAAATGAACTACATGTGACCAAAATATGATCACTTATATTTGTATTACATTTCTTGCAGTTATACACCTGACCAGTGGATGATTTTCCTAAGTCATCCCAAAAGAACGTATTGCAAAGGGTTTCATGTTAACCACTTGAAGAATTAATAATAACATGTTTATAGGGAGATACAACTGCCATTAGCTCAAATCGTCCCATTGATATCTCTATGGCTGAGTGTCTATTTTTTTTAAACTATTTTTTATTGTTGTTCAAGTACAGTTTTCTGTCTTTCCCCCCCATTCCTCCCCAGTTAAAAAAAATAAGTGTCTACTTTCTATTGCTCTGAGATGTTCTGGGTGGGAAGCACTTTTATTTAAAAAGAGGGCTATGTCAGCCAGCTGCTCAGCCTGATTCCACTTGGGTACATGAGCAGCGTGGAGAGAGGAATGGTGCCAGCAGACGCCTGTGGATGCAGGAGCAGAACCTGCTCTCATCCAATCTCCCAGCAATTCGGATGCATTCCTTGGGGACAGTGTCTTTCTCTTTCACTCTCAGCTCTGGTCCTTTGCTGCTTTGCAGGTGACACTGAAGGAAGGAATGACGTGTCCTCAATGAGGGTGGGACTCTCATGTGGACAACAGAACTGGACCCGAATCCCATGTGCAGCATGGATGAGTGAAAAAGCAGGGGATCCGGCCTCGAGAGTGTGTGTCTCTGTCCTGGCACCCCACCTAACTCCCTAGGGAGGACCCAACACCTCCCTTCCAGGGAGGATGGGACTTCCCTCCACAGCACTGTCATGAGGTGTGGCCACCTGCAGATGAGACAGTGTCTCCTGAACAGCTGTTGAACCTTAGAGTCTACGGTAATTTTGCTCAGGTATTGGCATTTGGGATAAATAGTCTTATTATAATGCTTCACTCCGCCGCCCACTATTCTGGGAAACATCACCCGGATTTATTTCTCCAGGGTTAAGGGGATGCGCTTAGAGAACCTTGAGGGTATCAGTGTCTATAGAGCCCAACTCAGACCCTGCCCAGCAGTGGAGCTGGGTTTATGAGCATCGAAAAACATCTCTGTCCACGGAAAACCCCCGTAAACTGGGCACTGCCAACTTTTTACATATCTATACCTCCATACATTGGAGTAAGTTCTGCTTTTAGGGATTCTCTCTAAAGTGTTAGGTCAAATTCTTCCTTACTGACAGCAATTTCCAGGGCAAACCAAGGGCAGCTTTTAACCACAGGTTATTAACTTATCATTATTGAAAGTTTCATTGTACAATATTAGATGATAGTATCATGAGTTATGGTTATTGAATACATATGCTGTCTCTCTCTGTGCCTCTCCCTATATATGCATATATCCATGTATATGTTACATATGTATTTACACACATATACATATACACAGATATGTATGTTTAAATATACATGCATAAAAAGGATACATGTTATTATACCAACAATGACTAAATTTTCAGGCTCCATGGTTTATATTTTCTTGGGCTTTGCCTGAATGAGTTATCCTCAGCCTTTGCTTGAATCTGTTCATTAAGATTTCATGAAGTCAGCTCTTGATGAATTCACAAGCCAGAACTGCAACTTTTCACTGTTTCTGCCGCATTCAAAAGCGCAGCACCAGCTCTTCATACCGGTGGATGTTAGAGATAAATTCTCCCATGCCAGCTCATCACCCCGGGATGACAGAGCTCCTGCTGAATTTACACAAGTCCTTTATTATGTGAAGTGATTTGAGTGAAACAAATGGGTTATTTACTGTGTAGCAGACTAAGAAGTGACTCCTTTAAAATGGTAAACATCATAGTACATCATATCTGGGAAGATGTATTTTTTTCCCTCGTGTGTTTGTCTGAGATTTCCATGGTTGATGTGAGAGGCAAATCCAATAGGAAGCACGGGTTTCTTTGGAGGGGAGCATTCTGGGGACGGGGGAGGGGAACCATCCCCAGGGAATTTTGGAGGACTTGCCCAGCACTGGTCTTATTTTGGCGGAAAAGTTATTTTCAAGCATTTCCTCACTGAGGGTTTTAAAACTATAGGAATCCTACCTGGGGGATCATGGAAGTATTGCTTTGTCTTCAGCGTCTGGCTTTTCGAGCTAAGGGAAAGCACAGGATGTGAGTGCAGGATGCGGGATATTGTCAAGCAGGCTTCTGTGAAGTGATGGGTTGGGGGATGGGAAATGCCTTACTTAAGTAAGATTAGAAAGCGGGGGTCCCAATGACTTCCCACTCTGACTTGTGAGGACTGGTCTTCAGCATTTGGTGGTGAGAGCTACTTCCCCAGAACCGTGGAAAGAGGGAGAGGGTCCAAGGATTTGGGTGCTTCTTTTTTCCTATGCCCCTTTCTCTTTGTGAGGTGCTCAAGTGCTATGGCTTCTGCTAGGAATTCGTATATGGCCAAGAAACTTAATAATGAGGATTCGACTTTACTGAGTAAATACCAAGGATCAGACACTGTACACATTTTAAAGTTGTAAACATGTAGCCCCTTGCCAAGCAGATTTTATCATCGCAGTTTTACTTTGAGGAAAGAAGACTCAGGAGCATCTGGCTGGGGTGTGGTTGATGTGGGCTCCGAACTTGGCCTTTTCCGAGTCCAGACCCTACACCTTCTCAGTGCATAATCACACCATCACAGGATTTAGGATACTGGCTATGTGGCTGCAACAAAGAGACATGCGAAGGAAGTTCACTCCTCTTTTTTGAAACAGACCAGGGTGAGTCAGAGGGTTTTTCTGCACAAGTCATCCAGGGACCCAGGCTGGCCACTTGGCTTCGCTCTGCTCCAGCCAGCAGGAAGGAACAAGTGGGCAACCAGTGTGCCCCAGAAGATGAGAGAGGATTTGCATGCGTCACTTCCACTGGAATCCCACCCGCTGGCAATCTCTAGCACCAATGAAGCAAGGCATGGCAGTGGGTGGTAGGTGGCCAGGTGCTGAGGTGAAACCCAGGAGCTTCTCCAATAAGAGGGAAATGGATATTGGGAGACACAGTCTATACCTCGTCCAAGAAACCTCCGTGGTGCCTCTGTCCTCCACATTTGTGGGAAAATCAGGACACGAGTGACTGGGGCGACAGGAAGAAAGGTGAAGAAAGCTGAGAGCAGTTCCTAAAATCCTGGGGTTTTAGGTCCAATTTATTATGCTTGTTAGGATCTGAACATCACCTGCCCCCAATTCCCTTTCAGCTAAGATAACTTCTCATTCTCACTGCTCCCCTCCTGCTCCCAGCAATCCAAGATGGGTCTGTTGGAATACGTATTCTTCCAGAGGTAATAGCAATATTGTTTTTTTTAAGTAAATCTTTTTTATTGATTTCTAGTTTATTTGCAATATGGTCAGATGAATCCGTTTGAATCTTTTAAACTTTATTGAGTTCTGTGGTCCAGAATGTGGTCTGTCTTGGTGAGTGTTTCATGCATAGCTAAGAAGAATGTGTTTTCTGCTCTTGCTATGCAGTGGACTACGAATGTCAACTTGAAAAATGTTTTGAATTCTTGTTCCACTGCTTTGTAATCTTACTAGATTCTTTTTAGTTATTCTATCAATTACTGAACATGTGAGAAACTTCAGGAAAAAAAAAGAAGAGAGACTTTGAATGCATAGCTGTAGCAACAATTAAAAACAAATGCACAGAGAAGGAAGACCAAATAATGTGGAGAGAATGTACGAGGTGAAAAAAACACATTTGAAAGCATATAACCTGAAACATTTTCCAACTGATGAAAATTAAAAATACACAGACCCAAGAAGTTCAGAGGATCCTATGCAGAAGAAACATAAGGAAAAGCACCAAAAGACACGTTGTTATCAAGTTTTCTGAAGACATGTGTCAAAGAGACAATTTTTAAAGCAGCCAGAGAAAAAAACTGCCACATTCTGCACAGAGAAGAGAATGGCAGGATACCTTTCCTCTGAAACTAGGTAGGCTGTTCGACAATGGAATGACATCTTTGAAGTGCTGGGGATAAAACCTGTCAACCCAGAATTTTACATCCAACAAAATTACTTTTTAAAAATAAAAGCAAAATAAAGACGTAAAGGTAATAAAATTCACACTGAAGACATACACTAAAAGAAGGGTTAAAAGAATGTATCCAAGCAGAAGGGGAGTTATGCCAGATGAATATATGAACCTAGAAAAAATAATAATTAGTACTCCAAATGATAAACATGTGTGCAAGTATAAAAGGAATTTTTCCTTATTTTTAAGTGTTTTCTTTAAAAAAGATTTTGTTTATTTTTAGAGAGAGGGGAAGGGAGGGAGAGAGAGAGAGAGAGATTGCCTCTGTATGCAGTATCTGGAGTACGGTCCCCATACTGGGGGCCTGGCCCAGGCTCGTGCCCTGACTGGGAATTGAGCTGGCGACCCTTTGGTTTGCAGGCCAGCACTCAATCCACTGAGCCACAGCAGCCAGGGCCTTTATCTTTAAATATCTTTAAATGGTGATTGTTTTTTAAAAATAATATCTCTCTATTGTGGGATTTATAATCTATGTAAAGGTACAATATGTAATAACAATGCGCAAAAATGAAGAGACAGAAATACATTGTTGTAAGATTCTTATACTATATGAGAAGGGGTATCATGTAATTTAAAAGTAAGCTCTGGAAAATTAAAAATGTGTATTGTGAATTAATCCTGAGTAACTTTTAGTTCAGATACATGACTATTTCTAGAATTTCATTTTTTGTGTTTTTTCTCGTATCTCCACTTTCCTCCTCCTCATGTCCATGGTTTCTTTTCTGTCCTTGAACATTTCATGGTTTGTGGGCTGAGCAGTACTGAGACGGCGACTCAGGGCTGCCCTCGGCAGCTCTCTGCGGCCCTCTCTCTGTGCAGCTGCCTGTGTTCCGGTGCTCAGTCCCGCGTCCTCGCTCCCTGGCCTTCTTCCGCTCCATCTTTATCTCCTCCGCTCAGCCACACCACCAGGCTCCACTGGATCACTCTGCTCAGTGCTTTACCTGGATCTGCCTCCAGTCCTTAAGGTCACAAGGCTCACCTTCTTTTCCTGGTCTCCGGGGTCGTTGTTCAGTGCTGATTGTTGTCCAGCATCTGAAAAGGACCTTTTCTCATAATCTTTCCATGACTATGTTACAGCACTAGGGCAATTAAAGTAGTATATGATCTTTGGTAGCGAGTGGTCTCCCCAGAGAGCCTTGTGTCTCCCTCCCCTGCTGGGGTACGTTAATTGCCATCTCTTCGTGCTCTGAAAATTCTGTGTTTACGTCCTACCATTGGATGCTGTATTTCAGCTCACAATGCATGGGCCCATGTCCCCTTTCTGGTCTCCGAGGACCTCGAAAGCAGTTACTGTCTTATTCATCGTTGTGTTTTAACACTTAACATAATTACATTTACAGAAATGATTCTCCAAAATATTTATTCAAGCTTTCTAGTCGTGTGACCCACTTCCTTGGGTCCTTTGAGGCTGTTAGGTAGGAAAAAAATCACATGCATGTCAGGGACGTCGGAAATGGGGCACATGTCTTGCCACGTCCCCTATCAGACGCCCCACCAGGGTTCTGCTTTGCACCTGAGCTCAAATGTCGCTTTGAACTCCTTTCTAATGCAATTCCAGGTCGCTTCTACCAACAGACATAAGTTTATTCTTAGGCTAAAACTGATTTGCCATTCATGAATTAGTATTACCCTTTATTAGAAATACCATTTTATTTATTTAGTAAACATTTATATAGCACTTAGGCACTAGCATCATTCTAAGTACTTTAAAATATCAACTACTTTATCCTTATTACAATCAGATGATGTTGGAACTCCTATTGCCTTTGTTTATAGATGAGGAAACTGAGGCACAGAAAGGTTAAGTGACTTATGCAAAGTCCCAGAGCTGGTCAGGGGTGCGTGGGGATGCAACTCCAGGAGTCTGCCTCAGGGTCCAGGGCCTTCACTGTTACACTACCCTGTCCCCTCCATGGTCCAAACCAACCAAATGTTTCTGTTTAGGAAGAAGCTAAGAAAGTACTTAACATCTCTTCTCTGACAAGCAGCAGTAAGCGACAGGCTGAAACAGATGGGGCGTGGAGTTAAAACTACCTTGGGTCTCTTAGAACACAAGGGAATGATACCAATGTTCCTCTTGATTTATTCATTTAACAAATACCTATTAGACCCTTTCTCCTTTCCAGGCACTGCTGGGAAGGGGAAGCAAATGTTCAGCCAAGTGAAACACAAAACAATTACAGACTGCCAGGTGTCACCTCCGACATGCGAACTATCAAGTGTATGAGAGCTCAACTTAATCCCAGCACCTGCCAGCTCGGACAAAAGACATGTTTTATGCCATGGACAGGACTCCGTTGGAAACTGGACTTGCAGAAGTGCTGATACTGCAGCTGGGAGGGACTGGGAGAAGCAGGAGGTGACATCTACTGTCGCTTGCTCATACCAGTGGCTGTCATTGGGGCACCCCTGTGTCAGGTGCCATCCCTCCTACAGCTGTTTTCTAGGGCACTGAAATTCTGTCCTGGTCCCCACAGACCAGAGCAGAGAAGCAGCAAGAGACCAAGCAGGAAAAGACTCAAATGTCGTATGCAGCAGAAAAGGCAGGCAAGACGATCACGACACGCAGCGGGGCAGGTGCCTCTCACTCTCTTCTGCTTGTTTTCCCCTCGTTTGTGTGCTTTCCGTAGCTGGCTGTCCCAGAGGGATGGAGCACAGTGGGTCTGGGGGCATTCTGTGCCTCCACGGAGGATGATCGTTTTGGCTTTTATTGTGGAAGACTCTGGACACAAGGAGGTGGGGAATTTCTTTCACTAGTATTTTGAGAATTGACTAGTCAGCTTGACCTCTACTCACAGCTACTCCTGGGTGCCCCACAGAATTCAACAGAAATGCTGAATGCAAATTCAGACCACATGCTCAATTATTAACGTGGTAATTAACCGGGCTGATTGGGCGTGTGCGTTACATTGTTTGTCATTGCGGAAGGTCATTCATCCTGTGCTCTGGTGGTGGGGCGGGGGACAACTGCTTCATTTGGATACTTTGGAAAAATTTCATTTCATAGGGATTCCACCTCTTGCTTCAAAGATACCATTAGATACCGTGTTTCTCAGCAGCCCCAAGCAGATTATTGTTAGAACATACGGTTCTAGTGGGTTGCCCTCCTTCTCCTTGTTTACCTGCAGTACAGACAGTGGCCTGTGCGTGTACGTGCTTCCTGCGGTGGGGGAGGATAGGGGGTGGGGTTTTCAGCGAAAGAGTTCCGGCCACCCTCTCCTCCTGCCACCCTCTCCTCCGGATGCCCCTGGGACTGCGCCGCGGAATGCGAGGGAAGTAGAGGAAACACCCATCGACTCCACTGAGTGTGAACTGCTACTGGGCTGGGCTTGGAGTAAAGCTCCTGCTTCTGGGATTTGGAGCATTGGTTGGATTTCGGGGAAGCCATGCCTTACCCAGCTCTATTTTTCCAGACAAGTGAAAAGTTAGCAGTGAATGTATATTCACATATGTGTATAGATAGGGTTATTGGGATACAAGTAAGGCAAAAGTAAGTTTTGTTATTTTTTAAGGTAAGACATGCATATGGTAGAAACCAACTCAAACAAAAATAAGGTAAAAAAAAGTGGAAATTTTAGGTCCCCATCCAGAAACCCAGTCCTAATATCTGTTATGAATTTTGTATAATTGCTAATTTTTGCATATACAAGCATGTAAGCATGCAGGCATGCATATATGACATTTCTTTCACTTTTTTAAAAATATATGAGCATGTTTTCCATTTCTTATAAATAGAAGCAGACCTTACTGAGGGACATGTTGGTAGGGTTTTTTAGATTGATCAAGAAGTTGTCCTATTTAGAAGTGAGAGAAAACCCTCATGCTTGAGCCCTGGCTGGTGTGGCTCAGTGGATTGAGTCACATGAATGAAAGGGTTGGATTCCCAGTCAGGGCACAGGGGCCAGGTCCCCAGTAGGGGGCGCTTGAGAGGCAACCACATGTTGATGTTTCTCTCCCTCCCTTCCACTCTCTAAATATAAATAAATACAATCTTTTTTAAAAATTAAAAAAACCCTACTAGCTTGAATTTTATAATCTGCTGGGGGGTGGGATGGGGAGGAGAGGTTTGTAATAATTATTTTGTGGCTACAATGCAATAGGCAGCAGGCAGAGAATTTTATATACACAGGACCAACTACATAACCAGTGGGGCCCAGCCTATAATAACATGCAGGTCTCTTAGTTCAACAATTAAGAATTTCAAGACAAGACAGCAGAGCGTTACACCAAGCAAGGGTCCAGTAACCAGCGTGCTGAGTGACTGACTGTGCAGGTCCTGTCCCCCACGAGGCCAGCCCTGCGTCTACACTTTCGAATTCATCCCGAAAACAACCCCGGGAGGGACATATCATCACAAAGCCGAGGTTTAGGAGTTTCAGTCCCCAGTGCCCCTCCCGGGGCATTTACCTGTAGGATAGCCTGGTTTGAAAGTATCATCCATTCCCAAACAGGACGAGCTCCCAAGGGCAGGGGAATGCTGGGCCCTGGTACTGGTCGCCTGGACAATGCGATCTTCCATCTCAGAGCTGCTCCAACTTGCAGCTCCCATACGCCTGTGAAAAGTCATAGCAGGCTATTAATGTAGCAGATCCTGTCGTAATTAGATTAGCTTTTCGCACAGCGCGAAGGCAGAACGTCCCTCTGATGGAGGGTTTGTAAAGGTTTCTGGTGGGAATTCTTTATGGAAGATGGAGTCTTTTATCCAGAGAGTCTGACAAATAGAAGAAAAAAAAGAACCCACCTCGTGATAATGTAAAAATGTGGTCATGGTGTGTCAAAGCAGAAACATGGATCTTTATTTCATTGATGATTCCTTTTTATTTGGCTTAAGAACAGGGATGGCTGGGGATAAAGATGGGGGAGGGGCGTTCAAAACGACCGGCTAAGAGAACGGCGCACGAGGGAGGTGAAACACTGCAAACAAATTCTTGTCGTCAAATCCGCCAAGAAATCCAGCACCAAAGGAGTTCTCCGCGCTCAGTGGCCTGTCAGTGCGTGAGTTATTTTTTTTTTTTCCAGACAGAAAACAAAACGGCACAGTTTGTCTTGAGCTGGTCTCGCGTGATGAAACTCAGTATCCATTCTCTTTCCCCATTTAAGGTCACTCAGAAAAGCTCACAGGACTCAAAACCGACGTCCCGGAGGAGGGCCCTCTCTGTTCTGCCCCGGCACAGAGGCCCTAACCCGGGGTGGGTGGGGGCGAGCAAACATTCCTCGCGTGCCGATGGGGGTGCATAAACGATGGGGTTTTGCAGAGCTGTGGGGCTCTACTCAGAGCCTGGTGTGTAGGTCACCCCAGGAGGAAGGCGGGTGTGAGTCATTTTTCTTGTCATATGATTCACCAGCTGAAAGGTCACGTTCATGCAAAGACCTTCCTGCCTTGGCTGTGGCGTCTGTGGAGAGAAACGGAGAGGACAGGGGAGAAGACGACTAATTGTGTTTCCGCCTCACAGCCTCCCTGCTCTAGGGCAGGAGGGGGATGTGGGGGTTCAGACCCCACGGCGCATGAAAGCAGGACAGGAGCGCGGGTGGAAAGAACTGCCCGCCCCGTGCTCCGGTGGCAGCCTGATCGGATTCACATCATAGGCAGGCTGGGTTACTAGGCAACTGATTAAATAAACGTGCCGGTCCTACAAGCAAGCTCACAATTAATTAACTTAACCATTTTCATTTCGACTGTTTTCTTCCCTTCTCCACCTCAACAAGCTTTGAGATGCAGAAATGTGAGAAGCATTGGGGAGGAGGAGGCTGAGGACCCATTTTTGCCTTCAGTGGGAAATACTCCGCTTTGTGTTAGCTCTTCCCGCACACGGAAAGGAAGAACCTGGTCAGCAGCAGGTCATTAGCCTTTTAAGCAAATAAGAAAACACACGGAAAGGCCTAGAAGAGTGTGGGCGTACATTTATTCAAAGCCTCTTATTTTCCTGATCCCGGTAGTCACTGGGTAGAACAAGATGAAGACCACAGACTTGGGGAAACCATTGCAATCGGTCGTTTCCCTGTCACATGGCCTGGCCGAGGCAGGCTACTGCAGGTGCTCTGTGGGCAGCCCCCACGGGCCATGTGAGGCTGGTTCAACCAGCCCAGATGGTCAGCAAAGCATTCCTGCAGGCCAGGAGGCCTGGGTCTGGGTCTTGTTACGAAAGACAAGCCGGTCAGGAGAACCACCGATGTGAGGAGGTCACTCCAGGGACGGAGAGGGTGCAGAGTGAACAGAGTCCCAGCTGTACTGGTAAAAGGATGCGCGACTTGGTTCTGATCTGTAGAAAATGAAAGGTCTGGAATGGGGTGGAGAAATCGGCAGGGCTGTGCTATAAAGGCCCGCTGCCGTCCATCCCAGGAAGTCGGGCTGCGTCCTGTGGATGGTGGGAGCCACTGGGGGGTTTACGAGGCAAGTGGTGTAGGCAGACTGTCACGGGAGATGGTTTACTCTTAGTCACACAGAATTAGGATGTAAGAGGGCACTAGAACGGAGGAAACACTGGAGAGGCTCTTGTGATTCAGAAATGAGATGAGGGCATGAAGTAGGGCTGGGAGGAGGGCTGGGGCCGCAGAGGCAAGAGTGAGAGCTATTTGGCACTTGGAGCTTGATTGGGGATGGGGTGGATGGGAGGGGAGGGTCTAGGCAATGGCCAGACTCCTGATTTGAGAGACTACGTGGGTGGTGGAGACGTTAAGCAAAAGCAGGAGTATAGAGGGAATGTAGGAGTATAGAGGAGTATAGTGGAGATACAGGAATCCATCTTGCCCTTGATGAATTTGAGGCTCCTGTGTCCAGCAGGCAACTGGTTAAAAGAAGCAATTATTTAACACTCCCTAAAAGACAGGAATTAGGGGAAATTCCTTATAGAACCTGCATTCTAAAAAAGACTCCTGGATAGAATTTCATTTCCATAGTAATACTTAAAGCAGGATAGAGGGTGTGTAGATGAAAGGGGCAAATCCATATGCAGAAACTTTTCTACTTAAATATATTTTAGTTATTAGTTATAACTACTAGATGCACTCTAATCTCCCCTCATTATGGAACGGAGTTGTCATACTCAAATGTGAGACAGGCTGGAATTACCCACGGCACAGAGAATGATCCTGGAAGGTCTGAGGTCCCCCTTGCACTTGGTCAAATGCAGCCACCCGCCTCTCAGGGGAGGTGAGAGCACCTCTGATGGCAAGGAGGGCATGTGGCACTTGGGACTGAAAGAGAGAAACCTCTGTGCATGGTACCGGATAGAAAGGAGTTGTTTCTGCAGGTCCTGGGGACCAAGATTCAGTGTCCTTGTGTCACAATCCGAAAAATGGGTCTTGATTTCACATTTGCCTTCAACTGGCCGTATCTCTGTGGAGCCTCTGTTTCCAGCATTTTTTTCGATGGAACGGGAGAGACCACTCTGGACACAAAAGTGTGGATTCAGCGAAGCTGGGGAAATGCCCCAGTACGCAAGACCAGTGGCTTCTAATGGGGAGGCTTTAGCACCTAGAAGTAACCTAGGACACGCCTGTCTTAGCCAGGGTTTTACACTTGTTCCCTAGTTTTAAAAGCCTCTTTAAATCTACAGTTTTAAAATCTATTTTCTTAAATTCATGGACTACTTCATAAGCTGTAGTGATTTGTCTGTGGAAGTGGACAGGGACGGTCCGACGCTGGTGAAAGAGCTCCAACACGTGTTTTCCGTTACTTGCTGAGCTTGCGGCTCGTGACCCTGCTTCTTGGACACTGTCTTTTCCCCAAAAGAATTCTTATTTTTTCCCTGATTGCTTCCCTTCAGGCACAAATGCTTACTGAAATGGCTCCAAGGGAATCCTTGTTTCCAAGCGACACTGTCCACTGAAATGGTAGGCAGCTGTGTCCAGGCCTTTGATGCTCCGGCCCTCGCTCTCCGGCCATTTGGGCGCACAGTCCTTCACTTTCTGCTTAGTCCAGCTGGCTTGGCCTTGGGCGGTTTGAAGACTCCTGCCCCATCCTGGTGGAGATCAGGAGTAGGAGACGGGCCAGTTTTTCAGTTTCCATGGACATGAAGCTGCAAGGGAGGCCAAATATCCCTGGAAATCGAACAAGCTCAAGAAATTACTGTTCCTAGTTTTTGAACTTTATATTAACAGTGTCATAGTTTATTTATGTGAATTTAATTTTTTTTCTCCATAGCATTGAGTTTATGAGGTTTATCTGCATTGATATAAGTTGTTCTAGTTAATTGATTTTTGGTGATTTTATAGTATTCTGATAAATAAATTCATCACAATTTATTTGTCTTATTGATGAACAATTGGGCTATTACAAGTAAAGCTGCTGAAATGTTAAAGAAATACAGTTTTTTTTCTATTTCAAAAGATTTGGGGTTCTGAGCCCTTGACCTCCCAGGGAGCATGAGTTATTTCTGTGGTGAGACAAACTGGGCAGCATGACGTCACAGGATTCTCATTTACTCTAAGAATAAATACCTAAGCCACATTGTAAGAAAAAAAATGGAAACACGAGTTCTTGAGAATACCTATAAAAGTATTATTTTGATTATAATCCTTATGGTTTCTAATGAATTCTGCCATGTTTCTACATACTTGATTACGCATGTATACATATAATTGGTGTCAAATGTTTTTAATGTTATTTTTTTCCTATTTTCCAACGATTTTAGTCCTTCCAACAAAAACATGAGAAAATCTTCCTTATTCTTGCATGTTCCCTTCTTTCTGCTGCTTTTGTAACTCTTCTTTCTCAACTGAGCTTAGATAAGGACTGGCTATTCCAGTTCCTAGCTGGGAGGTGGGTGAAGAAGGCCAGGTCTAATGGGAGAATGGAGAACAGGATGCACGAGGAAGAGAAGGAGGAAGGCAGGGGACATGCAGACTGAGGGAAAAAGAGCACAAAAGAGAGGACATGGAAAACTCTGTCACCTATTGAGGGCAGTAGGCATTGGGAAAAGATTATTCAAGGAATATGCACAAGTAAAAAGCGGCAGAAAAATAACACCAATGTATCATTTTGTTTTTACTGTTACAAAAAGCAACATGAAAGCCTATTGTATAAGTATAGGCACATTGACAAAATGTAAGTTAGTTATGGGTTATGATCATTAAATTTATAAGTTTATACTTTCTTTGTCTCCCAGTTCTTGTCCCCACTTCGTCATGGGGCAACAGCTGTCCATTTAGAACTTAGCATATCATTCCATGAACCTGGACAACTAATCACAGGTGAGGGTGTGGTTTGGTACACACACACCCCCACTGGGGAAAGTCTTGACATTTGTCTGGTGGGTTGAAAAGGCAGCAGAGACAAGTACGCTTTTCTTTCAAGTCCCCTCTTTCTTCTTATCTCTACCCTTGACCTCACTCACTCCTTCTTAAAAGTTTCTTCTGCCTAGATTTCTAAATTATTTCCTTATCTTCAGTGGTGGGCTGAAAAATGGCCTTCAAAAGTTAGCCATTTCCTAATTCCTAGAACCTGTGACAGATACCTTATATGTCAAAAAATCATAATGTGAAGTAAAAACAAAAAAAATATAAGATTTTTATAGCTGAGATTAAGTCAGGATCTTGAGATGGAGAGATTTTCCCAGATTACCCCAGTGAGCCCTAAAATACACTCACAGTGTATTTAGAGAGGCAGAAGGACCTCGGACAGAGACACATGGAGGAGAAGGTGCTGTGAAGACTGAGCAAAGGGAGAATGGAAGGTACTGGCCCTGAGTTTGGAGCGACGCACCCACGCATGAAGGAATGCCACAGACCGAAAGGGGCAAGGCAATGATCTCAGAGCCTCCAGAAGGAAGGTCGCCCTGCTGACACCTTGGGTTCAGCTCAGTCATGCTGATTTGGGGCATCTGGCCTTCCGAAGTGAGAGAGAATACATTTCTGCAGTTTTCAGCTGCCAGTGTGTGGTAATTTGTTATAGCAGCCACACAAAACTGATACACTCTGACAGTTCCTTCTCTGCCTCTCCTCTTCCTTATTTCTCTCTCTCTAGGATATCCAAATAGTAGAAGAGATTATGTTAAAAGTTCCTGATCTTATCTGACTTACCTTCTACGTTCTCTCCTTGAGTGCTCACATACCCTTCTGTGATACTTGTGAGTTCCTACATCAGTTATCTCTGGTCTCAGCTTTCCTGCTACCACCTACTGAGTGTGGGGCTTCTCCCCATTCTAAACCCTCTGCTCATGGTTTCCACTGAATGAACAGGAGGTGACGGATCTTCACACATATAGCACAGAAGAAGATTTCAGTGGTTAAATTACCTTGGGAAATGCTGGGTTAAAGAAAGTTAAAGAGTGCTGGTCCTTTACTAGAGGGATTCTCCTTTATTGTGGGGGTACTCCTTTGGAAATGGCTGCAGTGGTGGTGATTTAATTATAGATTAGATTCCAATTCTTGTTCTGTGCCCACAGGCTTTCCTAGAGAAGGTCTGCCCTTCTGCCCTTTTCACCACGCTGCCCACAAAACTGCTGGCCCATGACAGCCTCCTGCAGGGTGTCTTCATTCTTGTTCATGTCACACTCTGCCCTTCAATTAGAGTCCAATTTGGGAAGTCATTGTGGGCTTGAATGACATAGAAATTTTTCTTTTTTTCTTTCCTTTTGTAGAGTGCAGGGTATAATTGATTCTAGAGTAGGTCCAAATTTGAAAGCAATAATGGCAATCTTATCACACACGCCTTGAGTCTCCAGAAAAATACTGATAAGTGACTGTTTCTTTAAAAGAGAAACAAGCAACACATTCTCAAAAACACCATTAGCCAGCACACACCCAGAAAGGTAATGAAGGATAGATTGGGAGATCAATTGGGAAATGGAACTCAGGTATAAATGGGGAGGCCGTCTGCCTCTCCAGGGACTCCCTCAGCCTCCTCCCTGCCATTGGTCAATGGCAGCTGGTGACTGTGATGTCCAGGAGACTCATGAGCATGTTCCCTGAGCAAGTCTAGCATGTTCAAGGCTACCTGCCTCCTGGCTGAGTCTGTCCTTTCTGTTCTCCGGTGTTTTTGGCTGCTCCAGACCTTACCACACTGGTTTCTAACCTGGGCGTTCTGGGTTCTGACCTCAGTGTTCTGAGCTAGTAACTGGACTAGAGCTATTTTCAATATTTCAAAAATTAATGATTTTCTGCAGCGAGGCTGTGATGACTGATAATGAAGTCACCATTTTGGGAGGAAAGGACTCTTTTTAAATCAGTTGTACCAAAATAAGTTCATTTGTGATGATTAAAAGCTCTGATTGGCAATTCCGAATGTTGTCAGTGAACACAAATAATGAAGCCAATTAATCAGCAAGCAATAACTGTTCTGTGGTTAGCAGACAAAAGTTTGTGAGAATGTGCGTCCTGCTGAGAAAAGCAATACAGGTGGCCCTCAGGGGTAGAGAGATTGGGGATTACTACAGTAAATCTTTCTGGGACTGTCTACACAAATCCTTTCTGAACCTAACTACTCATTTTCTGTTTTACTTACTTTTTTCTTTTCCATACAGATATTTATGCTGTCTACTTTCCTTCCCCTCTTCCTTACCATACCATTGTGCTCAGCGATGATGAACAGCATTGTTCTGTAGTTCTTCTTAAACATGACGACCTAGAGAGAATGGTTCTTAAGTTACAAAACTGGCCCAGTTTACACGGACATAATCTGGAAAACGCGGCGCTCGTACAACTTTGCTCACCTCCTTTGACCCTTCTGTGACAACGTTCCCCGCACCCAACCACGGCCCTCTCTGGGTGACATTGCCAAGGCAGGAAGCTTTTTCCTTTTTGTTCTTTTGAATCCCCTCTACTTCTTGGTGACATTCTGAACACACAGTAGAATAGTCAAGAATATTTTGAACTGATTTAAAGTTGTCCGTATAGAACTTAACGTACTATTAAATAAACTTGGGCAATTATGACAAAGGTGTGGTTTGATACACACACACCCACTCCTGAAAGTCTTGACATTTGTCTGGTGGGATTGAAAAGGCCGCAGAAGACAAAAGCCTTTGTTCTGGTATCAATTGTGTGATACAGTAACGTGACCATCTTGTTCCTCGGATTGTTGAGATGCTCACACAACCCTTCAAGCAGCCAGATGGGACAGTGTGAACGAATGACAGAGGTGAGAGGGTTCCAACTCAGTTATCTTTGTCACCGGAGTGGGAGGGCTGGTCTCGTGGTGATGAGCTGGTTGTACATTCAGCAAATATGTAGGTTTGAGGACGTCGAACTGTAAGTTTAGCTTATAAGTGCTAACTTTACGATGCAGCTTGGCCTGATCAGATGTTTCATTTATTTTCCATGCCACACAAACAATGTAATATGTTAAAAATTGAAATGAAAGAAACACTTTCATTGTGATTCACCATTGCAATAAATGGCCATTTCATTTCTTCATGTTCTATGTTCTCTTACCGAATGAATATTTTTTATGTGGTTATAACTGTAATGTAGACATGGTTCCATATTTTGTTTTCCATTTGACATTTGATCACAAACATTTTTCTGTGTCATTGCTATAGCTCAGGGCTTTGCAGCCTGGAGCACGCCTCACCCAGCTTTGTCATTTCCCTGGGGGAGGGTCACATGGAGCTGCGAGAGGTCTGTTCTGGGGCTAGGCAGGGCCTTCCCACGGCCCTCCATGGCTGGGCACTTGTTGGGGGCTCATTTTATCAAGAGGGCTGAGGTTTGGGGGAAGATGGCCCTTGAGATCAAGTGGAAAGATCATTTTTATTTTATTTTATTTTTATTGTATTTTTCCCATTACCATTCATTCCCCTTATATCCTCTTCTACCTCTACCTCCTCCCTTCCCCCCGCAGTCCACGCCCATGCATCCTTTTCCTTTTTTCCTCGATCCCTCTAACCCCACAGCTGTCAGTCTGCTCTCCATCTATGAGTCTGTCTCTGTTTTGCTTGTTAGTTCAGTTTGCTCATTAAATTCCACACGTGGGTGTTTTCATTTTATTTCCAAAATAAGCCGAGAAAGGGGCTTGTAGGGATTATGATCCAGAGGTCTGGTGAGGAAGTGAAGAAGGGGAAACTCAGAACCTGGAGTTACTCTGTCCATCATCAGCCTTGGGCCTCAGGAGCCAAGTGGCCTCGCTGCCACAGAGCCCAGAAGAAGGCTCGAGCCAGGCCCAGGGCCACAGCTTAGACTTGGGCCAACTCTGCTCAACAGAGAAGCCCGCAGGGCCTGGTGGCTGCACCGGACTCAGAAGTGAAGACAGCTCAGGAACCACTCTAATGTTTGCTTGTGGATCCTAATTTCAGTTCACACTGCATCTTCCTTTTGATTTATTTATTCGGGATCCTTAGTCTACCTTCTTCCACGAAAGATTTGAGATGTCTTGCCCAAGATACCACTGATTCCATAATCCAGCGTGTCCATTAACAGTCATCTCCCTTCTGTTTGGACTGGCATTGTGTGGACCACATAGAAAGATGAGTAAGGGCTGGAGAAAGACAAGCCAAGCTTAAGGAGGGTTGTAAAATACACAGAAGTAAACAGGTGAGCTTGGCCATTATTTCTTAGACAGGACACGCCAGGAATAAAAAATACATCACCTCCTATTCCTCTGAGGAAATGATGCATGAAATAAATGTTATCAGAGGCCCAGGGGGATGCTTTTTCTTATTTGTTAATGTACCTCATGCTGAAAATATGCCAAGGGCTGTCAGCACTGGGCTGCAGAATTGTAAGAAGCCTCTCCCGCCGAATCTTCTGGCAAGTGGAGGGTGGCTCACTTCCCTTCAACAGAGCCCACACCACTATGACCACCTGCATTCTTTTCTCCCCTTCGGTCTCTTTTGATTCCTTTCCTTCCTAGTTGATACATGACGATGGAATGCCCTTCCAGGATGAGTAGGACATTTCCCTGACAGCCTTGAATGCTTCCAATGTACCCCAGAGCGTCTTCCTTGCCCTGAATGAGGAAACATCATTCTCTAGCTCTCACAGGTGAAGTTCTTTGGTAGGAAAAAAATGACGGTAGTCAAGGCCACCAAAGTGGCGAGGATTGAACGTGAATACTTCCTACCTTTCCTCCGACGGTGTGGAAGCTTTTATATAATGGGTGTCTGTCAGTGATGGGAACTAATCCCACCCAAACACATTCTTACTAGTCTAGCAGAGAGAGAAAGTGAGAGAGAGAGAGAGAGAGAGAGAGGAGAAAGGGAGGGGGAGCGTGAGAAGCGTGGGACACCTGGAGCTGGTTGAGTAGCTGACAGGTTGTAGCCTGCTGTTCTCCCTGTCTACTAACACTTTCTGTTTAATACTCTCTAATTGTGCTCGCACTCCTCTCTTTTCAGCTCTCAAGGCTTGTGCCCAAATAAGGCTGTATTTCAGCCCTTATTTTCCACTTTGCACTTCAGGTACTCCATCCTGTCAGTCGGGCAGAAAAGACAGTTTGCCAAGTGGAGGGCAGGCAGGACTTGTGTGTAGGGGAGTCAGGCCCTTCCTGGTGTGTGTCTGTGTGTGCGTGTGTGTGTGTGTGTGTGAGAGAGAGAGAGAGAGAGAGAGAGAGAGAGAGAGGGAGGAGATATCTCTGGAGTTTGCTTCTTCTGCAGTGGTACTTGTAATTCCATCACAGCTTTGTTAATACTCTGGTAAACTAAAAGCTCAAGGGTCACAATATTGACCTGGGCATTCACTCGTTTATACATCCTTGGATTCATCAAATGTTTAGTAATCACAGCTCTTCAGTGTGCCCTGTGCTTGATGAACAGTTCTTTTCTCTTGGATTTGCTCTGCTTCTGCCCAGTACTTAATACAGTGCTGTCGTCACAGTGAATAGTTTTCAAATGATAGTTGGTTGCTCTCGAACCATCCAGCCTTCCTTTGCAGCCCAGGAAACACATAGCCCTTGTACTTCCGTGCCCTGAAGCGGGGTTCTCACAAAGAAAGTGCTCCAGCCCCTACAATAGGGCAAACTTCAACTGCTTAAGTATAAACACTCCTTTGGGGTGTAATGACTTGGTTATAAACAGACTCACTTGGATTTGAATTCTGAATTGTTCTGTTCCCTTTAAATATTTGTTTTAAGATTTATTCAAATATTTTGTAAAAATAAATACTTTATTAAACATCATTTTCCCAAATGAAAAGTTATTTTCTTAAAAAGAAAAAATATTTTTATGGAGAACAGGGAATACCTGGACAATTGAAAGTTATGTTTCTGATGGCTGTGTGCTTTAAGTGTTATTTTGATATTTCCTTCAGTGCTGTGTGTATTGTTTTGGGGTCAAACCTATAGGAAAACTTCTGGCTGTCTGTCATTTCACAAGTAGCCAATTGTCTGGAACTAATACCTTCACCTTGATTTTAAGAAATTCACTGGCGTAAGCATTTTTGAGTGTGGATGCTTCCAATTTATTCTTTGTGCACTCCTTATTTTTTGTTATATCTTTATACGTCAAGGGTTGCCGAAATCCAGCCTATCACTGAATATTGTAAATAAAGTTTTATTGGAAAGTCACCATGCCCATTCATGTATGAATGGTTTATGTCTGCTTTTCACAACATCAAAGTTGAGTAGTCAGGCAGAGACCGTATGACCTGTGAAGCCAAAAACAAATACTGTCTGGCCCTTTACAAAACCAGCTTGCCAACTCCTGGAATTTAGCGCCATCTCCCATTGATAAATATTTAGGTTGTTTCCGGTATGGAACCCTTGTCAAGAATACTTCCTTGAACATTGCAAGCTGCTCACTGCCTATTATTTAGGAATGGATTCAAAAGGGTTGAAGAGTGGGAACATTTTCAACTTTACGTGATTTTGCTGAATTGTATTCCAATTTTCTGTTAGCTTTTTTCAAAGTGTCATGGGTATTATATTCTTAATTTGACTTTATTTTTCAGTAATAATGTAACGAGGCATAAATTCATGCTTTCTTTCCCTGTGAACTTATAGGCCTTGTTCCGAATGTTTCAGTAAAGAAATCCAAAGCTGCCTAACTTTTATTTTTTGTCTCTCATCCCTCATGGGTGCCTGGTCATTTTATTTATTTATTTAGCCTGGGTACACCAAAGAAAGATTCTTCTTTTCTTTTAAGCCTAGAAACTCAATGGTTTTGATCTGTATCAATTGTTACTGGAACTTGGCTCTTTTTTCAACATGAGTAATAATATAAAACATGGGATAATATTTTCCTCCATTTTTCTATTGCTTTTTCCAGAAGCCCAAGGGTACGGGGCATTTTGGGTTATAGTATTAGATTGAATAGTGTCCCCCCAAATTCATGTCCTCCCTGGAACCTCTGCATGTGTCATTATTTAAATTAGGGTCATTGCAATGTAATTAGAGATGAGGTGGTGGTAGAATGGGGTGGGTTTTTATCGAAATATGATGGGTAACCTTTTAGGGAGAAGAGGCCCAGAGATGAACACACGCACAGGAGAACACCGTGTGAAGACAGAGGTAGAGATTGGAGTGATGCAGCTACAGGGCAAGGCACTCCAAGGATTGTCAGCAACCGCCAGAAGCTAGGACAGAGGCATGGGACAGACCCTTCCCTAGCACCTTTAGGAGGGACCCCTCTGCTGAAACCTGTGTCTTGGGCTTAGAGCTTCCAGAACTGTAAGACAATACATTTCTGCTGTTTAAGCCACCCAGCCAGGGCTCCTTTGTTAGGGCAGCCAGAGCAAACTAATACAGTCGAGTTACTCCAGCTTCAGAGATTGGCATTTCCCAGGCCAGGCAGTGATTTCAAGTCCATGCAAGAGCCGGCCCCTTATGGCTCCTCCACACTCCATCTCTAGGCCATCAGGCTCCAGCCCTAACCATAGGGCCCGTTATCAGGGCTCCCACCCTTGGCTGGTCCTGGTCCAGGACCAGGTGGTCCTGCTTTTGCAGAGCAGTTTGGAAAAGTGCTTTTAGATTTTTGAGAGTGGGCATCCTTTCTTGGTGTCCTTCCCACTCTGGTGCAGTTTTCATGGCACTTGGTGCATATTTTTTCAATATATATTTTGGCTTAGGTTCTAAGTGATTCTATTTTCATGGCAAATGGTATTTCTTTTGGTCTCCCCTCACTTTCCTATTTTTGATTTATACAAGGAAAAGGAAAAGGGCAGCATTAGCTTTACTTTGTGATCTTATTAACTGCCTCCCCACAACAGGCAGATTTTTTTTTTTTTTAGTGAAAAATTGCTCTTTGAAAGTCTTTCAAGAAGATCAAGAAGATAGATAGGAGTCTCAGGATAACTATTTGCTCTGTGGCACCGTATTCTCTTTGTCACACTTGAATTAGATTTACTGTATTCCCAGAATACCCACTATCTGACTGGTTGGGAATGGAAAGAGAGTTCACAAATATACCTCTGGCAGGGGACACCATCCTGGAATCCTGCTTCTGTGGTTGGATTGTCTAAAGTCCACAAAATCTATGAATGTCTACAGAGACCCTACAAATATATTGCAAAGCCCCCCCCCCCACCCCAGAGGTCTGTTATATATCTATAGTCTGTTTTCTCTCTCTCTCTTTAAAAATAAAAACAGAGCACAGTCTCCTTAATTGAAAACTCACAGTGTCAAAAACTCAGTTTGAGAGGAATTGAACGATATTTGGCCTGTAGGAAAACTAAGTACTGGCACTTGTTTCTTTGTGGCAGATGCTGTGAGTCACTGGAAGTGTGTAAGCCAAGGAAGGATGAGGTGAGAACACAGGGCGAAGTGTGCATTGGTTGGCTTTTAACACTCTCGCCTTCTGTGGATGACTAGTTATGAATAAATACGAGTCTTTTACCAGTTGCTAACTGAATTAATGGACCTATTTTGAGGGCACCAGTTAGGGAGATAATATTGCAGTATAGCTATACTTACGATGACTCATGAATTGTCCAAGGCGCAGCTGAGGTGTTGCAATTGTTTCCAATTACTCACTCCAGTTCCTGGAGTCAAGGTGTACCATGTTGAACTTATTATGTGTTAACATCTCTCCCCGGAACAGCATGTTCGGGCTTTTTTCTGTTATTACCTGGGTCATCCCTTTCAGGCTAATTCTGAATTCTGCTGTGTCTTGTTTAAACCGACCTGGCTAAAACTGGACTAGGTCCCTAGAATCAAGGAGGACTGAGCTTCTGCTCCATGTACTGCCATCTCTAACATTTCATGTCCACTTTAAGGGATTTTAGGAGGATGATTGGAAATGATTTTCAGGGCAGCCTCACTTTTCCTTATCTAAGCTGAATTTCTTCCCTTGGCTATCTTCGTGACTTATTTCTGCCTTCCTCACAATTTTCCGAGCCTTGACAGACTGTAATTATTTTTTATCAGCACATTTGGCACTTCCATGTTGTTAATAATGATATTGAAGGAAATTAGCACCAGAGGATTAACTATAAGCAGAGTCTTAAGGAAGTAACTCTTAACTTTGTCTGAAGCTAAGGAATGACCAATGATTTCTGGTCTTTAGTTTCTGTCTCTTCCCCAGTTCTAAAATCCATAATGGGATCTCCCATCTTGCCTTACATATGCACCATGTTTCCCCTACAAAAATCACTAAAATCTTTTGGAAGCCCAAATTTATTTCATGCACTCACTTTCCCTGTCTTTCCCTTATTTTAAAAGCTGTTTTAGAAAACTCTCTAAGCTGAACAGTCACAATCTCCCTAATACAGAAATAAGCATGTCTTTATTATAGAAAACTTATTCTTGCTGGTACATTGCAGAATCATAGTTACTATTCCCACATTCCTAGCCCGTCTCCGGTTGCTGAAGAAGCCCAGGCTGAGGGAAGGTGCGTGCTGTAATGGGCTGCCGGGGGTAGTTTATGTATTCCTAAACCCCAAGCTAAGGAAAAGGAGTAGATTAATAGACATCACATTTTCATACTTAGAGATAGACTCAGCCTAGGGCATTTAGAAAGTTGAATTTACTATACCTTAAAAAAAGGGTTTCTGGAAAAATCATGTTTGTATACTTTTAAATTTTGCAGCCTCAGGTCTGTATTTTTTTTAATCTTTGTCATTTTTTAACATAAAGATATCCCTAACATGGGTCCCTGGGTTTAGGAAAAGAAGTGGAAACAATTTTGGCATGGCTGTATAACAAGGAACATCTCTTTCTAGGCATCTAAGTGAATTTGCATTGGAGCCAAAGGACATTTGCAGAGAGAGATCCACACAGGAACAGATACACGCGTGGCCTGCTGATCCTAGCAAATGGCAGGAATGGGAGTATTGGTTTAGATGAAATAAGGAACCTCTAGACCTTCTCTCAGGACTTTCCCTTGAATCCTGCTTTGCCCTAGTTTCTGAAAGAATTGGACAATAGGAGCTTTCCACACCTCCTATTCAAGGAAACCCAGTCTCTCAAATTCCCACTGTTGTGACCCCTGGAGCCCTGCCTTCCCGATAAAAGCAGTTCTTTTGTTTGTCTGTTTGTGTGAAGGCCCTGAATTCCTACCCTGGGTTTACTACAGAGCTTTGAAGTGCTAATATATTCCCTATTCTCAGAGCCTACAGTTCAGGAGTGGACTTGACTCTCAGTACTCCAGGCTCTGGCGGATGGGACAACAAGAGCCACCAGTGCTGTGTCTTCATCCATCTATCCCCCCATCTTCCTTCCTTCTGATCTACTCAAACCTCCTTATAAAATTGCTTTGTGTGTGCTCATGACTCTGTCTGCAGCACACAAATGAGAACCATTAATTTTACTTTATTAAGAAAATAAAGCAGGTTTAGGAATATCAAGGTCTTTATTCTACAGATTGCTGCAGAAATACAGTGAAGAGTAGTAGAACCATGTCTTCTAAGTTGAGCTGCAGGAATCTAGCACATGGGTCTTCTTGGGTTTCCTTCAGAAGCTGTTCGTTGTGAGTATACCTCTTTTCCATGAAAGTTCTAGAACTGGAATGATTCAAAATTGGGAAGACATAAACATTCAGTCCATAGCAGCCTCCATTAGCCTTCAATGCCCACCTAAAATTCAATGTTGAAGGCTAAATTCCCATTATGATGATATTTGGAGGTGGAGCCTTTGAGAGGTCATTAGGTCTTGAAGGTGGAGCCCTCCTGAATGAGATTACTGCCATTATAAGGGGACTAAAAGCCCTGAGTTCTTTTCTGCCCCAGGGAAAATGCAAGAAGACAGCCCTCTGCAAACCAGGAAGGATGCTCTCCCCAGGCACCAGCTCCTCCCAGGCTCTGATAGCAGACTTCCCAGCCTCCACAACTGTGAGAACTACCGGTTTGTTGTTTACACCACCCAGTCCATGTTTTGTTGTAACAGTCTTGCTAAAACAGAGCTCTGCAGTAAAATCTATACCACTCTCATTTCTGGAAGAGTAGGTGGGGAGGTCCTCATACCCACTTTATTTCTTTTCTTTTGTGTATGATCTCCAACAAAAAGATTTTTTTAAGGTCCTTATCTGAGCTTTCACCATTCAGCCCTCCCTTGTGACTGTATCACGGGATGCGCATGTTCATTTTTAATATCAGATATGTTCTTAGGGACTCGGGGATACACATCGGAGATTAGTAACTGTTGCTGCTGTGGCTTCAAGATCCTTAAGTAGAAAGTTATCTCTCTCTCTAATTATACAACTAAATGGACAGCAATTCAGTATATAGAGTTAATGAATACATTAAACTAATTCAAGTTATGCATAATCCTGTAAGCCTCGTTTCTCTGTTATGATAATTTTTGTTAGATAAGTTGAGGAATGTGACAAATAGAGATGGTTTCTGGCATATAGTTGGCAATAAATATTTTTAACTCAATAAAAAGACACTTACTTTAGATTGCCTAATAAGTATATATTGAATTTTCTGATCTTTTCTGCTTATTCTCTATACCTCCCATTCTTAAAATATATTGAGTGTACCTTTTTATTTATGCTAAAAGTAGGAAAGGGCTACCATTTTTGTGAGCACTGTTTTAAGGACAATACAGTTAAAGCAGAGAACTTTACATTATTCTATCACCTCAAATGTTGCAAAGTTTATATTCTTATGTATATTTTAAATATGAAAAAGTATGGTTGGAAACTGCTTTAAAAATTATAGATAAGAAGTCACGGAAATGAGATTCCAACCTAGATCGTCTCATTCCAGAGTCCGAGTTCTTTCCACCTTGCAGCTCTCTCTCCAATTGTCAAATCCCAACATCAGGTGTGAGAGCATGTTTCTGTGCCCATGCTTGTGGTAATGGTGGAAAAGGGGGAGAGGGAAAGAGAGAGAGAATAGGTCTCCCTGCCCTGCTCTAGTTCTATGGTTTTCCCACGACAAGGCCCATCACATGGAGGAATCAATGACAGGATATTCACTGTGTCCTCTGTCCTTATCTATTATACTCCCAACCAATTGTCATCTGTATTTCTTTGGTGTTGTTTACTGTGCTTCATGAAGATTCACGAGGGCACCTTACCTTGAATGAAGGGCTGAGTAGATATGTAAGGGATGATATATCTCTAGTTTTAATTCTTCTACTTGCCGCCATATGGTACGTTAGCTGATGCATTTGTGTATGGTTTTATACAGTTACATTTAGAAAGTTTTTGTTTGATGGTATTTCTCTCCCTGTGGTCATAGCAAGCTCTGTCATGTCTTTCTGAGCCATTGGTGATTTATTGTGTCTGTGCTGTTTGGAATTTTCTAAAAATGTTCAGACAACCTTACCAGGGTTGCAATGTTATTTCTGCTGCTGGTTTTTTTCTGTCACTCTGTTTTCTCAAGGGGGAGGTGCAGAGTTGTGTGTGTGACAGGATGTGGTGGGGGAGGTATACTTTCTCTCTGCAAAGTTTCAGTTCATGAGGAGGGAGAATTGCTTTAATTAATATGTCTCCTAGGAAATCTGAGCTAGAGTGGGACAATCTCATCACAATCAGAGCTGTCCCCTACCTAATTAGGGAAATATTAAAGCAGAATTGCTTAAGTCAACCAATCTCACGTTCATAATCAAACGTGCACCCCCGATTTGCATGCATTCTGACCCGGCCTTTCTACTCTTAATTTATTCCAGGGTCGGGGGTGAAAATTATTTCAGAAAGCATTGCCCTCCTCAAGAAACATGCAAGCAGACCTAATGCCACACTTGTTAGCTGAGCAGATTTCCGTTATCTTGGGCATTATTTTTCCCCCAACTTCAGTCCAAGATGACTTTTGTCAGGATGAATTCATTTGTTTGTTTTTTTAAGGCAAAAGCTAACACCTTATAAATTTAATAAGCAATGTTTAACATACAAAGCTAACATAGAAGATATGAATAATAATTATTATTAGAATTCTTTGCCCTTTGCATTTATTAAATGACTTTCATTCATAATAGAAATTTGTAGTTTCGAATAAAGCCTTTGCATTTTCACGGGTGCACACTGAACTGTTTTGGTTAGGAAGGCAAACATCTCATGACAGTAGGGTCCAGTGAGAGTTTGAAGGAGTGGCTTTCTTCCACGCTATAGAGCTGTTTAAAATGATGCCAATTTGCAATTTGACATTTCCACTTCTGGTTTAGGGCAAAAAAGGAGGGTGGGGAGTGGGTGAAAAACGGTGAAGGGATTGGCCAAAGAACAGACATGCATGACCCATGGTCACGGACACCACAACAGTACTGGAGAGGATTGCTTGAGGGAGTGGAGGCGGGTGGAGGTGGGCAAAGGGGGAAAAAGTGGTGACAACTGTAATAGCATACTCAATAAAATGCAGTAGAAAACCACATATGTGGTTTTATGTAATCATTTATTAAATAAACATTCTAGCCTAATGTAGAGTGAAGTTTGATATTCTTTATTTAACAGCTATTTGTGACAGTAAAATCTGTGTTCTCCAAAGTGTCCTTTATATTCGAACTGCAGTGGAAGAAGTCCAACAAAGACTAAGGGATTGCATCCTGCATCAGGTGGCAGTAAGCTCGTGAGTCAAAATGAAGCGGAAAAAGAAGCGTGGAGAATGATGGGGGTTGCTATTTTATAAAGGTGATTGGGGTACTTGAGAAGATGTCAAACAGATGTAGAAGGTTCTTCATTTATTGTTAGTCAGCTTATAAATTAGAGGCATGTACGCTTAGCAGCTTCTACCAGTCCACTGGCATAAATGGCCCTCTGCTCCATTTTTACCAAAGGACCAACCAGGTCCCTCACGTTGGCACCTTCCCAGCCCCTGAATGCTGGAGTCATCTTTCTATACTCTCTCTCTCTGTGCGGTCTCTGGGTATCTATTCCCCTCCTATCCAACTCTGCATTTTCACAGGATTCTGATGGATTCCCAGCTCTGGACTCTGGCCCTAGAAGACCAGTGCTCACATAAACGTTGTTTACCATTCAGCCACAGAGAGTGGAAAGTTCTGCTTCTCTTGGAGATGCTTATTTTACATTTGCTTCATTTATTTTTCTATCAACTTCTCATTAATTAACCACATGTCTATCAGCTCTTCTCAATACATCAGGGAATCTATCTGTTCAGTGATTGATCTCAGGATGTCTTCCTGCCCCAGTGTGAACTGATGTCACTGTCCCCCTGAGCCCCGCTTGGCCCTTCATCAGGACGGTCCCTGGGCCTTGGCACTGTTCACTGAACCCCGTGTCTTCCTAGTTTGGGGGTTACTTCTTGATTTTGTGAAGCACAGCTTCTATGAATGCATTTATATCACTGGAAAACATCTTTATGCTACAGTCACCTTTGAATAATAACCTAGCTAAATTAGAATTTTAGGTTAGAAATAATTTTCCATAGGGCTTTGAAAAATTTCTTTGTTGTCTTCTAGTTTCCAGTGTTGCTTTTGAGTTGTCAAGGGCTGTTTATATTTCTTATCCTTTTATATGTGGCTTATTTTTTTTTCCTGGAAATTGCTATTATTTTCCCCCTAGTGTATATTTCCAAATACTTTCAAAATTACATGATTTGTTAAAGATATTTTTATTTAATGGACTGGATACTTGATGGTTGGTGGAAATTGAGATTCATAAAATTTTATAATATCCTTCACCATTTTCCTCTGTCCTTTCTGATTTCCTAATATTTGGATATTGGAAACTAGACCCATCTTCTGATTTTATGTCCTTGTAAGTAGTCCATCTCAGATCTCTTCTTCCTATGCTCTGGGAGAACTTCTAAGCTAGTTTTTCATACCTTCTGTTGATATGTTTTCCAAATTCCTGCTATTGTAATTTGATTTCTATGGCCTCTTCCCTATTCACTGAATATTTTTGTAGCTTACCGTTTTTATTTCACAGATAATATCTCCTCTTATGTCACTGAGAACATTTTTGGAAATAGTTTTCCCACTGCATTCATTGCGTCTCTTTATACCAAATCCCTTTCATCTTGTTTGCTGTTGTCTCTGTCTTTCCTGCTCCGGCTTCCCGCCGACATTTGGGGGTCCCGTGCATCCACTCCTAGAGGAAGGTAAAGCGCTGGAAAATGGGGAATTGCCGAGACGTGACCGCCCCCCCGAAGGAGCTGGGGCGGAGACCCAGCCTTTTCACTGTCAGTGCCCTAAATGTTAGTGTCTGTCTCCTTTTCTAGGCTCATCAGACCCCTCAAAGAGGAGTCCCCTCATTGTCTGCCTGCAGAATGTCAGTTTCTCGACCAGTGCCCTGGGGGCCACCTGGGCACGGGGCCAGGAGCACTCACTGTTTGTGTGGGCAGTTTCCCCTCCAACCCATCTCTGAGATGGCTCCCAAGCCTGGCCCACGAGGTGCCTGGTGTCCCTGCATGCCTGGTGTCCCTGCATGCCTTGTGTCCTTGGATCCCCGTGTCTAGAGAACTGAGGAGTGTCGTGTTAGTCCTCGGACAGGGTAAAGGGCGACTGCCTGGGCATAGGCTTCTGTTTCATATAAATCCTTGTAGTACATTACAGGCTGATCTCCATTAGATTGTTGTATACAATGTTCTTGGCAAGACAGCACGTATGACCTAGTTCCCATCCCTGTGACCTGCTTTTTTGCCCTGGAAGTTCTTGGAATGGTTCCTTCTTTCATGGTGTTCTGAGGAAATGATGTGTGAATGTCTTCACACTCATGGTGCTGGAGGGTCTCAGGGGGTCTTTGTACCCTGGTGACTTGTTTTTCTACAGCTCTGACGCATCTTTATTCTATCCTTTGTCAATATGCTCCCTTTGCTTTCTCTGTTCTCGTTCCTAAGTTTCTCTTAGATATTTTACCTCCTGAAGTCATTAGCTCTGTCACTTATCTTCTATCTCATATTTCTTCATTTCTCTTTTAATTCTCTTTGGTGTGAGAATGATTTTATCTTTTTAACTATTCCATGAGAGTCTTTTTTCATTAAACTGTTTTTTCTTGCCAAAAGATGGCTTGTGTTTTGCTACCATATATTTTTTCCGTTTTTTTTTTTTCTGATGCCATCCTGTTCTTATTTCACAACTTAATATCTTAATTCCATCGAGGATACTAATGAGAGGCTATTATTCCTTTAAAGTTCCTTTGTGTTACATCCTGTGTTGCTTAATCATTCTTTCTCCTTCACATCGCATTCTTTCCCCGAGTTACCTGTTCATGTAACTGCAGTCCTTGTCTTGAGCATGCGCCAGCAGCTTTAGATGAAATGGGGGTGACGATTAAGCTTTGCGTTCACTAACATCAGCGTGGATTTTGCATTGAAATCAACACCCAAGCATTTCCTTCTTTTTATTCAATAAAGAGTGATCGTTCTACAAAGGGATGGTGGCTTTCAATGTTTGGCTGCCAGCCATTCCCGTGGGGGTAAAAAATTCATTGTTGTGTGTTCTGGCTTTCAAGTCATCTTCCTGTTCAAGTTCCTCATTTGATTCCCAGCTTCTGATCCCAGGGTTTGGAATGGTGAGACTCTGCAGGGTTTTGCAGGGAAGCTCTCTCTGTGTTGTAGCCTACTCGTATTTCTTCATGTTTTTCTGGTATTTTTAATTTCATTGCTAAAGTGAGTGAAATGCTTGGTTTTTCTTATCAGTCTTTGATGAATTCTTCCGGATTTCTAGACATAGTTATATAAATTAAAAATAATATCTCTTATTGATACTTATACATATCTAGTGGGTTTCTTTTTTTATTTTCTGTTACATTTCCTTAGCCAGTATTTCCAAAGCAATAATGACTAATTAGGTAGAATGAACACCTTTTCTTATTCCTGATTTAAATATAACATTGCTAGTATTTCACTTTTAAGCCTGTGTTTCAAATAAGTACTGTTTATCTCGCCAGTATCTATATTGTATTCATTATGATCTCTGTGATAACATTTTCTTGGGAAAATATTAATTTAGTCATAGAGTCAGTAGAAAAAAGCAGCTTCAGTTAAATTCTAGAAACTGACGTTGACTAAATGGGAGATGTAGGACACGAGAAGAAAAGGGAACTGTCCCATTGAAGGACCACTTGGCATTCATCCACGGGCAGTTGTGCATCTGGGAGAGTTATGCTGACTTGTTGATTCATCTATGGAATCCACATTTTCACTGATCTCCTGGGGCTGACAAGCATAACTTGGAAATTAGGGCACCATGTTTTGATCAGCTACAGAATAAATAAGGAACTGAGATCAGTTGTTTGAAAGAAATGACTCCAGGGCTTGCGTCGTTTGATCAGCAATCTTCGCATTTTTAGGCGAATGCAAGTTATCTGCATAACATTCCTTACTTTTTCTTTGTACTCTTTTTTCGTAAAGACTGACAATATTCTTTAAAACAGGACGATCAAACCTTGGTTCGTTAGTTTAACCCCTGATTTTCCAGACGGGTAGTTTGTTTCAAGGGGCTGCTATGATTTTCTTCCTGGAAACCTGGAAGTTTCAAGGGAGTGAGAGATGCTATGCAGGTCAAACACAGCCCTCTTTCAGGACCACTTGCATATTGGTATTTTCAGGCAGAGCTAGTAGAAATCCAAGGTGAAGAATCAAGCATATTTCTTAAGCCCACTTTTTAAAAAATATTTTTATTGTTGTTCAATTACAGTTGTCCCCATTTTCCTGCATTACTCTCCCCTGTCCTATCAGCTCCCATCTCCCACATTCAATCCTCCCCCTACCCTGTTGTCCATATCCATGGGTCCTTCATACATGTTCCTTGACTTCCCCCTTCCCCCTTTCCCCCCTGTTATCCCCTTCCCTACTCCCCTCTGGTTACTGTCTGTTCTTTATTTCCATGTCTCTGGTTCTATTTTGCTCGCTTGTTTGTTTTGTTGATTAGGTTCCACTTATAGGTCAGATCATATGGTATTTGTCTTTCACCATCTGGCTTATTTCACTTAGCATAGTGCTCTCCAGTTCCATCCATGCTGCTACAAAGGGTAGGAGCTCCTTCTTTCTTTTTGCTGCATAGTATTCCATTCTTAAACTTTGTTGTACTCTTCCTTGGTTTCCTGTTATAATACTTTCTTATTTCTTCCTCCATCAGAGCCACGCTATCTGTAGTGAGTGCTGTTTGCAATCCAAATCATACTCATGTTGGACCCAGACTAAAAAGAAAAAGATAGTTATGTTGCTAAAATAAAACATGGGAAGATGTTTACAAAGTCTAGTGTTCTGGGCTCTGGTGAAATTGATTTTCTTTGGTTCACCCAAACAGCCATATTTACAACAATCTGGCATGGCATAGAATTGAGTGTTTTCAGCCTAAGGAAAGAGGAAGAAAACAAAATAAAACAAAACAAACCTTTCTAGGCTGAGTCCCTCATAGAGCGTAAGACCTCTAGCTGGACTTGGATCAGGCTGGGGATACATCTTCCAGGAACCTGGTGAAATATTTCCATAGGAATTCACCTCTCCGGGGATGGTGGCTTGCCAGATTTCATCCCTACAAGTTTTACTACGAGTATCTCATTTTCAGGGATTTCCATGTGAACCGCTTGCCTCTTTGGATGCCCTAGCATGACATGTGCTGGGAGGCGAAGAGGTGTGTGTAGCTCCCCGGGAGTGATCAGAGCGTCAGGCTGTGACCAGCTCAGTGTTCCCTGGAGAAGCAGCAGGAGAGGAGACAGCGCTTGTTAGTCACTCCCCATGTCGCCTCTGCCTTTGCCCTGCCCTACACCGAGACAGAAAAGCCAAGCACCAACTCTGCACGCCACTGGAATTTTTCTCCTTATCACTTTCCTTAGGGTACAAAATGCTGATGCAGTTGAGATCTTGAAAAAAGTGATTTATAACGAAAATGGCCCTCTGCAGTGGAAAGGTCTGTGAGAGATGGGAGAATTTATTTGCTGAGTTACTATGCAAATTTCACAATTAAATCTTCACTCAGCTCCTGAGGGAATATCAGGATTACTGAAGGAAAGGGGCTTTGACACAATTTTTAAAAAGGAAAGAGAGCAAAGCAATAGCAGAATATCCTACAGATTCTCAGCTCTACTCCTCCAAGTCAGTCTCTCAGTGGGAGTCACTACGGAGAAGAATCAGGTAGAAGAGGGAACATGGAAGATGTAATCAGGGGAAAGGCAAAGAGATCCACTCTCTTATTTGTACACCTGAATTAAGGAAGTTTTAGAAGGCACTCATTGCTACAGCATGCTGTTCAGGGGGAAATGCATTCAGAGACACACAGCCACTCATCTAGTCCCTTATTCTTTTCAATGTGCCCTAATCCCCCTTCCTTCCTTCTGCACGCACGTTACCCAGACTCTGCTGACTCTCCCTCTGTCTCCCCTTCCTCTGCCTCCAGCCCTTCCTGACTCCCCACGCTTTCAGAGCAACGTAGTTTTAGCAGGAGACTTCTGTTTTGACAGGAGGTCTCTTGGGTCTCTGCACTGAAAAGGCCAAATCTCCCAGTGCAGCTAAAATATCTGCCTTTAAAAGCCGTCTCCCTTCCCTGAACTGCTTGCAGATAAGGGTGGTCTCAGAGCTCCATTGCTCCCCCGGACTCCCCGTGACCCTGCTGGCGCTGGAAAACCAACACTCTGTGGAAGGCTTTTGAAGGACACTCATTCTTCAGAACCTGGCCCACTGGTGACCTCCAGGCTGTCCTCAGGGCCTGGCTCACGGGGTTTTGCAAGCCTCCATCTTCTGTTTTTGTAGAAGAAAAGGCCTTTCCTACTTTCTCCTTGTTTATGACGATACCCAGCTCATTAGCTCAGTTTTGTCTCTAAAAAGGAAGTATACTTCTTCCTGGAAAGACCCACTGTGACAGCCAGCCCCACTCCCCTCCCCACCCCCACAGGCTGGCTAGTTAATAATCTGTAGACTGACACAGTGTGACTCCTATATGTCTTAGAAAATGAGGAAAGTGAGGTAAAATCCTCCTACTCTCAAGTACCTGTTTTTATTCAGCCCCTTCCCTGATGGAAATCCACCCCAGTGAAGTCATTTGGAAGTAGCCAAAGGCCTGGGGGCTTTTCTGTGACACAGTCCAGGTCACATGTATCTAGGACTGCTGAGAGTAGACAGCAGAGACCACAGAAGCAGCAACAACAATGGAAAATGGCAAATGGGTTTCTCCTTAATTACCCTGCAGGCTGGGAGAAAGGAGAGTCAGCAGTCCTAGGCTTTCTTCTCAGGGTGCTGGCCTCCCCCAGTTTGGTCGCACATGCCTCTCAGAACTGTATCTATTGGGCCTCTCCAATGTTTGTTTCTATAGGGAACATGTGTGTTTTTTTCTTGGGAAGGAGAAAGGTTTGCAATTCTTGATAAAGTTTATGAACGTGGATATTCATAATCTACTAATTATAAAAGGGGGAGCCCCTGCCAAATGGCATTATCGCCTGGAGGGCAGGCCCCTTGCAGTACAGGCTTCCCCCACTAGGTGTGTTCTGGGAACCCATCTGTGTCAGTGCACCAGCTGGCGTTGCACGTAAGTGGGGGAGTGCATTTTTCATTATAATGTGACCTTCTTTCTCTACTACTAAGTGGGTAAGAGAAAAGGAGATCATACCAGCCTTTTCTGAGAAATGAATGCAGTTCATTTCTATTGGGGAATTCCCACACAAATAGCAGGAATCATAGACATTCATCGAAGGAAGGGACCTCAGGTATCGTTTTTTCTCAGGTACTACATGATGCACCAATCCCCTTGGCATACTGTCCATTCATAAAGCACCAGCACCCATGGACCAGACCCCACAGGCATGTCTAGGAACAGAGAACTCTGCAGTCTTGAGAAACGCAATGGATAGTTGAAATATGATTCCTTAGATTGAGCCTCCTTGTAATTTCTGCCCATTGGTTCTCATTGTCCCTCTGTTTACCTTTCACAAAGAGACTGAGCCCTTATTTCATTTACCCAACAAATATTTATGAAGCATGTACTATGTAGCAGGAATTGTTCTAGGGGCTAGGGAAATAGCAGTGAATATAACAGACAAAACCTGTCTTCAGGGGAAGAAGAAGAAGATGGTAAACAAAACACTTACGTAGGAAGATAGACATGATAATGTTATTGAGAAAATTAAAACAGAAGGCGGAGTGGCAGCATTGGAGGAGGAGGTTCAAGTTTCAACAATGCGCTGAGAAGGTGACCCTCAAGCAAAGGCCTTAAATAAGTCAGTGATGAGCCAAACACTTAGGTACCTGAGTGAATCCTGTCTCAGACAGGGGCATGGACAGGGCACAGTCTTTGGGGAAAGAGTACCTGGCAAGTGGCAGAACGGCAAGCATGCCAGACGTACAGGGGGCAGCGGGAACTAGAGGAAGGGTGCGGAGAGGGGATACCGGGGAGGACCCAGCCTGCGGGGCAGGTGGGCAGGGTCCGTTCTTTACGCCTCTGGCTTCTACTCATAGTGACGTGGGATGCCCCTGGAGGGTCGTGAAGGACTGGATTATCTGACTTCCATATAAGGAGCACTTCAGCTCTCGGGTTAGTGTAGACTTGGGTGAAGGATGCAGGTAGATAAAGGAGACAAATTTAGAGGCTGTTAGAGTAATCCAGTGACTTGGGAGCAGAGGGGATGTTGACAAGTGATACATTCTGAAGACAGTGCCATTGGGATGTGGGTAAGATGAAGAGGATTCAAGGATGACTCCTGGGTTTTTAAGCTGGGCCAATGAAAGATGGAACCACCTATGAACTCAGATGGAAGGGACTGTGGGTGAAACAGAGTACAGGGAAATAATCAGGAATTTGCTTCTGGGCATGTGAGATTTTGAATTCCTAACCCATAATATATCAAATATTTGAAGACATTTGCCACGTCCAGATAATAAACAAGTATAGTCTGCTATACTTGTTCTCCTAAAATGCACATATGTGTCCCTAAAAAAAAATCACTGGGCCATGCAAAATTGTACAACGAAAACTGTGTAGAGCTTATGGACAATAATAAGCTTGGGTTATAATAGTCAAAAACTTTTTTGATTATGCAAAAATAACAGCACAGTTTCACTTGTGTTAGACGCTTATGCAATGGCACTTCTTGGTTCAGTGTTGGCATGAACATCACAGTTAAGCAATCTTTTCCAGTCTTAAATCCCAGGGCATATTTTTCTGTCTTTAAGATGAAGCTTCTTCAAGGCAAACATGTATTACAGGTACCTATTTCCTCAAAACTGAAAATTTGATGCAGTGTAGCTCCTTCTTTTTAAATTATTTCTCCTTTAAGTGTTGGGAAACTGGGTATGGATATGAAATTGCAGCGATGTTTTAAACCACCAAACCAGTCACTGCCAGCATCAAAAGCAGCCGCTTCTGCAGGACTGAACAATCTCCACTGAATACAGGTAGTGCCTGTCCTCCCGCTCGCCCTGCTGGGCGTTTTGAACCAGGTGTGGAATGTTGGGTGAGTCCGTGTTTTTGTTCTGGTTTGTGTTAATAGCAACGTTTACAAATGGAAAGGAAGACCAAAACATAGCATTGTGGCCTAACGCACGTGTTGAACCGGAGTGGCTCGTCGATGTTCGAGCGTGTGGCTGGTAGACGATGTCTGAGGTGTGTGTGTGTGTATTCTGCGGCAGCTCGCTTCAGCTGGATACAGTTTTCTCTTTTTCAAAGCAAAACAGAGCATCAGCAAAATACGAAATTCGTGTTATGCTTAAAATGTTTCCTAGTACATCAATTGCACTGGAACAAATATACAATTTTGGAGCAAGTGTTATGGAAGAATTAATGGTACTAAGATGAACATAGGAAGATTTTTAAATTCTAGGAATTTAAATTGTGTAGAAGCAAATGTAAGAATGTTCTTAATCGCTGGTGTAAGCTTGATGTAGAAGAGGGGCACCGGGTGTAAGCACTAAGGTAGCTTAAGTGGGACTTCCATTTAGAGAAAGAAAGATGAGGAGAAATATGCACCAGACCTCGTAGAGTGGGAGTTTCAGGAGCTCCCTCTCTAACCTGCTCTGGGACTGAGCCGGAGGCAGCTGAGCGACCTCCCCTTCCAATGGGATCTCCGCGGCCTTCCCACCCCAGCCGGGCTGAGAAGTGAGGATTGCTTCGTAATTGCTTGCCCTGTGCAGAGCTTTACCCTGACCCTAAGCGGGCACATTAGCACAGGCCCAGAGGCCCCGCACCTAAATGAAATGTAGCCGGACGCACACGGAGCTGAGACTCAGCAAATAAGAACCACATATAAAAATGAAAACTTGGTCCCATATGTCTTTAAACCCATGACGGTTACTGCTGATATGATACTGCAGGGAAAATGACTTAGATTTTCGTTGGGTAGATGGATTTTTGGGGTCTCTCTGTGCAATTTTCTTTAACATAGTGGGGTCTTTGTCACTGTAATGAAAACTGCCTTCAGCTGGAAGGAAAAAAGAAAGAGAAGAAGAAAGAGAAACAATAGCAGTAGCCTAGAAGCAGAATTTTCCAAATAAACACTTTGGAGACACAGATTTATATTAGAAACACTGATAAAACCTTATCCTTGAAGGTGTGAAGATCTAGACACTTAAAATTACTGTAAATAGCAGTATTAGTGCCGTGGGCACCGATGATGATCGGGGCGGGTGAAAAGGCATGCGTGGGAAGAGGGACAACCAAGGAAAAGGTCACATCCAATAAGCTTGTTTGCAAAATCTGGGGGAAATCGGTGCGGCTTTGAATAATAACGCCTTTCACTCTTCTTCATAGACATTACATGAAAGGAAGCAGCAAGAAAATAACACATGGAGGATTTTGCACACGCTTCATTTACATGAGCAAATGCAGATTTTGCAGTGTATTTTCTATTCTGTGTGTGTGCAGAGTCCTGCAGTTTAGCCTAAGCCCAGGACCCCACATCAGGAGGTTGGAGATCTATTCTTAGCCAATCCCAGATGCGACCTTCCGTATGTCCCCAGCCTATAAATATAAAACCACTCACCTCTCAGGTTTATTGGTGAGACTGGAGGAGTTGATGCATCTGAAAATATTTTTCCAGTAAGCTGCTGATAGAAGATTAAGTATTATTAATGTGGGAACATAGAGGGAGAAAAAAATAGCCCAGAAAACAAAGGAAGATTGCTTTAGTTCCTCCAGCCCCCACGGGCAGCGTGCGCTTTGCTGGTGGGGGGACGGGGGCAGCTGGGTCCGGGAAAGACCGGCGTGCACATGTTCGAGTGTCTGCAAATGCAAGGGGGACAGCCCGTTATCAGGCAACAGATATGCTGAGTTTCAGGTTTACGTTACCAGGAGACTTGGAAAAGTTGAAACTCAGCCTAACTAGGGCTGCCAATGGCCTCTAATGAAAATTTCCATTTGGAGAGACTAGATGTTGACTTGGCATGACACCAAACAAGCAGCCTGCTGCAAAATTTTACACCAATTGTATTTCTCCTAATTAAACCCTGTCTGACCTCAGCATTAAGAAACAATTTGTTTCAGGATATAACCAGCACACATAAGCAATTACATTCTGTTTGCCCCATTAGCATTATTTGGCTCCTTTGCTATCCAGGGCTGCTTCTGCAGCAAATGCTGCCCCTGAGCCAGAGCTATAAAAAGGCTGGCTTGTGCGGAGGCTTTTCCCCCATACCGAGAACTAAGAATATCATCGTATTTTAGCCAAGCCAAAGATTCTGGGAACAGTGTGCTTCTGTGTTTATTATAAGGGAGTGTCTATATATATGAATATTTCTTATGAGTTAAAAAAGACTCTACTTATAAAAAACCCGAGGAAGCTATAATAATCTAAGTTTATAATCATCTCAGCTCATCTGGTATGCTAGCTCTCATTTTCCCATTCACTATGACCCTCGTACTTTTTACTTTTTCGTGGCTGTCAGACTTGGTGAATTTTGGATTTTCAAACCAAAAAACACTGGGTTCTACAGAGCTTTCGGGGGCACCGGGGATAAATGTCCTTTTTTATAAAAGGAGCATAACATCTATACAACAGAGATGAAACAGAGGAAGACCTTCAAACCTGAGAACTCTTGGCCGACCCACCTGTGAAGTTCATTTCCGTGGCGGGAGCTCTGGGCTTGGGGTGGGAGGAGGTCGGCGCTCTGCGCTGGGCTGGGCTGCTTACTGCAGCTCCAGGACAGCGCGCACCTCTCTGAGTCTCCTGCTCTTCCTTTATATAACGGGGCCAGAGGAGCCTGAGCTGTTTCTTCCGGGAGGTAATTGCAGAGATGTGTTGAATTATGGGTCATGTCACTACTGGGGTCTTGAAAGCTGCAGAGCACTGAGTAGGTTGGAGAACACTCGTCTCCTGACTCATTCTGATTCCTGACGTTGTAGGCCTCCATGCTTCGGCCGTCCTTCATGCGGGAGGTGCGGTGGGAAGGCGGGGAGGGGGCTGCGAGACAGGTGGGTCTTATTCCACGTCAGAAGGAGACAGATGGAAAGGAAAGCATTCCGGGTGATCTCCCGGAGTGAGCAATCGTGGTGGGGCCGGGGGTTAGTCCTCCCTGTTGTCTCATTTGAACCTCTGGTGCCTCAGACTAAAATTTAGCACTGGTTTCTCCCCTTCAGTTTTTCTCCCCGTACAATGGGAAGAAAACGGACCTCCCTTTATCTGTCAGGGGTCCTGTGGGGTCAACACGCCCTGCCAGAGAGGCTGCGGGAGTGTGGAGGCGCGGGTGTTACTGAGCGCAGCCTGACTTTCTCTCCGCGTGAGGTGTGTTGCGCCGGCTCTGCGACACCCACTCTTCACAGCAGGGCTTCCCTCTGTGAGTCGAGAGCACCTTCTGTTGGCAACTGGGTCTCATGAGCCTCAAAAATAAAGGTGCGCTTCAGCACTGAAGCAAACTTAGAGGAGGCCAGGAATACAGGTAAGTGCTTGCGTACCTGGATAAGCTGTTAGGATGCATGTGCACCCCCGCCGCCCCACTCCTGCCAAGGTCGGAGCCCGTGGTCATGCTGCTGTCTCACGCGTGGTCAGGCATCTCACAGCTGAACTCCCACTCTGAGGCCCAGGGTCTGAATGCCGCCTGGTCCGGTGGAGAAAGGGCCGCATTTTGAAATAGCGAACTTCAGCGTGGGTCTTATCTCAGACATTTACGAGTCTTGTGGTTTGAGCAAATCCTTTCGGTTCACCTGGTACCAGCCTAACGCCACTTAATTTTCCAGGTATCATTATCCACATTTTGGTTTTCGCCTACATATTTCTCACAAGTCAAAGGCACTGACACACCTGTTTGTATTAAATGGTTAGTTGATCAGTGAAAAAAAATATGAATCATCTGAAAGCATGAAAATTCAACTTCTAGACTCCCTTAAAGAGGTCCTTCTAACTTGTGGTGGGGGGGCAGCAATCTGCAGGTTAAAGATGCAACCCTAGTGAATTTGATGCAACTGGCCTGCCTCTGAACTGGACTTCACAAACACATCTGACACCCAGAACACTGCCCCATGAGTCCTAGGCATCCGATACACACCTGTTAAATTCCTGTAGAAATGGCGGCCTAGTCTATCCACACCAAGAAAACCGGGCCTGCCCAGCGGGAGGTGTAACAGTGAGAGCCGGGATAACTCTCTCAGGTTAAGGTGTCAGTTTCCTGTTAGGAGAAGCTGGAAGGTGGGAACTGCTAAGAATCAGGGTAGGAAGCCTTGGAGCTTTGTAAAGAAGCCCCTGGCAACGAGACCCCTCTGAACCACCTCTTTTCACTTTTTGATAAGCATTCGTTACTCTCTGTGTTCCTTTACTGGCTCTGGATTTTGATTTAATTCATAACTGTGATGTTGGTTATCTGTTCCATCTTGCTCTTGGCATCTCCAACCATAACTGATCTTACTTCCCTTCTTTGCCCTGACAATTCCCTGCCAATCCATTGCCTCTTTAGCATTTCATTGATACGGATCTGATTTTGCCATGAGCTACCTAGTGGCTAGTGAATGCGAAAGTTCTCCGCACAGGGTTAACAGTAAAATGCAGGATGCCGGTTAAAGTCGAATGTCAGATAAACCGCACATTCCTTTTAGTGCAAGTTTGTCCCAGACATTTCATGGAACATATTCATAGTAAAAAATTATTCGGGTATATCAGAAATTCAAATTTAGTTGGACATCCTGTACTTTTGTTTGGTGACTCTGGCCACCCTGTCTCTGGATGCCCTTGCTTTGCACCTTTGATTCTTGTTCATCTCTGATTCTTGATTATCAAAGTTAGCCTAGCTTTTGATGACTGATTTTGCCTTGCCTTTACATATCTGTGCCTACTAAAGATTTTCATATTTCCATCTTCCTGGTCTTTCACTTTGCGTCTTCCTGGTTTCTGTTACCATTTTGGTTTTCATCCATCATTTCTCTCTAATTAGGATTGCCTGGCGTGGAGAATGTTCAGATCCCAATTTGAACACAGTCTCTGAGCTACACTGGGTTACTCTGGTGTGGGTTTTCTCTCTGTGACTCCTAGGTAGCTTCTAGTCCTCAAAAAAAAAAAAAAAAGGAGAAGCTTGGGAGGAGTAGTCAGTATCACAGAGGGACTGAGCAGCAGCGGCATAGCACTGAGCACCACCATGGATTAGTCGTGGCTGCACTTGCCCATGACCGTATTTCTGTTCTAAATGGAAACAGGTACCAGTCCTTCGGTTCTGTCTCCCCCTCTTGGAAACCAGGACAGGAGAAACTGGACATACTGGGAGATCTTTTTCAACCTTTTGACTCAAGAAGAGTCATTGAATGACCCTTCTTTTTTCCCCTCTTTCCCCTGACCCCACTGTCTGTCATATTTCTTTCATTTCATCATGACCTACTTATCATTTTATCTTTTCTGTCCATTTTTCATGTCACATGTATGTGATTTATCCCAGACCTGCTGATTCTCTAAGAGGTATCCAAACTTTGGACGTCTCTGGGCCACACTGGAAGAAGAGTTGTCTTGGGCCACACATTACATTATGATACGTAATCCCAAAAATATCTCATAATGTTTTAAGTAGATTTATAACTTTGTGTTGGGCTGTGTTCATGGCCATCCTGAGCTGAATGTGGCCTGCAGGATATGATATTTTCTTACTGTCAGAGACTATTTGTTTTTTTCCTTCATCACCATCATCATCATCATCATCACCAGTATTTATTTATTCAATGTCTTTTAAGTGGAACCACTGTGCCAAGTATTATTTTAACTACATCATCTCATTTTAGTCTTATATAATTCTTATTACCCTAATGTAAAAAACAGAAAAGCAGATATGTAAGTGTTAAATTACTTGTGCTAAGTTACATAATTTGGTGAAAACAAAATGCCAATCCAGCTCTAACTGATCTCACAGCCCCGCTTTAAACATTATACTGCACTTCTCCACATGTGACTTGTTCTAGGTTCTAAGAGGAGTTAGACTTACCAGCTATTTAAGCTATTATAATTCAGTGTTATACAATAACAAACTGTGATCTGGGTTTGGAAATCTGGTCTTCCAGAGACCCATGGTCTTCTGTGATGTCGTCTGCACCTAGATTTCTGCTACAAACCTTTTCCTGCAATACATTTTTTTCTACCCTATGGCGTTGACCTAGCACCCTTCCTAGAATCTCTCACTAACCTTGAGAGCATCCAACTGTGATCCGTTTGGTTGGTGGATAATTTTTATCACGTGCAACAAAAATGAGCCCCCTCCACCCCTGCAAGAAAGATTTTTTTCTCCAGCTACAGGATTGGTAATATTCTTGAGAATCAAATCCAAATTTTCAGCGGTGAGCCTGCTGAGACAGTTTATTTAAGTCTGGAATGTACCTGAAGTAAATAGGATTCTGTTTTAATTCTACCAAAGTCCAAAGGAAAATATTTTTCTCTCTTTCCTCATTACTACTTGTGGGAGAAACTGACCCTGGATGCACCCTGATAGAGAGCATGTTAGTGGTAGGGTGCTCTGGTGTCACATTTACCAGAGTACCCCCAGCCCAAATCTGTTTGCATTTGCCCCATCTCTGCTCAGAGGGCCTTCCTGCTTCCAAGAAGCAGTGTGATTGTTGACTTTGCTTGAAACAAAGAAGGGTGAGGAACAGCTAACGTCACAAGGGTATTTTGTTTTTACTATTAAAAATGTCTCAGTAGAAAATGCAGCCGTAGTCTTAAAATCTTGCATAGTTTCCATAGAGTTCCTATTTCTCTGTGGCCCTTACTCTCTAAAAGCTGAGAGACTTACTGCTCTTAAAGGACAGTTCATTGTGCACTTTTTAGATTCTACTTTGAACTTGGCCTTTCTGGTTAGCTTCAAATTGAGACGTGGAAACCCACTATGAAGGGCATGTATAATTCGTGAAACCCAGGATCTGAAAACTTATAGAGCAATAATAGTGCCTGCCTCCTGAACACACATGCAGGTATGTCTACACACACACGTGTTCTCAAGAGCTGGTGTTCTGAGTTATCATGTGGGCAACTCATCCTGAGGTCCAGTCTGCACTTTGAAGGCTAAGTTTCCAGTATCTCATCGATCATGTGAGCCCATGATCTGAATGCCGCGGACATGTGCCAAGATGCCCAAATCCTCATGCTGAGGTCCTTCCGGCAAGACAGTGGAAGGTGAAAGCTGGCCTTTGAGTGATGTGTGGTTATACCTGTTACTTCTCAAGTGATGTTCCCTCTCACCAAGATGCTTTTACTTCTTTTCTAGTTCACTGGGGACAAAGTTCTTGGGGGCTGAGGAACAAGGCAAAAGTTCATCTGAAAAAGGTCATGATCCAATTAGGTAATCAGAATAAAGACAGAACACTCCCAGTTAGACTGGGGAAGGAGAAAGAGCGCGGTATTGAAGTCACTGGGTGGACCATGACGTGTGGTGGTGATTTAAGGAAGCAGAAACCTATACTGTTTAAGAGCCCCAGCTGCCTGCCTTTGAATTATGGTTCTGCAATTTATCATATGTAAGGCCAGACTCCACCATTCTAAATGCCTTTGTGGCCTATAAAATAAAAATTTTTGTATTATTCAAGCAGTGACTGGTACCAGGATTAGATGAGATAATTATATAAAGTGCTTAGCCAAGAGACTGAGGCCCAAGTGATGAAAATTATGGTGATTGTATTAGTTTTCTATTGTTGTGTCATAAACCACCACCAGTGTAACAGCTTAGGTCATATTAATTTATTACTCACAGTCCTGTGGGTCATAAATCTGGCATGGCTCAGACGGGTCCTCTGCCATCGTAGGGTCTCATCAGGTTGAAAGCAAGCTTCTGGCTGGGATGGGGCTGTTCTTTTGAATTCATCAGGGAAGAATCTGCTTTCAAGTTTGTTCAGGTTGTTGACCAAATGTGATTCCCTGTGGGTGAAGGTCGGAGGCCCTCTCTGTTTTCTTGCCTGCTGTCCACTGGAGGCCTCTTTCAGCTGAAGGCCACAGGTGCTCCTTCTCACGTGGGTGATGCCATCTTCAAGACAGCAACAGTGCGTCAAGTCTCCCTGCACACCGACACTCCACCTGTCTTACTATTAGTATGAGAAAACTTGCTGCTTTCAAAGGGCTCGTCTGATTGGGTCAGGCCCACCCACACCGTCTGTTATTTTCAGATCAGTTGACTGGGGGTTTCAGCTATCTGCGCGATCTCTTCCCAGCAGTACCTTGATCTGTGCTGGACTGAAAACCAGGGGCCAGGAACCCTGGGGAGGGCGCCTGTAGAATCCCACCTGCCCTGCTGATGATAGGCGATGTCAATTGATGGCTCCGCCTTTTGACTAGTCTTTGCATACACGGAGAGATGGCTGAGCTCAGTTTGGAGGCAGAGCACAGAAACTGCTTAACTGTTCTGCATCAGAAAGCAGGTTTCATTTCTTTGCTCTTGAGAGGGCAAGAAAGAGTTCTAAATTGAGAAGTGAATAGAGAGGAGAGAGAAAAGATAGAAGAGCTAGGCCATGTGGAAGGAAAACAGAGGAATTTTAAGAATCAGGGTATTTTATATTATACTTGAGGGCTTTTTTTTTCTTGCCTGTTTGTCTTCTCAAATATCTCACAGTGCTGCATGTGAGCAGCTTTCTGTGAGAATTTGGGGCAATTGAATTCCAGGGCTGAGTAGACGCAGTGCCGGAGAGAACACCACGAGATTATTGTTGCACAATTTCAGGAGAAGAAGAAGCTCAGAGTGAGAGGTGGCCCTGGACTTGGTGGAGCCTTACAATAGGTATTGTTCCCTGCACAAGTTTAGAGCGAGGGTTTGTTGCAATCTTCATGGATCTCCTGAGGCACAGCGGTATTTCTGTTACACATAAAACACGGAGCTAGGCAGGATGGCTAGATGTCATCAGGCCTAGACCCCTGTGTTCTGGGATGAGAGAGTGCAGGTGTTTCTTCCTCCACCTAACAAATTTACCCATCCATCCATCCATCCATCCATCCATCCATCCATCCTTTCATTCAGCCATTCAACAAACATCCCTGAAGTAGCTAATATAAAATATAGGATGCTGTTTTAGTTATTGGGGATTCAGTGATGGACAAAACCGAAGTTGCTGCCCTCCTGGAGCTTATGCTCTCTGGGAGGAGATGGAAGAAAGACAAACAAATATCAAAGAATGTAATTTTAGTTAGTTATATGTGCTAGGGAAAAATAAAGCAAGGTAAAAGAATAGATGCTGCCGATATACACTGTTTTAGATGAGGTGGTCCGGGAAGGGCAGTGTCAAGTGACAGACACAGGTTGTGAAAAACATCAGAAAAGATGGAGACGTTGGCTGTCTGACCTTGACTGAGTGGCACAATGCGTAGTGAGCCCAGGAGCAGGCGGAGCAGGGGAAGTGCCAGCCAGTTCTGTGACTTGCATTGTTTCCTTTCTTGCTAAGCCTGCTTTGGCATCACATAGGTTAATGCTTCTGGAACGATTATTAATGAAAATGTGCCCTCAATAGCTGCACAAAGAAAACCTCAACTGTCGTGGTTTCCAAGTGTCCCCAATGTTCCTGGGAGGTCAAAGTGGGCTGCGTGGGAGGTGTGCTAGGGGTGACATGTTCTGAAAGTTTGCTCCCCAACATTGTTTGGGGCTGAGTTCAGACTCCCTGCACCAATATGGCACTGTAGAAAGGGGACCGACTGATACCGTTGTTACGTTTAGCTGTCCCCACCCACGCTCCTCCCCGCTCCTCCCCTAGTGTTTCAGAACAATGTAGGATGGTTTTTGTTGACATAGACCAAACCTTAGGCAATGGAATGTTCTGTGAACGCCGGGTTAGGCTGAAGCACAGAGGAGACAACAGTGGGGCACAATGTGAAGAGCTGGGCACATGTCAATGGCACCGTGATGAGAGGTGTCCTGTGGGGACTGGGTGGATGCTGTCTTCATTCAGAAAGGAACGGATGAGGTGAGGTGTGTTGCGTAGAGAAGTAAATGAAGGAAAAAGTGGTACTTGGCAGAACCATGATTCTCCTCACTGGATTCTGAGGAGGATAGGGACACCATCGTGTCCCAGCACCCAACCCAGACCTGGTGTAGTGAGGTAGCCGATAAACATTATGGGATGCGTGAATGGTGTATTTTTCTAAGTGGAAGAGATATTTTTGCGAGAATAGGGGTAAATCATTGTTGCTGTAAAAGAGCCACTGAAACAGTGATAATACCCTGGGAGCAGATGCTGTTCTGTGAAGGAAGAATTTTATAATAATTTAGAGTGTTAAACATAGGGCACCACTGCTTTAAGAAAAGGTGACGTTCTAGGCATTGAATGATTTCAAATGGAGGATGGATGATCTGCTTGTAGTGTAATGCAGGACTCTGTAGGCCTGCAGATGGGCTACAGTCCAACGTAGTGTAATGTAATTCCTCCATTGAACTGGAAGGTTTTTAGGGGACATTGAGGACCAATTTAACTACCGTAAGAGTCCCTGACCCTAACTGTGGGAGATGGGCGATATGCATTCTTGGAAGTGTGAAACTGCCCACGGTCACGCAGAGGACATCACGGTGGCAGAGTTGAGAAGATACTGTGGCTAAGGCAGGGTATCAGGCAGCCAGCTGACATCCACGTACTTCATGCTCTCCCATTCCTTTCCTGCATCCCTCACTGTCACTCTCAGAGTGCGCACACTAACATCAGGGTGCGCACCAGGAAGCAGCAGAATTGAGCACCTGGCGGTGGTTGGGATCCACCATCCTGTGGCAGGCTGCAGGGCGGTTCCCCCACTCTTCCTGCTCAGGGCCTGTGAACGAAGGATCGGTGAAAGGGGTCTGGGGGCAGATGGAGAGCCTTGAGGCACCATGGCCCGAGTCTTTCCCTGAGACCCTTTGCTTTCAACTCTCTTGAGCAACTGTTCAGTAAAGTTAATAGCCACAAGCTCTTCCCCACAAGGGGAAGGTTTGTTAAAATCATGTCCAAGACCATAAATATAATGAATGAACAATCTCTGGAGAAAGCTTTGACATTTGGAAAAAAAGGAAATTATTCTCGTAAGGATCTGCTATGAAGGAGGCAAAGTGCATTAGTACAAATGAAATATTTTTATAGCGATTATAGGAGCCCTCTCCTGGGGACCACACCTGAACTCTTAAAAGCCGAACCAAGACTCAGTTGTGTACCCAGGAATCTAGCGTGACAGATTTGAATGTATTCCACTAATAACTCTCCTCACCCCATGCCTGCATTTCAGTGCATGCTTCCCCTGTTGTTCAATGAGCTTTGATACAAGGATGCTGGAGCATGGCTTTGAACTCCTCTGAACCCAATTAGATGCAGCCATTTGGAAGTGCCATGGTGGGATGATGGTAGAACAGTGCTCTCTGAACTAGCACACAGAGAGTTCAAGAAGGAGCTGCCTGCCGCAGTTCTGGCAGCCAATTCATACCTGGAACAGAGCTGCCAATGGCACCGCGTCCGCCAGCCTGAAACAGGAGTGCAGAATATGAAAGGGGGATTCAATTAGTTAGCCAAAAATGGATGCAGCAAAGCACAGGGGCAGCCGGTAGCAGCTTTTATTCTTTGATTTGCACGACACGTGCCTTGCTGCGGCACGTGTTCCTTGCACAGGGCGAGTGTGTTAAAGGCGAGCTAATCCCTGCAGGGAGGGTGAGGCACTGCCCCTCCCCAAAGCATTTCCCAGCTCTTCAATCGTAATGGAAGTCAGTTATCCAGGTGAGAATCCCAGCCTTTCTCTCTCCAAATCAGCTTGAGACCAATTAAGATGACCCCAGTGGAACAAAGAGGAGCCAGCAGGCAGGCTATTGCTCCTCTCCCATTGGGTAGGCGGTTGACATGGTTTCCTTTCAGACAAAGGGCATGGCCCCAAAAGTACCGTGCCTGGGATTAAAAAAAAAAAAAAAAAAAAGAAGAAGACGGAGCGAAGGCTTTTGTGACCAAGCTCTAAAAAAAGGAGCTGTATTTTATTTATATCATAAATCTGTTTTGTTTTATGATCTGCCCATAAAGCCTTAAAATGACATTTTAAATCTGGACTCCTTACAGGTTGTTTGTGATGATTGAGGGAGACCTGACCTGCAAGCCTCTGAAGTCGCGCCCCCCCCCCCCCTTCACATTTGTCCGCTCGGAAGTTTGGAAGGGTCACAAGGTGAGAGGCTAGAATGGTTAATTCTCAGTTTTTTTGGAGGTAAGAAATCGCAGAACCTTTGCAATGAATGCAGCACTCCGTTTTGTTAGTCTTCTGGATGCGTCAGACGGTGGGTAGACGCAAAACGGTTTGGTCTGAGCACCCAGAATACAGGGTCCAGCACAAATGACACCCCTCTTTATTACAAAATCTTTTATTACAAAAGCATAAGCATGTAATTCTGTAACACACCAATATCACACTCAAGGACACAATATGACATTTTAGGTGAGGTGTCGAAATTAAAACTGTGAGTTGTTACACCCATGTTATTACCCTACCAACCACACTCAGGCAGGCGTTACTTCTGTCGGACCCTGTATATTGCCAATGGTGGTTTCTTCATCTTTAGACTCAGTGAGGTAACGAGGAAGGTCTGCCAGTGATGTGAACCCTCTTAGTGTCTGGCTGGGCAGCTTCGATGGCGCAAGGGGCGGGGGGACCTGCCCCAGCACCTGGTCCCTGGGCTCTGCCACTGGGGTCCCTCTGCACCGTGGCTCCTCCGCACTCACCCTTTCTGCCTGATGTCTCACCTCTGTGTGCTCCACGTCACACCTACTAGTTTTGGCAGTGTACCTGTCACCCTGATTTTGTGTCAACCCCAAAAGAAAACCCCTCAGCTTTTGAGCACTGGAGGACGATGCAGGTGCCCATCCCTCCTCAAACCACCAGAGCTGACCCCACTAGCACCAGGCTAGTCTGGGGGAAACAAATGTAGCCTTTCTCTCCCCATCGTTTGGCTTTTTAAGCCCTTTCACTCCGGGTCAAGCTTTGTCGAAGTCCCCAAATTACAGCCTGAGTGGGAGATTGTCTTAAGATGTTTTTGATGTCTGTTTTTTAACTCTGGAATAAAAAGGTGTTCACTATCTCCTTAGTTCAGAGAGCCCAGGCTCAGAACATGAAGAATTCTTGTTGTGGGAATGGGGGAAGTACCCCCACTTGTTTCTGCCCAAGTTAATATACCAATACAATTTTCTGCCCTACTGACCCCAGCATTTCTTTTTCTTTTTTTTAAAGGTTTTATTTATTTATTTTTAGAGGGGAGGGAGGGAGAAAGAGAAGGAGAGAAACATCAATGTGCGGTTGCCTCTTTAGTGCCTGTTACTGGGGACCTGGCCCACAACCCAGGCAAGTGCCTGACTGGGAATCGAACTGGGGACTCTTTGGTTCACAGTCTGGCACTAAATCCAGTGAGCCACACCAGCCAGAGCTGGCATCAGCATTTCTTTATTGCATGGATCAAAATATAAAGATCCTTGTCTCTTTCTTCCCCCTCCCTTCCAATACAGTCATGCACTGCGTAATGGCATTTGGCCAATGACTAACTGTCTATAGCATGGTGGTCTCATAAGATTATAATGGAGCTGAAATATTCTAATTGCTCAGTGATGTCACAGCCTTTGTAGTAGCATAACATGTTACCCATGTGTTTGTGGTGATGCTGCTGTCAACAAACCAACTGTGCTGCCAGTGGTACTGAAGTGTAGCACATACCATTACAGCGCTGGGCTGGACCTGCTGGGTTTGTGGGACGCTCGCACGGTGCGTAGTAGGCTGTACCATCTAGGTTTGTGTGAGTGCACCTATGATGTTCACACAGATCGAAATCACCTAACAACTCATTTCTCAGAGCACGTCCCTGTTGTTAAGCAGCACGTGACTGTGTAGGTCAAACAGCCACCTTCTTTCTTTCATTTTTCCAGTGGCTCTCATATGTTTGCTGTAAGAGGATGAACACTTCCTTTCATCCCCACTCCTTCTGGCTCTCTTTTCCTCTCTTTGTGCCCTGGTAAAAGCCTCCTAATTGGGCTTCCTACCTGTGGTCCTTCTGCATATTAGTGCAACATAGGATAATGGTCTGAGCTGCTATGCGCCAGGAGTTGGGCTAAGCACTATGCGGAAATTATCTCAGTGTGTCTTTGCTAGTGCCCTGAGGCTTAAGAATTGTTACTGTGCAGCAAATGATTGATTTTTCTTTAAGTTTCTTGAATGTGCAGTGGTGGTAGTTTACCTACAGCATAAAGACCAAGCACCTTTAGCACCTCATGGTCTGACATCAACTGACTTCTAGAGCTGGCTGACAGTCCCTGCCCCCGGGGCAGAGCCACGGAACCACCCCAGTCTCCCCTTCGATTACCTATGTTTTTTCACTTCTTCTCCTCCCCCCGTTCTTGTCCTTCTCCTTCTTCTTCTCCTTCTTTTTCTTTACCATTTACCCTTGTCTTCTGTACTTTTTTCTCTCGAATGGCCTTTTCACCTTCCACTCCATCCTCACCTGTGTAAATCCTACCCATCTACTGGTAGACACTTCCAGTTGCTCAAAAAATATCCATTTTCTCTTCTTTCTTACCCATAGAACTTCAACATTGTTTGTGGTAGAAATGACCCTTATCAAAAATATTTCCACCCTCACAGTTCTGCCTCTTTCTGGGTTGGTCATGTCATCCAGTTCAGGCCAATACAACATGAGCAAAAGTTTGCAAGGGGCAGCTGAGGGCGCTTTGCTTTCCTGATGTAATAAGCAATGCTCTCTCCACCTGGCTGCTCCTTCTTCCTGCCTGGAACGTGGCTGCTGTGCCTGGAGGCGGAGCCAACATTTTGCAACCAAGACGATAAGAGGCATGTGCCAAGGATAGTGAAGGCGGAAGCTAAAGAGAGCCCGTGTTTTTTTGGTGACTTTCTTGAGCAGCGGCACTTGTTCTGGATTGCCTATCTCCAGGCTAATTATTTTAGAGAAAAAGAATCGAATTCCCTATGTGGTTAAATCATTCCAGAAGGACTTCCACATTCCGATGAATATGATCCTGACACACCATTCTTCTAGGCTGAATTCAAATGCTACATGATTTATGGAGACAACGGCCCTAGTCTAAATCACACTTATCTCTAACATGGAAGTGAGGAGTAACTTCTAAATTTCTCCTGCTTCAACTCCTCTCTCCAACATTCTACTGTATAGTATCACTCTGCAGCGAGAGCAATACTTTAAAAATGTACACAAGATCTTGTCATTTTCCAGGCAGCCATCCAGTCCCTTGATAACTTCCCATAATCATGCTTAAAGTACAAACCACATCCTATATGCGACCATGTCCCCTACGAACTGAGTTTTTCTTATGCCACCCTCTGCGCCTCGCCTCACCCCCATCTCCTTCATCATCCTTGTAGTTCACCGAAGAACCCAGGTGCATTCTAACGCCAGCTTCCTTGCACGTGTTTCCTCTTGCCAAATACTGGAATCTTCACCTCAGTCCCTCAGCTCCTTCAGGTCTTGACTTAAATATCAATTCTTAGATAGACTTCCTTGATTATCCCTTCTAAAATCGCATGCTAACCTACGCCATCTCTGCTTATACAATATTATTTTTATAGCACTTAAAATATATTTTTATTCACTTATATTTATGACCCATCACCCTTATTAGAATATAAGCTTTGCAAACCAGGGATTTTGTCCTTTTGGTCCACCACAGTATCTCCATCATTTAGAATAGTGTCCAAAACAGAGCAGGTGGTCAAGAAGTAGTTATGGAATAAACAATTGAGAGATAAGAAGGCAAGGAAGTAAGGGAACGGAAGAGAGAAGAAGGAAGGCCACAGATCTTGGACAGGGACTTGAAACAGCCATAGTGCTTCTTCAGTAAGAGGCAATAAAGGCCTGACTTAGGAGCCAGCATCCTTCTGAGGCTGTTATCCCAGGAATAAGTGACAATTACTTGGCATAGCATCTGCCTGGATTCCACCCTCTATCAGAAGGTAGTAAAATCACTAAAGCATGTTATGTCAGTACCTTGTTCTTGCAGTTGCTGGAGGGAGTGGTGTTAATGTTGTCACAGAAACGGTGTAAAATCTCCAACCAGCTATAGACGTGGTAGGCCATTTAAAGTTTTCTTGGAAATTCAAAAATACATGCTACCTTCTATTTTTTCTTAAGCAGTTTGGAGAGTGAATCACAAACTGTATAGATAGCACTAAAACTACTTTTGAACTCTGCCCTTTCAGGGGAAGACTAAAGAGCACTTGGCTGTTTATGCAGAACAATGTTGTGAATGTAAAGAGCTGCTGTGATTCCCGGTGCCGTTGACCTCAGGTTGGGAAGACGAGATCCCTACACACCGCATGAAAAATGACTGTGTGTGTACCACTGCGGGGCTCTCTTGCCGGGCCTCCCATGGTTCTGTACACCAGGGGCCTTTCTGTTCTCCCAACACAGCCTATTGCCTCCTTCTCTGGGGTCTTCAAACTTTCTCTGTCCTCCATCCAGGTACAGCCAGATGTTTTCACAGCTTACTCCTCTTCCTTCATATATGTGCTCAAATAGCCCGTATTTAGGAGGTCTTCTGGGACCGCCCGCCCTAAAATGCATGAAAGTAGCAACTCTTTAATTTCTATCTATGCTCATCTTGATTTTTTTGTGATATGGTTTACTACCTGTTGCTCTTCATGTGTGTTTATTTGATGACTTGTCTTCCTCATGGGAGTATAAACCCCATGATGGTAGAGACACTTCTCTGCTGGCTGTTTATAAAGAATATTCCGTTGTATAGATTTGACTATATAGTCATGTAATAGTCCATTCAACGGTGGCCAGACATCTGGGTTTATCAGTTTTGGGTTTCTACACACAATGCTGCTAAGAACACTTACGTAGACGTCTTTATGTAGCTATGTTTTTATCTCTCTTGGGTAAAGACACAAGAAGGGAATTGATCTGTCCTATAGTAAGGGTTTTTGAATTTATAAGAAACTGCCTCACTGTTTTTCAAATTCCCACTATCCATGAAGAAAAGGTTAAGTTGCTCCACATCCTTGCCAGTCCTTGGAATTTCACTCATCTTAAGCTTAGCCATTCTAATAGGTGTGTAGCAGTATTTCAGTGTAGTTTTGATTAGCACTTCCTTGATGACTAATAAATGATGTTGAACATTTCTTCACGTACCTACTGTTTGTATATTTCTTTGATGAAATGTGTAGTTATATCTTTTGCCTATTTTTATTGAGTTGTTTCTTTTTCTTTGCAATGTTTATTAAGAGTCAATGTATATACAAGTACCTGAAACACGTTTCTATACATTTCATAAAATTGTTGTTGAAATTACATTCCTTACATTCTTCAAACATAATTTCTTGTATAAAGAAAACATACCTCTTCTATATAAGTAGTATGAGCTTTACATCATGAAACAAGAACTGTATTCTCATGGTGTTTCCAATTTTGCTTTGGACAGAAGAATCATATTGCTGAATTTAATGCTTAATTATAAAAATTATGTTATTCTAGGTCTTTAATATATATGTTCACTCTCCTACATGCTTTCCTACTTTTCTGTGAAGTGTTTATGGTTTTATTGGTACCAGCTTTTAATTTAGCAGCTTCAAATTTTATTTGAAAGTTAATGGCACAAATCTCAGATTCTTCATATCTCACTATGAATAATGCTCCCTGATGCAACGCAAGGTGATGCTGAAAACGTTACTAGCGTCCTGACATTGTTTTTGGTCTTTCTTGGATTGCTAACCATCCGAATGCCTCTTGTATTAATCACAGGCACTAATTGTATTCTTACATTTCTCTAAATAATTACTTTTCGCCTTGAATATATACAATTATTTATACTTAGAATGGCATTTCTCAATATGACATGTGGTTTTATGCTATTTTCTGAAAGCATGGCATTGTTTTCTAAAACATAGTACCTATACTTGTTCTTTTGGAATCCATATCTGTCTTTACAGATAAGATTTTGATGTCAGGAACCATGTGTTAGGCATTTTTATATTTCTCATAACCCTAAAAGAACTCCCGGTGCACAGTTAAGTATTTAATAAGTGTTTGTTAAATCGATGTTAGATAAAGGAGCAGCAGTACTCGCTGACTTGTGTACACCAGTCATTCACTATTCAAGTGCCCGTCCGTCTATTCCAGGGCAGACTCATGTGAACGGCTGTCAGGAGGCTGGAGAGAGATGAAGGGCTGGAAGGCACAGCCATAGTGTTCTCCAAAGGCAGCCCTACTTCTAGCAACACCATGTCCTATTTCTAGAAGTATCATGTTCACTTAGTGACCAAACAAATGAAATTAGTAAGAGAAGGAAAATGATGAGGAGATCAAGTTGCTTGATGGGGACCCAGAGCTGGAGCAGAGGAAGAGGTGAGGGGGGGAAGCAGGGTCCCTGACGTCTTCGGTTGTGTTGAGCTCTCGCAAGCTGAAGACCAAGGGTTAATTTGCCATAATAAAATCAGCACGAGCACTGCCGAAGAGGCCTGAGCAGACCCTCAAGTAAGTAATTAATTCTGGCTGCTTTCCGCTCTCTAGCTTTCATCATTCTTAATGTTATCTAATTGTGAAATTATTCTCCAAACCTTCCTAGTCTAAGGAAAGAAAATGCCCAGATCTAGCCCGCCTTTCTGGAGGGCATGCTTGTCTCCTGCATCTTGGTGCAAGTACCCAAGATATTGCTAATTAAGGGTGTGGGAACACTTGAAAACTTTTGATCAACTTTCATAAAGCAGACTACAACAGAGTTCTAGAAAGGTCCTTTCGGTGTGCATAGGGCTGCCATTCTGAGGAAAGTATCAAGTTGTCTCCACAGTTCCTCTGGCCTTTAGACCTCACAGTGACCTTGGTGGACCCTGGTATGGGGGCGCACAGGAAAGACTTGTATGTAAGGAGGAGAAGAAGTTCCTAGCCTGGCTTGTACTTCCTGCTACGATTAGGCATGATAAGGAAAACCTCAGGGACCACTCCACTTTGCAATATCCAGGCTTCCAAAGCCAAGGGTTCCTTCTCGGTACAGCCAGATAACTAGAGTCTTCACCTTGAAAGGATTCTTTTTCATTCCCTGTGTGTTCTTCCTTTGAACATGAAGGCTCTCCTGCAGAAAAATTCATTTTTCTATCCATGACCACGCAAGAGAGTCCAAGCCGTCTTTCCCACTGTCATTAGCTCCCTGTGCTGTGGGCCTTGGGGTTTCTTGGTAGCGTTGACAACGTAAATGCAATGTACTATTAAAATAATGACCGTTTTCTTCAGTCTAGTTAAAAAATAGAATGGACAGCCTGGGATGGCATCCTGGTCAGGGGGGAAATATCTCACGTGTCCCTGGGGTGAGATATAAAACGGAGGGCCTGACTTCTTTTGGCCATTACAGACCTTTAGGTCCTCTCCTGTTCCTTTGCTTCCAACAAGAATAGTGGTCGTATTAATTCCGTGGCCGGCTAAATTCTAACTGGGGTAATTATGCTGTCACCCTGCGTTCCTCTGGAGATTCGGTTAGAAAAGTTACTCTTTGATCATGCTCTTAAATCCTACTGCGCTGGGCTCTGTAACATGGCAGGTGAAGAATGGCTATGGATTCAGCATGCCTCCCTGCACGGCGTGAGTGATGCTAATTCTATGCATGTATTCTGCTGAGTGCTCGAGGATCCTGGTAGGGGAAGCTGCTGCAGTAAGCATGAGCTATTATTAGTTGAGTCTCAAAAAAAAAAGGAAGAAAGAAATTGTTGTGCTGGGCTATATTTCTTTGATACATTTTCGTTAAAGTTATCAACAAACAATGATCAAATGAATGGGGAAGATGGCGAAGCCAGGATTTCATTATTATATACAGGAGGGGGCAAAAGTAGGTTTACAATTCTTCATATGGAAAATGCATAATATAAATACATGTAATATATACACCATATATACTATAGTATATACTATATATAATACATATATACACTGTATATAATATAGTATAAATGTACACAGATATGTGTGTATGTACATTTTTTGTGTGTACATTTTTTGAAATAGCTAAAAATGAGTTTTTTTACACATGCCACATTTTTCATCATAAGAGACCCAGGGGACCTATTGGGTCACAGTGGTTTGTCACTGATTAACAGACTGTCATGCTGATGCGTCCAGTGCCATGTGGGTATGGGGATGGCCCCCAAGCGGGGTACCATCAGGTGGTTTTGACTTAGAGCCAAAAGTTATGCTTTAAAGTTTTGGTGAGGGATTCATAAAGACAGTAATTATGAACTTCAGTAGAACTTCTCAAAGGCTAAACTATGAAAGTTGTAAAAGGAATAACTAGCTACAAGGAGTTTACAGAATGGAAGGGCTCGGCGAGCACTGGGGCCTAAATAAAATGCACAGAGGCCATTTGTCACTCCAGCGAACTCGCCACGTATAGCAGTAAACACGTGGAATTTGGGGGGCAAACCTAGACATAAATGCATATGCTTTTTATTCTATTCCTTTGTGCCTCCTTTTCTTTCCTCATATATTTTAAATAACTAAATTTTAAAAAGCAATTTGGTGGTCTTCATAATCCTATACAATACTACGTAATGGAAAAAAATCTAAATATATATCAATAAGGGATTTCTTTTGTAAATCATAGTGTATAACAAAAATGATAATGCAGAACCCCATTTGTGATCATGGAAAGATGGTAAGAAATCTAGTTACAAAATCATGCATTTATATAATTATGTAGTTGTGAAAGCAAACATTTCCAACTGTGTCCGGTATAAGGAGTACGTCTGGACGTCTACGTCACACTTCGGCTGTGATTATCTCCCAGTGGCTTGGTCCTTTTTCATCTGAACATTGTGAGTTATACTTTTTGCTGAATATCGTGAGTTATATTTTATGATGAATATCAAGTACTGTGTAGAATAAATTTAAAACAAGACCACAGAGAAAATATAACCCCACCACTTGGTCCACCAGTAAAAGAGCTTAGGAAAGAAGAATTCGTCTTATTGAAATCTATCCATTATCTGTTATAAAAGTCAGCAGAGGATTGATTCATTCTGAGCGTGGTGTTTTGCTGGTTAGCGGGGCAAACGGTGCTGGAGAGTCGCTCTGAGATGATGCTCTTCAAGCGAACTTGAACTCTGAGGCCCCGGTTAGAAGTTTCAACACAGCGCCACAACGTGACTTAGGCTTTGATGTTCTTGCGTGACAAATGGTCCTTGTGTGGGGACCTGGGCTGTGCTGCAGCTGCAGCTGACCTGTCCTCCTCGGGCTTAGGGACCCTGAGAAGGGACTGGGAGTCAGGGCAAAGACATTAGGGGCCGAGTAGAGATGAGTTTTGGGGGGACCCCGCAACCTCTTGTGCTGCTGGCAGGAAATAGTAAATGAAATATCAAAGAAATAATAAAATGTTAATCCAACTTTTACTATGAGAGACCAAAAAATCTTTTCAGATGTTACTTTTCAGATTTATTTCTTTATATTAACTTTATTGGGGTGATATTGGTTAATAAGATGATATAGCTGTCAATTGTACAATTCTATAACTCATCATCTGTATATCGTACTGTGTTTACCACCCAAAGTCGGCGTACACTTGACCCCCTCTACTCTTTACTGCCCCCCTTTCCCTCTGGCAACCACCACGTGGTTGTCTGGGTCTGTGAGTTTTTGTTTGTTTGTCTTGTTAATTGGTTGCCTTCAGTGTCATATCTCACATTTGAGTGAAATCCTATGGTTCATGATTTTTCTGTTTGACTTATATCACTTAGCATGATATTCTCAAGGTCCATCCATATTGTTGCAAATGGCAGTGTTTCATCTTTCCTTATGGTTGAGTAGTACTGCACTGTGTATATGTACCCCATCTTCTTTATCTAATCCTCTATTAAAGGACACTTCAGTTGTTTCCACGTCTTGGCCACTGTGAATAGTGCTGCAATGAGCACAGGGGTGTGTGTGTCTTCGTGAATAAATGTTTTCAAATTTTGGGGCTAGTTATTCAGAAGAGGGATTACTGGGTAATATGATAACACTCTTCTTAATTTTGGGGGGAACCTCTATACTGTTTTCCACAGTGGCTGTGCCAGTATACATTCCCACTTTTTAAAATGTCCCCTTAATCTTAGTCTAAAAATAGGCGAAATAGCTGGATTTTAGCAAGTGCTTATTATGTCAGGTGTTCTTCCGGGAGCTTTAACTACGTGAACTCATTGAATGCGCACCCTGAGTCCAGGAGGTAGGTGCTGTTACTTGCTCCATACGCAAACACTGGGGCACAGGGCAGTGAATGATCTGTCCAAACTGGACCACCCTGTGTGAGCACCTTTGCCTTCTCACTCCGTAGCCTGTGTGCCCCACTGGCATTCTAGAAATTGTCAAGAATGAGAATGGCCTCTGAAAAATTTTGAGATTCAGTATCTCCCTGTGTGAAACAAGTATAATAATGTCAACTTTAGAATTGTGAAGATTGCATGAGAAGGCTTACAGCATTTGAAGCAGTATTTCCTCTGTATTCTTTTTAGGAGGATGGGCTGATAGACACTAGGCAGGCCATGGTTACTGGCTATAGAAACATCATATCCACATCTTTCTGGGTTTTGGAAAAATCAACATGGCTAGAAGTAATGGCAAATAGACTTCCAGTCCATTTTTTTTTTCCACATTTTCAAGCTATGGTTATCACCAAATTAATGGCCATGATTTTCAAATAACAAAAACCAAACACATGATATGATAGATTATTTTTCAAGTTTTTGAATTTATGTATATGTTTATAATTATAGAATGCTATAGAAAAGTATAAGAATTATTTTTTTCATATGTAGAATGAATCCTTAATTGAAAATACTACTGCATGAAATTTAACATTATACGGGAAAAGTCTCAAGCCTATGATCGCCAGACCTTACACAGATATTATTCATCGTGTAATAGGGAAGTACATTAACAGCTGTCATCAGACTTGCTCTTAGAGACCATCTTTACTGGGAAACTATCTGGATAAACTCGTGCCTGGGGAAGTAAGCACTAGTTGAGACCTAAGAGGTGGGCTCCCTGCACGAGACTGGAGAAGATGTGGATTGGTTTTGCATCTCTGATAGAGGGGAAAAGATGATGACTAGTCCTGAGAATGGGGAAGAAGATATTGAAGCGAAGATGATAAATTCTGAGAGTGCTGGTGTGTAAAAATCCATCCTCCATCTTGCATTGCCACGGGAATCGTAATTCTTACACATTTTGCACGGTTTGAGATATTTGAAAAACTCCAAGTGGCTGAGTGAAACACTGACATCGGTTACAGCAGCACAGAGAACAGACATGAAGAAACAGAGGCACACAAGTTAGAAAAGCCGGTGGACAGAGTGTGCCTTCCCTCTCTCTTCACCTGGGAGGTTCCCAGAAGCACGAGGGAAGGCATCCGGTCGTGAGACAAAGTATGTGCAAGGGCAGGGAGCATGAGCCGAATGCACCTAGAACCTAAAGGTCAGGGAGGCCTGTGTGATATTTGAATTCCATTTGTAAACATATTTTATTTGGGTCTTTGCAACAGTTAACATAAAATAGTATAAAGAAAGAATCTTTATTTCCTGGTCTCAGGTTTAAATTTGTATGACTTTATGGCTTCCATATAAAATAAAATAAAACCACTTCACTTAGGAATTATGGTCCCAGTTGGAATGACTTTTTAGGTAATGAGAATTTTGCTTTATAAAAGATGCTGGTACCCAGCAAAATGGTTTCCTTATGTCCCCAACCTGACATTAACAGGTTTCTAAACTGATCATTGTATTGTAATGGCCGACTTAGATTTCAGCTCTAAATGGCAAGCGGACCAACCCATGAGTAATTTACATAGTTCTTTTGTTTTTGAGATTGTCCTTGGTTTTCTCTGAAAACCTTCAGTGTCTGTCTCTATCTCTCTCATTGAACTGTAGCTGCTTAGATTATTCCAAGTAGCATCTGTGACCAGGGCTATAACCAGTGTGAGAACTCAATTCTTCAGCTATGGGATGTCTGTGGACATGTGGGCACACGACCTTCGGACTGCATCCCAAGCAGCTGCACACATCTGGCGGATGGACAGGCAGGTAGCTCTACCACGGTGTTCGCAGAACACACGGACGGATCTAACATAGCCACAGAGGCTGCAGGGGGCAGAGGACTTTAGAAAGAGTCAAAACGAAATTGTTATCTCCTCTTTTTTACATCCCATTCATCCCAGTTTACTACTCATCATCCCCAAGGACTCAACTATCAACCCCAAGAGATATCATTGGCTCCTTAATTACCAATCACAATGAAAAATTTTCATCTTTGACCTCAAATTGGCAATATTGATCTCTCTCTTGATTTTGTCCCAAGTTCCCCAATGAGACTATTCTTTGGGTTTTTGTGTTTCTAACCATTCTCATGACTCTCTTTTAATGGCACTTCTATTTTCTTTTCCATAATCTATTTCCCAGACTTTAGCTATCATTTTCAAAATGCGATCTTTTTAAAATCCCCCCAGACGGATATACACAACTTTCTTATTCTCAATCTCTTCTCTCCCCATTCCTAACCCCTTACAACAAATACATCAACTGGTTCTATTTATTCTTTTTTAATTATGGTTCCTGTCCTAATTTTATTGTTTGCTTGACTATAGTTTCTTTACCTTTAGCTTGGAATATAAAAAGAGCTTTTCAATTATGTCCTTTTACACCCTTCCACACCATCCTCCATTCTGTGGGAAGGTGTCTCCCTCACATTTGTAGTAGACTGTCACAGTAAGCTTCACAGTAAGCATGTCTTCCAGTATTCAAGCCCTTGAGCAGTCATGACCTGCATTGACTCTGGGATTGGTCATGTGACTTGCTTTGACCAATCATGTACTAACACATGTGATGCAATTGCAAGGTTGATAAAAGCTAGCACATGAAGGCTTGTCCTCCAGAAACCTTCCCTCTTGGACTCCAGTCACCATGCAGTGAGGAAGGTGGTCTACAGTTGGCTGTTGGAGAAAGAGGGCCTGCGCTGTGGAGAATGAAGTCCTGCAGAATACAGCCAGCACGAGAGTCCCAGACCTGAGTGACTTATTTTGGATTTCCAGTCCCAGCCGAGCTCCCAGCTGAACGCAACTGCATGAGTCACCAGCTGAACCCACATGGAGAACTGAACCACTGGCCCCTGGGATCATCACAAGTTATAAGTTGCTGTTATTTTTAGCCACTAAATTTTGAAGAGCTTTGTTAATGAAGTAACAGAAAACTGAAACATCACATGGAAGCTTAAAATCCTTTGCTGGCTTCTAATTTCCTCTGGGCGAAGTTAAAACTCTTTTTAACATCTTGTTAGACTTTGAAATCAGGACACGACCTGACTTCACAGCCTCATCTCCCATCTTTCCTTGTAACGTGGACTTCACTGATTGCTCCTGTGGCATTTCATGAAGTACCATCCGTTTCTTTCTCATGTGGTCAACTCCTCGAGCTTCAAAACTATTTCCATATCACCTTCTTTGTGACTTTTTCCAGGCAGTTAGCCATTGAGTACATACATCTTCTTTATTGCACTTGACCTGTTTGTTGATACTAGATTTTGTTGCATGTTTGTCTATTGATTTGTTTCTCCAATTGAACATAGAGATTAAGAGATCTGCTCCCCACTAATCTCTGGCCTTATTTTGCTCTCAGACTCTGGATGCTGTAGCCATGCTGAGTCCTGATCTCTCTCCTGGGTTACTCATCTACTCTCGTCCTTTCACAGCCCTTGGTCCGCCCTGCAAGGCTGTCGTAGATGCATGTGTTAGGAACTTCACTTATAGCAACTCTGCTAACCCCCCTAAACAGCCCTTATTTCATGTGTTCCTAAGCGCCTCTCTGTCTGCATCTCACAGAACAAAAGCTCTTAGAGTTAGAGAACGATTCTTCGCTACCCTTGTCTCTAGAACCAAGCCTAACAGAGAATGTGTAGTTTGCTCCAACGAAGAAGAAATGAATGACAATGAATAAATGACTGTTCTTCATGTGTACTAGGCACGCATCCTGGATTTTTAAGGACAGTTATGGTTTCAAGTGTTCTACCCCGGAGTTTCCACGTGTGCAATTGTACTTGCCAAATTTTGGTTTGGAAAAATAAGATTCATGTATCCATAGGACTTTAGTATAGTGGGGATATTGCTTTTCTTTATTTGAACTATTCACTTAATGTAGCCTAAACTTGCATTAACTTTTATTAGCGGCCATATCATACTGTTAGCTTATAATGAAATTGTGGTCAAATAAAATCCCCAGGTCTCCTTCACACGAACAATTGTCAGAATGTATAAACAAACTGGTTGAATTAATAGCTGGAAACCGCTAATCGGGAAACCCTATTGCTTAAAATGCAATTCTTTCCAGGCCAAATGTTTGCCCATCTTAACAGTAATTGCACCGTGCATTTGCAGCTAAGGTCTCATTAAAACTTCATGCTCACCTGTGCTCAAGCCGCACCGAGGGTGCGTGTGGGTTTTAGGGCAATGGCCAGGTGACTGCCTCCTGGGCTTGCCCAATTGTGAATTTCAGTTAGAGCCACAGAAGTCTGTGCCTTTGTGCCGTGATTTATTATAGGGAGCTTGTGTCCCAGGGGAGTGGAAGCAATTCAGAAGCAGCAGGAAGAGACAGGGAGGCAGGTGAGCAAAGAATTGAGTGACTGTTAGAGGTATTGTGATACCTTGTTAATTATTAACTCTGGCAGCAGGCTGTCCAGCGAACCGGAAGGGGAGGGTGGACCTAATTAGGTCTCCAAACAGCATATCTAAGGAGCAGATACAGTCCAGAAACAGGCAGTTTCCATGGGGCTGGGCGCAAAAATTTGTGCACCTTCAGTTTTGAAAAAGCTGGATGCATTCCAGAAGTCCCTGCATTCTAAGTTGTTTTGACCTGCACTCGGTGCCTCAAGCTGCCTGTGTGAGAAGAGACACTGCAGGTTTGATGGCCAATTTTTAACCCCGGGTGAGATGAATGGTACGTAGAAGAGGAGGAAGAAATAAACATTCAGGCTACATTAGGGCAGTTGTTTAAATTACCATTTTGTTCGGCGTGAAGTCACGGAGAGAGAACTCGGTGATATGATTGATATTGCCATGACTCAAATATAAAGTGACTCTTCTCTGCAGAATAATTTTGGGAAAATTATACATAAAAGACAGAGGGCTTGACGAGATCAAGGAATTAAAAATCTAGAGACTGGGCAAAAAGAGGAATACGACTCCTTGGAGGGGGCAGACAGGAGGGGGTCCCTGTGGGACGAGGACCTGTCCTAGCAGGTCTGCCTTATGCACTGTCAGGGGCTGGGGCTGCTTGGGGCCCCTCCTTCTGCAGGCTGGTCACCTAACCGCTTCGCCCCACACCCGCATGGGTAAGAGAAAGGAGAATGTCTACGTTACATTAATTTCCCAGGACGACCCTTCTGTCTATGGTGGAAGCTGGATCAACAGCAGCCAGGGCGGAGCAAGTAGGAGCATGTTCCAAGAACGAGTGACATCAGATTTCTGGAGACCACTTCCTGAGGGGGTCGGAAAATTTCATACTATCTAACATGCTTCCCCATGGCCTGTGCTGCCTTCCCACACTGTCTCCGAGGTGTGTTCTTACCTGCCAGAGTGGGCCCTTCACTAGACTCAGATGAGCAGGGCGCCTCCTAGTGTTGAGCAGTGTGCGGTCTGCGCAATAGACCAGACACTTGGGCTGCCCCTCAGGAATGACTGTAAGTGTCTGCAGATTCTCGTTTCCTTTCCATGACAGTGAAATGTGCCCATTACAGAGCACTCGGGAAGCACAGAGAAGCCACATGGCACCACAATTCAGTGACTCAGACACGATCCCTCTTCCAACTTTAACATGTGGGGACATTTCCTTCCAGATTTTTTTCTTTACATATTTATCTCTGGCTCTTGATGAGTTATGTATTCTGTTCTCCCTCTCTAGTCTTAAGTTTAAGTTTAGCAAAAATGGAACTGAGTCTTTAATTATTGACTTAAGAATGAAAGAATCTTTTTTGACTCCCTGTATAGGACGATAAATCCAGGAACCTTTCTTCTCCCTCTTTCTCACTTTCCCCTCATCTTTTTGACATACTGGTCATCTGAAGTGTTAGAGTTGGTTAATAATAGGCTTTTACATTGTCTAGCTTTTAAAGAATATTTGTTATTTTGATATTTAATGTCATAAAATGAAATTAAACTCAAAAAAGGGACACAGAAACAAAAGAACCACCGCTGTGGTAGCTTTAGAACCCACCAGAGATTGTTGAATTGATAAAACAATACAAAAAAGGGTTTGATGACAAAGTGGAGGATGACCGATGACTTTGAAGCCATGTGTGTCTTTGTTAGATGGAGGGTATGCAAAGTGATGAAATTTGAGATTAAACTCGAGCTTCATATTTGCACCAAATCCTTCCTTGTCATTCAGCATCACCAACAGAGTCACTGACTAGATGGTGCCTTGGGCTCAGCTGTGAACCGTCTTAAAAATTAAAGTGTTGGAGTGCTTTGCAGTATTCAGTGTATATGTACTGCATGCATTACATTGAATCTCTAGATTAACCTTTAAAAGGAGCCATTGTATTCATTTTCACACCTGCGGACCCTGAGACCCAGGATGGCTGACTTTCCTAGGGACACCCAGCTAGTGAGTAGCAGAACCCTGATGTCATACCTGAGCCTTCTCCAAACCCGGATGTTTCCTGGGCAAGCACCAGACTTGCCCGAAAGAACAAGGACGTCAGGGGCTCCAGTTTGAGGTCAAGGTTAAGAGTTATTTTTTGTGTATTGGACAAATCTTGGTCTTTAGTTGAATAGATCATACATTTTATCATATTCTTCTTCTTAAAAAAAAAGTTTGCATAGTTGCTGTCCACAAAGTAAATTTATATTCTTTTCTCACTAATGTTACTTTTGAACTGCATTAAACACATCTACATGCAAATTCACTTATCTTGCAGAGAACAGCACATTAACACAATATTTTAATTTTCATCATTTAAATTGTTAAATCAGGAGAGTAAGATGAATCATTTCCTAAATTTACAGAGTTTGGTCCTATGAGAGTATATTTACCTCGAGGTTTGGTATGATGGCAAGGGGTTTTAAAAACAATTAAAAAAAACTAGTTCTATCACTGCACTTTTCTTTCTTTTATTCTGTATGTTGAATATATTTTATATATTAATATAGTATATATGTATAGTACATACATTTCATATTCTGGCTGTCACTAAAGAATCACCCAGATTAAGCAGATGTGATTTTTCAAGGCCTTTAGAGCTCTCTACATACACAGTAATGATATTGTCATTCTGTTCTTTCTAGTTGCTTAAGAATCCTGATCTGTCTCTTCTAAAGAATGGGAAACAGAAATTTCAGAAATGTGTGTTTTAACTATCCCTTTATTAAAGAAGTAGAATCAAAAGAAAACAGTAACTTCTCTGTGGAAATGATATAGGTAATAATATTCCAATTCAAACAAGAAGTTTAAAATTAGGACACAGGTAATTTTGAGAAATCTGTTATCTTCTAGGTTTTATGACTAATAATCTACCTTAACTTAGGGTTACAGCTGAAGTTCAGGCTTTCTATTATATTAACTGATTTCCAGATCTATTTCTCAGCGATCCTGTCATTGTAGCTCTAATCTGAGGAACAGAAAGTAGAAATTTAGGTCTCCGTGCCTTTCCACATTGTTTTCTGATATTCTGATATTACAGGTGATGAAAGTCACCTAGAATCATTGCTTTTTCAGTAGGAGGTAAAATGTAATGTATAACGGGAAGTGTTTACAGAAACTGAAGATATTGTTAGGTTAGGAATTGGTTGCTGCTTAGAATAGTTACATTTTGAAGAAATTGAGCTATTATAAAATAATGTCCAAATTGCTTTGGAATACAAAATAGTAAGCTTTCAGATAAGCTAGTGTGCATATTTCACCACAGCCTACATAAACTATAACTGGAACTTTATTATTAATATAGTGTAAAACTATTTAAGGTTTTTCTTTATGTTATTTGTTATTAAACATGAGTTATATGAACTGGTAACTAGTTTATTTGTATATTCCTCTCCTCTCCTCTTCCCATTCCTGGGACATTTTCATAGACACTATAAATCTGTTAAATTTCTCTCTTGATTTCTCCCTGGATATTAAGAAATGTCCACCTTTATTATGCCTTTACTACATGTCAGGCAAAGAAGAAGCTGCTTTTATAGGCTGCCCCATGTACGTTCCACCACTTCTCTGCGAAGCAAACGCTCTACTTGTCACTTTGGGAATGAAAGCACTGGGCCGCCGACCTGTCTAACAACGGTCTTCAAGTCATGCAACTTGCAAATGCCAGAGCTGGGATTTGAATCCAGTTTTGATTGATTCCAAAATTTGCCTTTATTTCTTTTCTCTACGTTATATTGTTTCTAAATTCCCCTAAAGTTGAGTCAGTTTTATGACAGCCTTTAGTTTCAAGAATTCAGCTAAGTGCTATCTTTTTAATGATCATGCCCCCAATGGAAGTTGTTATCTAGTTCTCAGGTAGCCCGTGGGGAGAAATTAGAGGGTGTGTTAGCATACACTTAATAGAGGTACCACACTTATGAAGCTACTGATTGCATTTATATTTCCTCACCTGGCAATTTTAGCCTCTATCCAATCAGCAGCAAGTATAGAAAACACCTAACCAGAGACAAATGTATAAAAGATTCCACCCACTTCCGGTCAAGATGGTGGTATAGATAAACATGGCTCACCTCCTCACACAACAACATCAAAATTACATCTAAATTGTACAACCACTCTCACTCAGACCATGAGAAATAGAGTTGAATGGAAGCCTATGGAATTAAAGAAATCACATCCAGCTGGACTGGTAAGAGGTACGGAGATGAAGGATGAGCTGGTCCCACACCCATGTGTGGTGGATAAAAATTTGGAAGGAGTAGCTTGGGAGCGAGGAGTCCCAGCTCCATACCAGGCCACCAAGCCCAGGGTTCCAGTGCCAAGAAGATAAGTCCCCATAACTTCTGGCTGCAAAAACCAGCAGAGGTTGAGTCGGTGGAAGAAACTTCTGGAGTCCCAACCAGTTCCTCATAAAGAAACCACACATGGACTTAATTAGACTCACTCTCCCTGAGCTCCAGCACTGGGGTAGCAGTTTGAAAGGCACCAGTGGCATACAAAGAGGAACTGAAGTGTCTGGCATCAAGGTGAGGGCTGGGAGACAGTTTTCTCCCAGACAGAAAGGCAGGCAGAGGCCGTTGTCCCTTTTCCAAGTCCTCCCCCACAGAGCTTCAGAGCTGGCAGGTGAGTATGATACCTAAAACTTCATCAACCTGGCCAATACTGTTTGCCCTGCCCTGGAGGTCCCTTGGGACCCCATCCTGCTCAACTTAGCTGCTAACAGTGGCTTTTCCATAAGAATGGCTAGTCTTGGCTCATGCTTCGAAATTTTTTAAATCTTTTCAAACAATCAGCAGCTGGCCTCAGTGAACCCCCAGCCCCTGCACCTCTCATTAAGGGGCCCCAGACTTGGCACTAGCAGCAGCCAGCCTAGATTCACAGCTTGGCTCCACCTGGGAATCTCCAAGCCCAGCAAAAGTAGCAGCCATCTCAGATTGCTTTATAGCTTAGGCAGGGTGGCCCTGGGCAAAACGCAGGTGGGGGCTGACCTTGACCTGCACCACCTGGAAAACCCTGTCTCACACAACTGATAGGCGGAGGGCAGAGGTTGGTGGTCAGTGGTCACAGCCAGTCCTTGTAGCTGACTGGCCTGGGTAAATCCCTCCCACTGACCTGCCAAAAGCAACCAAGATTAACTACAAGAGGATGTACTCAGCCCACACAAAGGGCACACCTTGAGTGCTCAGCTTGGGTGATAGAGAAAGCTGCACCACTAGACTCTACAGGACACCTACTACATTAGGCCATGCTACTAAGACACAGAGTCATAGCAACTCTACCTAACACATAGAAACAAGCACAGGGAGGCTGCCAAAATGAGGAGACAAAGAAACATGGCCCAAATGAAAGAACAGATGAAAACTCCAGAAACAGAACTAAACAAAATGGAGGTAATCTGTCAAATGCAGAGTTCAAAACACTGGATACAGAGAGGGTTTTGATGATTGCCAGACAGGAGGATGGTGTGGGGGGTGGGTGAAGAGGGGAGGGTATTAAGTACAAATAGGTAGTTACAGAACAGCCATGGGGATGTAAAGTACAGTGTAGGAAATGGAGTAGGCAAAGAACTTATATGCATGTCCCATGGATGTCAACAGTGGTGTGGGGATTGCCTGAGGGAGTGGGGGTTGCTGGGTGGAGGGAGGGAAAAGGGAGAAAAATTGAAACAACTGTAATAGCATAATCAACCAAATATAATTTTAAAAAGATTCCACCCATATTTTGTCTTTTACTATAACTAAATCTTCTTTTGAAATTTGATCAAAAGAAAAAGTAGGATAAGAGTCCCCCATTCTGTCATTATTTCTTTCTTTGAATTCTGTGGGTTTTACATATACATATTCCGTGGGTAACAAAACTATAATTTTGCATTGCCAATGAAGTTGAATGGCTAGAAATAGTCTATGCTTTTGATATGTGCTCATAAAACATAAACCAGTGCGCCAGGCCACACAAAATAGAAGCCTGCTCCTTTTTAAAGGGGCTAGGATGGTGTGCTCAGATGGAGTGAGTGTGCACATAGCAATGTAGCAGGCTTAGAACCCTCGCCACTTCGGGCAAATCATAGATGTTGATTGGCCCAGTTTTCTATCTGTAAAGGCATAATAGCAACTCCGTAGGAAAAGACTAACAGTGTGATGGTCCCAGCATGGAGATTAGAGTTGAAAAAATGCCACTTACCCCAGGGGAGCAGAGTCCTTTCCTGTCAAGGTGTGCTATGACAGTAGATGGCTTTTATGTCCTTGCTCTCACAGTGCCCTCATTTTCTGATGATTGGGATCAGGCTCTTTAGTATTTATCTCCTTGTTAATTGAATGACTGGTCCTGGATAATGGATAATTCCCAATTTTCTATTTTTAGAAAGTGTATAAATACCTAAATTAGATTTAGGCAAAGTGAGCTGCAGTATTTGATATGCCTGGGACATAATTAGGTTGCTTCGTTTACCTACACAGTGGCAAGCAAACTTTAACTCATTAATCTGTGAAGAACTTTGATGAACCTTTGAACTAGATAAAAATATGCCAGTCAAGGCAAAGTTCTACTCTATTCTTTGAGAAATTTCAAAGGACTAAAAGTGACTAATATATTTGGTTTTATAATATCGTCTGCAAGCTCTGATCATGCCACTCTGAAATCTTCCGAGAATTCTAACTGCCTCAGAGTCAAATAAAAGACATTAGGTTCAGCTAAGAAAAAAAAAATTGTACCAGGAGTCTGAAGACCCACGCTCTGGTTCTGGTTCTTCGCTTTACCCTTACTGATCTTGGGCAAGATGTGTAGCTTTCCGTGCCTCAGTTTCCTCATCTGTGATGTGAGGATAAAAATCATAGGGTCAGAGAAAGGTCTGAATGCCACTGTGTCTGTGCAAATGCATTTGGGAATGCTCAGTGTAGCTCTGGTTGTTGGGCATGGCTACAGGAGCCCTTGGAAGGTCCAGCCCTGACGCGCATGCCCTGTGCTCTCTCCCTCTACCCCCTCATGCCAAACTCCACCTTTAGAACCCCTATTTTTCATTCTTCTGACCCTCTCTGCCCAGCTTTACTGTATCAGGGCCTTTGCTGACATTCGTTCCACCACAAGAATGCCCTGTACCCTGCAGGAACTCACCGGTCAAGACGTGGCTGTCACGCTGCACCATCCATAACTCCACCACTCACGCTCCCTGCCATTTAGCAACTTCCACATGCTGCCTTGTGTTATACCATCACAGGCAACATGGATCTATTTAATTGAAGCATCAGTACCGTTCTCCCAATTTTCACCTTTGGTCTCTTTTTCTGCTGGTTCAGAGAACTAAGCTCTCCACATGTGGCTCTGTAGCTGGTGAATTGCAGGCTTTTCCAAGGGATCACGAGGAAAGAATTATAAGGACCCAGGCACAGAAGATTGTGGTGTGGCAAGATGGTTTATTTGGGAAGAAATCAGCCTCTGGGTTTCCAATGTCCTGTCTCCATCTGTCCCATCATGGAAAAAGTTCAACTTTGTCCTCAGCAAGGCCAAAACAAAAGCCAAGGTCAAGAATTTCTGCTTCCCATTAAACCTCAGTCCTTTCCAGCATATGGCTAGTTTAGCTTGTGTTCCCAGCTACAATCCATTGCTGGGCTGGTATTCAGGTTCCTGCCTGGAGACTGTGTGTGGAGTCCACGTGGCTACTGACCACACGGCTGCAAAGGCCACATGCTATGGAGAGAGGATGCCCGAGGGCACACAGTGTGTTGCAGGTCATGGGCAAATGAGAGAGAGAGAGAGCGAGAGAGCAAGGGGGAGAGAGAGAGAGAGAGCGAGGGAGAGAGAGAGCGAGGGAGAGAGAGAGAGAGAGAGAGAGAGAAAGAACTTCTCTGTTCCCCTTAGATTATATTCGCTTGGGTTTGGGATGAATCAGGTGCTTTTTCAAAATAACCAATCAACTCCCCAAGCTTCTGTGGCCTTTTTGCTGCACCCACCACTAGTTAGACTGACAGGTCTCTATGGTCAAGCACCTCTCCCTCAACAATGAGTACTTGTGGGAGGAAGGGAGGAATGTTAATCCCCTTGGCAAAGCATTATTATAATTCCCTGGGGTGTGGAGCTGTAGCTTCCTGGTAAAGCAGACAGGCTTATGTTCCCCAGTTTATTAAGCTCAATGTCTAACTCCCATTGCTCTCTTTCCTTTATTAATATTAGCTAACTACCTACAGCAACAGCTCCAGTGCTGTTCTTTCTTACCTCCTCTGAGGTCCTACTCTGCACACAGGCTCCTTATATCCAACCAACTTCAGATCAGAAGTATTTTAAAAAATCTTATGCTGTTGCTAACAGGTACTATGTGGGTACTATGTGGTGAGGCCCATAATGGTTGAGTCGTTATTTCCTAAGCAATGTAGTATAACAACTGTTTATATAGCATTTACATTGTAGTAGGTATTATAAGGGAGGACGTGCGAAAGTTATCTGCAACTAGTAAGCCATTTTATATAGGGGACTGAGCATCCACATATTCTGGGGAGTCCTAGAACCAGTGCCCAGTGGATGCTGAGGGGCGACTGTATTTCCCTCTCCAAAGAGCTTGCCTCCTTGTACTGGAGCAAACCCAGTGTCCTCAACACTAACACAAGTTCCAGGTGTCTTTCTTTTCTTGGTGAATGTTAGGCAGAAGTAGAGTAACGCTGCTTTAATTCCTCATTTCTCCAAGCTTCGTTCACCACCTGGGGCCTACAGCACTCTATACACATGGTTCTTCGCCACTTCCAGAGCTAAGCCCTCTATTACCTTTGCCTGATTGTTCTTTCTTTAATTCATTCCTAGTCTCTCTGCTAATTACTTCTTTTCAACTGCGGTTCTTACTACATTATTTCTCTCCCTCATAGAAAACTTTTGTCTACAAAAAATAAGAATCCTAAAAAAAAAAAAAGAAATTCAACAAATGGACAAGAAATGTGAAAAATATTCAACCTTACTAGAAAGCAAATAAAAATAACTTACACTGAGATAATTTTTCACCTTTATTATTGATAAAATAAAAAACATACCCAATGTAATTGAGTTTAGGGCTAAACAAACACATTTTTTAAGCAGTGGTTTAAGTGTAAATTGGTACAATCTTTAGAAATACACTTAAATCACACATGCATATTTCAACCAATTAGACTCTATAATTGACTTTTTCTTGTATCATTGTTTATAAAAGCTAAAACTTGGTAACAATTATGTGACAATAGAAAATTAACATATATCTGCATAACAAAATGCCATGTGGTCACTAAAATGATGTGTACAAATATACGTATTGACGTGAAAATATTTTATAATATATATCTAAGAGAAAAACATCTACTAAATGGCCTGTAAAAATTCTTAGTTTCAAAAATACTTACTCAGGAACTGTTTAATGAGTGCCTATGGTATACCAGTGTGCTGTTGTAGGTGCTGGGAATATGAGTATAGATAGAAAGTTTGGAGGAATATACACAGAATATTAATAATAGTGAAGATCTCTAGATGGTAAAATAATGCTCAGGTTTTCTTCTATGGATACACATGACGTCCGCAATAACTTTACAATTTTAAAATACCAGTGTTTTTAGAATAAACAGCAGATCCTCCAGTGGCCTAGTCTTAACTTCTTTTCCAGCCTTAAGCCCCTGACTTTCTTAATATCACATCCACGATGGAATGTTCTTGCTCCATCTTCTCGTGGTCAAATCCCACACAACCTTCTCTGTAGAGACCTGGTGGGAAGATATCTTCTCCATTCCTGAACTCACATGTTCTTGCTTCTCTGTCTCCCTCACAGTACCTCTGCCCCTCTTCCTCATGGGACAAGACTGCATGGTTATTGAGGGCAGAGCCCATATGTGTGTCATTTCAATATTCCTCCTACATGACGATGCCTTCCACAGCCTCTTAAATATATAAGGTCCCGACTGAGCACCCACAAAGGAGCTGACAAATGCACGCCTCCTTCTCTAGCGCGTACGTTCTTTGAGGGCAGGAAATCTTATGCTTCTCTGAGTCTCCTGCGTTTGTATTCACATAGGGGCACGAGTCGCCTGAACATGAAAACAGGCGTGGAAAGCTCGTGAGGAACCCATGTCCAGATCCCCAGCCTCCACCTGTGCTTGTTCCCCAAACTGAGGACACAGGCTTGAGACCGAAGTGCCCCTGGTGTTCCTGTCCCACTCCCCGTGGGAAGATTGCCTTGGGAAGGGAGAGCCTGCACAAGTTTTCCTCTCCTCACGGCAACATGTGATCACGGGTCCCTCTGCGGTATCCGGCATGAACTTAGAGTTCGTGGAATTGAGTGAAAGCACTATACCAAAACTCCCATTCTTAGCCATCTATGTTAACAAAATCTCTCAGCACTTACATCTACGAAAATAAAAATTAGAAATAAATTTAATGCTAATATTATCTAATACTAGCTACAATGAAAGCATTTCTAAAATTATTTTTATCTTTAAGAGTTACTTATTGAGATAATATAAAAACATTAATGACAAGTCAGTGCAGAGGAATATTTTAGTATATAGATCCTGATGGCCAGGTGAAATAATAAATAAATACTTTAATTTACATGCCTATATTATTGGCAGAGATGAATGATGACATAAAATGCAAATAGTTTATGAAGACGAAGGAACAATGTAAAACTGCTGACTCCTGAAGAGATGATAACTACTTTTAATTGATAATGGTAGGCGGGAGATTGCTCTGCTGGTCATATTCAGCTTGATACATTTCAAAGAGTGGTGCAGTCACTTTATTTTAAAAATGTCAATAGTTACAATTACCAAAAATTAAATCCTTTTTAAAACAATTTTAACATGATCATTAATTTAGATAGCAACCTAAAGATGTGTGAGGTTTTCAAAAATTCTTTTCCAGAACAGGAGCAGAGACAGCTGCCGATAACAGCCCGGTAAGATGGAGCACTCCGTCCGTGCTCAGTGAACGTTTGAGACGGATGAAATCTAAAGCAACAGTTAACAGAAGGTGTAAACCCCCGATGCTGTCTTTCCGAGAACCTGTGCAGATGGAGGGTATTTCTTGGCTAATTTCCTCCCAATAAAGAACCTGGCCCACTGGTTCACGGTGAAGACAGCAGAAGTGATGGCCCCGTTTTCACCTCCTGCACAGCTCTTATTCTTCCCTGGGATTAATTTAAAAATATAAAAATAAATTCCCTTAAAATGTATTATTTTCAGGCTTTAACAACTTTGGCCAATTAATCTCCATAGTGAAAGCTTAGGTTGACTTTAAAATGTTTTCAAACATAGTAACCAGATCAAAAGTAAGTGAGGCCACAGAGAAAGGCTTTGACATTGGATGCAGGCCAGGGGATTCTCACGCACTTGTGACTCAGAGCTCCACCCTCCACAGGGTCAAGATCTGACTTTATTCTTTGTAGAAAAGACCACATCATCTCATTTTGAGCAGACGGTGCTCTGAGCATGGCATTCTCTCGTTTGGTTATGGTAACAAATTCTGCTGAGCAGGGAGTGTTATTAACATCATCGCCAGGAAAAAAAAAAAAAAAGGTTGAGCCCACATTAAACTTGTTTCAACGTTTCCAGAAACTCGGGATACATGTGCGAGCAAGGTTCGCACATGACTCAGTCTTTCCCGAGCCCATGTCCTTTCATCCCCGCTCCTCACTCCCCTCCGCCCACACTCACCCCATGCAGCGCCTCCGACACACGCTCCTCTGCCTGAGTGATTTTCCCCGCAGTCTCAGCCGTAGGGCTCACTCCTTACACTTGGGCTTCTGCCCCCAAATTGCCTTCTCGGAGAGAACTCCCCCGACCACTCCGCCTCGAATAACACCCCTCCGCCACTCGACTGTAGTTCTCTGTCACGAGTAATTACGCCGGGACAGCAGCCTTCAGCTAGGACTGTCCCAGGCAAAGGGACATTTGTTCGTAGGATTCACAGCACATGTCGCTGGCTGACTTTGTCTTTCATGTAAGTTTCTTCAAGACAAAGGCTTCTATTTGCCCACCCAGAGCAGTGCCTGGAACATGGTGAGCCTTTAATAAATATCTGTTGAATAATCATAAAATTAGCATTATATACCGAGAATTGTTCCATGTCATCATTCTTTGACTATATAAATTTTAAAGATATTTAATACCTATTGCCAAATTGTTTCCCAGAAAGATTTTTATTTTTCAGCAATTGTCTATAACTCTTTTTACAAAATCAATCATATATTAAAATACATTAATATTGTTATTAATTTGATAGGCAGTTCCAGTGTGCATTTCTATAATTAACGGGAAGAAGAAGGTTGTTTTTTTACATTCATTGGCTACTCGTGTTTCTTCTGTGATTATCTTTCTGTTATTTTTACTAATTTTTGTCCTCAATACTTATTGTACACCTATTGTATGCTTTGGGAAATAGAGATAAAGATAGTAATTACAGCCTATGGTATCTACCCCTAGACTCTTATTGAGCCAGTGAAAGAAGTATGTTACATACAGAATGATAAGTGTGAGAAAAGTTGAGAACATGATTTCATTGGACAATAATTAACATTAAAGTCCTAGAGGAGAACATAGGCAGGAAAATCTCAGATATTTCACGCAGCAATATTTTTACTGATATGTCCCCTTAGAGCAAGGGGCATAGAGGAAAGAATAAACAAATGGGATCTCATCTAAGTAAAAAGCTTCTGCATGGCTAAAGAAAACAGTATTAAAATAAAAAGAGAACCAACCATATGTGAAAACATATTTACCAATGATACCTCAGACAAGGGTTTAATCTCCAAAATATATAAAGAACTCACATGACTCCACTCTAAGAAGACAAGCAACCCAATTAAAAAATGGGCAAAGGGCTTGAACAGACATTTCTCCAAGGAGGACATACAGAGGGTCCAGACACACATGGAAAGATGCTCAGCATCACTAGTCATCAGAGAGATGCAAATTAAAACCACAATGAGATACCACTTCACACCAGTCAGAATGGCCATCATAAACAAAGCAACAAACAACAAGTGTTGGAGAGATTGTGGAGAAAAGGGGACCCTAGTGCACTGTTGGTGGGATTGCAGAC
>CM052541.1:183644388-183667064 GCA_028533065.1 Trachops cirrhosus | reverse complement strand
ACCAATCCAAAAGAACCTATGCATCCCAATGTTCATAGCGGCACAATTTACAATAGCCAAGTGCTGGAAGCAACCTAGGTGCCCATCAGTAAATGAATGGATCAAAAAAACTATGGTACATTTACACAATGGAATTCTATGCAGCAGAAAGAAAGAAGGAGCTCCTACCCTTTGTGACAGCATGGATGGAACTGGAAAAGCATTATGCTAAGCGAAATAAGCCAGGCAGTGAAAGACAAATACCATATGATCTCACCTTTAACAGGAACCTAACAAAGAAACAACAAAATATAACCAAAGACACTGAAATAGAGGACAGGCTGACAGTGTTCAGAGGGGAGAGGGGAGGGAATTTCAGGGGAATTTCAGGGGAAAAGGGGAAGGGTTTACAGGAATAAGTATAAAGGACACATGGACAATAACAAGGGCGGGGAGTGGAAATGGGAGGGAGGTGGGGAGGGCTGAGGGGTTGGGCTGGGGGGTTGGGCTGGGATAGGGGTAAAAGGCAGAAGACTATACTTGAACAACAGTTAAAATTTAAAAAAGAAAGAAAAATGTTTAAAAGTTTTAAAAGAATAAGATTGGAAAGCATCTGCATAAAATCCCAAACCAACAAGGTTTAGTTATAACTTTAAAAAATACATCCATTGTTTCTTAACTGATTCTGCTACATCTGTCTAGTGGATAAGAAAGAGGCAGAGCTTTCAAAAGAAGAATCCTTGCACCAGTCTGCATTCCCACCAACAGTGAGAAAGGGTTCTTGGAAAGCAGTATGGAGATATTTCAAAAAATTAAAAGGGGACCTGCCTTTTGACCTAGTGATCCCACTTCTGGGAATATATCCAAAGAAATTCAAAACACTAATTCAAAAGAACATAAGCACCCTTCCATTCATTGCAACATCATTTACAATCACCCAGATATGGAAGCAGCCCAAGTGTCCATCAGTAGATGAATGGATAAAACAACTATGGGACATTTACACAGTGGAATTCTACTCAGCCATAAAAAAGAAGAAAATTTTACCTTTTATGACAGCATGAATGAACCTGGAGAACATTATGCTAAGTGAAATAAGCCAGTCAGAGAAAGACAAATCCATATCATTTCATTTGCATGTGGAATGTAATGAATAAACTGAACTAACAAGCAAAATAGAGACAGACAGATAGATAGAGAGCAGACTGACAGCTATGAGTCGTGGGACATTAGTGGGTGGAGGGATTGAGCAAAAAGGAAAAAGGACTCAGGAACATGGACAACAGTGTGGTGTTGCGGGGTGGAGTGGGGTACAAGGGGACTAAATGGTAATGAAAAAAATACAATAAAATTTAAAAAATAAAGACAAATCCTTCTATTCCCACTAACCATGAAAAAGGAATAGTATAGAAAAGAACTAGCTGCAACCCAGCTAACTCCCACGGACAGTAATGGAATGAGTTAAAATCGACTGTACCAAGTGGTAGCTATGTTAATTGAATTGCAATGAAAATGATGTCATGAACTAACCGAGTCCTGCCTTGCCATAGATACCTCCTAGGTGAGCATCCAAGGGCAATGCAGTCACAAGAGAAAGACCCAGACTAGCAAACCTGGCCATCCTTTTTCACTTGGGCTTTGGCCTCCATCCTTAACACTGACTTCCAGTGAGTCAGCTGTTCTTGGAACATTCTTTCTTCCTGAGCCACATGGTTATTCACTAAACCCAGTCTGGAGTCCCTAATGTAACCAATCAGCCTGACAGAACTGAAGTAGGCCTTCCAAGATGGGAAAAATGTGTGTGAAGAGAGGCAGACAGAAAAAGAGGAAAGGAGGCGGGCGTCTGCTCTGATTCCAAGGCTCCTGCTTTAATTGTAATCATTATCAAAGCTGGACTCTTGCAGTCCTGACCTATGGCTTCCCCTTGAGGCAAAAGAGGGCTCAAAGTGGAAGACAGAGAGAGCTAAAGATAGAGAGAAGGCTGGGATTTCTCAAGGGGAAACTTTTCTGGCCCCTGTTACCATTTCATTTTCTGTTAAAGAGACAGAGACCAGAGGGGAACATCGACGTTTAGGGGGCCACCATGTTCATCTCTTTGAAAGCTGTGCCGATACGGCGTCCTAGGGTTTGAAATGGATCACAGCTCTTTCTCCTTGGGAGTAGGGGGTCTTGATCTCAACTCATCACTGGGGAGGAGTCGGTAGGGATATGGAAAAAGGAGCAGAGGTTCTCCATGAGATTGCTCTGGAGGTCAATGCTTGCCATTTTGATGAGAGAAGGATGGCATAAGGAGATACAGACCAGTAAATAAAAAGCTTTGCCTTCATCTTAAATGAGGTGAGAATACTTACAGAAAAATTAGGTCTAAAGCTCAGAAAGATGTTCTTTGTGCAAAATGGTAACACTTGAAGTAGAGCCATCTGGGGATTGATTAGTGTGAAGTTTTCAGGAACATCAAAGGAAACCACAACTTAACTGGGAAATCATCAATTCTCCTTAGAGTTAAGAAATTTAGGGAAATAAGAGTTATGCATCAGAGAGAAGTAGTACTTTACGTACAGATTTTTATTCATTTATTTTTCTTGATCTAAGAGGATATTTAACCTCAACCTAAACTAGGATTACAGAATTAAAAACATGAAACTAGAATGGACTTTTAATATTTATTCTAATGCCCTTGCATTACAGAGGAGGAGGCTAAAACCTGGGTATCACTAAATGAGACTAATGCAAGTTTCCAGGTTCATAGACCATCTTTCTTCACTATCCCACTAGATGATTATACCCCGAAAGAGAGAGTATTTTTTCTTATCCGATCTCTTTGCTCTTCTTCCCTCACCAGTCCCATATGGCCTGTGAGGATCAAAATAAAAGGGCTTGAGGCCTCCTCCTGTCAAAAAAAATTATAAAGATTGATCATGAATAAAACTAGATATCTAGGAAGTTTAAAAACAGGGTCTATGTCTCTAAATAAGTGACGAATCACATCACCAAAACAGCCAAGGTCACAATTTAGTGATAGCTTAAACACTCTGCAAATCTGTGATCCATAATACTCTCTGAAAGGAAAACATTTTTTTGGGCTGGTACCAATCAATAAAGCACATATAAGAGATATAGGAGGCAATGTGATGTAATATAATAGCACTTTCTATTTGCTGAGCCCACCAGAAGCATTTAACATGTTTCATTATGATTTATCTCCCTAACAATTCAAAGAACTAAGTGTTATCATCCCCATTTAACAGATGAGGAAACTACATGGTAGAAGTCAATTCACTTGCTCAAAGTCACACAGTTTGTTAATGGTGGAGCCAGGATAAGCTAAATGAACGGTGTTGACAGAAATGTTAGTAAAATCTTAAGGAGGAAGCAACTACCATTTCCTAGAGTAGAATTTTACTCAGAATATACCACTGTGGCCCCATGAAAAACTGGGCAAATGGGATGTTTTGGTTGGATGATCCAAAGGATGTGATGTGTTGCTATTTTTTGTATTCTGGGTTTTATTTTTCATCAAAGTTGATTAGCAGAGAACTACACAATTGGACTATATCTTGGCCATTCATGAAATTGCCTCTACAGACTTTTAAAATGATGGCCTTGTCCTTCTTAAAGAGTGTAGGCTTTGCCTGACACATTATTTTGTGCCTGGTACATGCAGCTCAACATGGAAAAACTTACTTTAGAAATTTGTGCTGAAAACCTTTGCTTCTCCTATGATATTTTTTTTTTATTCCTGAGACTGTAGCTATTTTCATTTTGGACACCTGAGAGCTTAGACTCCAATCTGTAAGTGACTTATTACAATTATGTATCTTCATTATGGCGGAGGCAAGTATTCCGATTTGCTTTTAGTTTTTGACTCTTCCCTTCATTTACTTTTCTTTGGACAGAATTCTCCATCATCATTTTCCTCTGCCTCCTCCTTCTCTCCTCCTTCGCCTCCTCCTCTTCTTTTTCGTTTGAAGGATACATTCTTCTTGTAAATCACCTGACATCCTTTGCAAAATGATATAAATAAACTAAATTCCACAGTTCTACATTGAATTGAAGGACAAAAATAAATGTCAAGAACATTTGAATGAGAATGTTGAGATCATTTTTATTCAACAGTAAACCATTAAAACTTTTATTAAATAACTAATTACACAGCATAATGTTGAAAGAAAAACATAAGTACGAAGGTTAGTGTTGCAAAGATTTTAGAGATAATTTTATAAATAATGAAGCTAAGGCATCAAGAGGCTATATGGTTTGCCCATCATCACTCAGTTAGTGGGATAGAAAAGAAAAGAAACTGGAGAACAAATATTAAGTATTTATATACTCACTATAGGAAACAGTTCAGTATTATATTTTATATGTCTTCTAAGATACCAAGAAACAGGACAGGGAACCAATGAACAAAACAAACAAGCAAAATAGCATCAGAGGCATAGAAACAAGGAACAGAGTGACAGTGACCAGAGGTGGGGAAGGTAGGAGGGGGAAAGAAGGAGAAGGGTTTAGTCAAGGAATGTGCATGGATGACCCGTGGACATGGACAACAGGGTGGGGACTGAGGGTGGGGAGCAGGGGGCAGGGGGTGGGTGGGACAGTGGAGACCAATGGAAGAAAAAGTGGGACAACTTTAATAGAACAACAGTAAATTTTTTAAAAGATATAAAGAAAATCAACAGTTAAAACAATAAAATATGATTTTTAATGTTTTGCAAAAATCAAGTTTTGATTAAAGTCTAACAAGAAAGCCATAGGAGAAACTCACAGTTTTAGTACAATATGATCGAGTCTGAAATAAAAGTATGCACGGGGAGCGGAGGGAAGAGAGAATGCGGTCACTTAGCCAAGAAAGGCTAGGGTAATACAGCTTCACAGGGTAATGACAATTGAACTGAGCTTTGAAGACAAGGCGGGATTAATCAGATGGAGAAGACTGAGGACATTTGGGAAAATGGGAAAAAGATAACAGGAGAAATAGGCAGGGGCCAGGACACAATGGGGCCTTTTCCTAAAGGCAACAGTTCTTGAAGATATTGATCAAGAAAGAGGACATTTTCATGCTTCACTATCTTCTTTACAGAATGGGCTGGCAGTGAGGGGAGGGTAGAGGCAGGAGAGCGGGTCAGCTGGCTGGTGCGGCGGGTCACGTGAGGCCGGAGAAAGATCTGAGCTGCACAGTGGTGGGAATAGCAGGGAAGAAGAAATATTTTTGAAAATTAAGACAACAAACACTAAAAGCTCTAAGTCTTGTAATCAAATCAGGTTGGTGGAGAGGAAGAAAAATGAAGGACGGAAAAATCAAGAATGATTCTCGGGCTGATGCTTGGTGACCAGGTAGTTTGCAGGAAGGTGGTGAATCCATTGTTGAATGTATTTATGAGCTGGTATTAGATAACCTAGTAGAGAAGTCCAGTTAGCTTTTGAGTATCTGGTTCTGGATTGTGATGGAATAATCTGAGAGGTAAAACAAGAATTGGAAATTTCTACATATTTTGCAAGAAAAAATTCTCTGTATTGTGCTATATCGTTTAGGTCCCTGTGGTGTATAGGCAGAGCCAGTAGCATAAAATAAAATTACACAGAGAAAGTGTATCAAGTGAAAGAGATCTGGGGTATTTACCTTGCATATTTACATGTTGGATGGAGAAAGAGGGGCCTCCATGTGCAATTAAGAAGAAGGAGTCAGGGAGGCGGGAAGGAAACCAGGAGAGCTTTAAGTCGGGAAAACCAAGAACAGCATTGAAAATGCTGCAAAAATTCGCCACAGAAAAGTCTTGTAAGCACAACAAAGGTAAATAAATGACAAATACATTTATTTTTTTAATTTTTCATTGTGTTTTTGCCATTACCATGTAGTCCCTTATACCCCTCTCCCACACACCCCCTAATCATCACACTGTTGTCCAGGTGCATGAGTCCATTTTCCTTTTTGCTCAATTCCTCTACCCTCTAACCTCCTCCCAGGAAGAAAAATGCTTTAAAAAATGGAATAGAAACTATCCCTTCAATGTCAGCAGTTAGAAACTCGTTAATACTGAGATCAGTTTTACACAATGTAAAAACCAAACTGGATGTATCATACTCAACAACTGCTTACTGACTGAATCCACGTGTGGACTTTTACTGCAGGTTGGCAAAAATAAGTTTGGTTGTTTTATATAAATTCTGGGTATGAAAAAGCTATTACCTCTTATATGATTAGCGTACAACTATAAAATCAGATAGCAGTGGAGTGTTTTATATTAAGCAAAATCAATTAAGCCTAAAAGAGGGTTAACTTTTACAAAGGGTAAAAAAGTTCAGGTTTATGCTTTTCTCAATTTCATTGCTTTACATAGATGTAATCAAAGGAGTCAAGTTTCAGACTGTGGAGAAAAGCATGACTATTTGGCGGGTTACAGGAGAAATTATATATTAATCACTTAGCGTGACTCTGGGTGTGTAGAAGATGCTCAATAAATGACAGCCATCAGCATCATTACAGCAGTTCTGGAATTAATGTATTCTCTGTGCAAAGACAAGTCATAGAACCTAATGGTTTCTGCATGATGTGTCCAAGCGGAATTATTTGGGGTTAATTTCAATAACTTAATTTTTTTCTATTGAAAATATGTTCGTAGAAATATGGGTGTGAATGGTAATAAAGTTGAGTGATTGCCAGGATAGTGGTCTGTTTCCCTGATATCCTGCTATTCTGGAGACATTGGCAAAATGATCCTCTTAGGTGTTGCATCCCATTATAAATATCACGTAGCCCAACCTTAGTCATACATACATAACTATTCTTGCAAAGGTAAGGGGAGGATCAGGAAGGAGAGGGAGCTGGGAATTATTGCTGCTATTCTTATAAGTCAGCAAGCATTACAGGTATTTTGAGCAGCCTGTTTTGGTCTATTGCTTGTTACAGCAATAGGAAAACTACGCAATTATGATCCACGAATAATTGATATAAACATATAAAGGATGAATCACAATCATACCTTGTATTTTTTTCTCTCTCTTTTCAAGTCTCTCTCTTTTTACAGTAGCTGCATGTTGGTTCTAGGCTGAGTGCCAGTTGTATCAATTAAACAGTAACTAATTCAAGTACATTTGCAATCTGTGTTTGAAATGCCAGCTCATACAGTAGTTACCAATTAAGCATGAGGCAGATTAATGGATGCATTGTTCTCCTGGGCTAACTCCACCACAATATCATTAAGCAGTGAGCCCTAGTGAACCAAAGGCTTTCATTTAAAGGGAAAGGGAAACACATGCTTACAAAAAAAAAGTTGAGTGTTTTATATCAAGCAGAATTATTTAACAGGAAAGGTGGTGGGTAACCGTTTGAAGGAAGAAAAAATTATGGCTGTTTAGTGTTTTTCTCAATTCCTTTATTTTGCATAGATTTGATCAATGGAGAAGTATAATGGTGCAAAATAGGGAGGAAAATAATGGGAGCAGATCAGACAGACAAATGGCTCCTGTAAGTTCACAGTTCTTAAAACAGATGTTCTTTTCAGCTGGCTATAGTCTATCATTATCCACAGGAACCCTGAAGAGAGAGTACAAAGATTCACTGAGGAGAGTGGAAATACTGCATATTAACTGTGCAAAATACTTGGCTCTGTAGCTCCACCCCCACCCCACCCACCATCGCCCATTTAAGAGGACAAATATTTAGGGCAGTGATTCAGTCTACTTGAAATTTGTTGCTTATGGTTTTTAGAACCAAGTGTAATCGTTGCAAAATAAAACTGTTTTGGACACTCACTACACTTTTAATGACTGTTGTAGTTTGTATCAGAACAAACGAAAAGAAATTGAGGATTTTAAAAGAAGTTCTTCCTTTCGGTCCTTGAGCATCTGTGGGTTCCTGTGGGGATTTCTTTCTTTGTTGCTTCTTTTTTCTTTTTTTGGCCCATTTTATCTGACCACAAAGAAAGAAAGTTGATAGCTGAAAATATATTTAGCTTTTTTATTAAAGAAAAAGAATACTTTCTAAAATTTTATAATATTTTGTATATTTGACAGTGGGCATGATGTCATTAAAGAAATAGCTGACCAGAGCCTAAAGTTGGTCAATTTCCCACAGTTTCCAAAATCTTCAAAAATTACACAGCTAGTTATGTCAACTTGATATGTAATATTTGAACTTGACCTACAAAGCACAACTGTTTTTTAAATGCATCTACTCGCCAAACTCTTGTTCCTTTCAGAGTTTTCCACCTCCCACTTCAGACTGGTCTGCTGCAACCTGAACTTGTACATAACCCTCAACTGGACATCTCCACTGAGTGGTCTAGAAACCATTCCTAAACTCATTGTTCAAAAGCCGACTCACTGACCTTCCTTCCAACCCCACTTTTCCCCTCTCTTGACAAATGGCTCTTTGTCTGCTCTCTTCTGGGGATCCAGGTAGACACTGCCCATTTCTCTGAGTGGACAGAGGATGAATGGAAACAGAATTCAGAAAATCCATGAGGAACCTTGTTGCTGTGTGGTTCATCTTTTTAGATGCACATGTATTTCTGAATGCAGAGGACCACGCATGCGTGTGTGTGTCTGGTGTGTCTTCTGTCTGGCTCCCATCTCTTCGGTGGGAAAATGGGAGGTAAGCCCTTGCTGTTAGAGCTGGTTTTAACTAACTTGAATCATTACAGAGACTTTCCCATTTGGCTGTCATTTCTGCTTTCAGTGCATTTAAGCTATAGTTAGGGTTTTCAGACAACCGGAGCATGTGGCTTTCTAATAATGAAAGTATCGAAGGGCTTTCACTTTCTATTCCCCTCTCATCCTCCTTCTTCTGGCTGTTCTTTCTCCAACCTCCTCACACCATTCCTCCCCTCCTCTCCCCCCAACCCCCGCCTTATTGGCTCCATGGTAGGGGAACAGAAATGTTAAAATCAATATGAGAATAAATTGCCACATGGTCTTTATTGTGGAGGAGAGGTTTCTACAGAAAATCCTTGTAATCAGAAAAGAGAGAAGATGAGATTAAACTGATTAAACTGAGAAAGTCAAAAAAGGACAACTTGAAAGATTAGCTCTACAAGGCCAGAAAAGCATAATCCTCCCTGCATGCTAAGTAGAGCTGTCCTCTTCGCTATCAGCCCCTTCATCGGGTGACCCTCTGTGGCATTAGCACAGAGCTACTTGATTCAAGGCAAATACTAGAAATTGAAAAGCCAGAATGCCGGTGATTATAGCAGGTATCAATATTATTGTAATGATTCTTCTTTATCATTAGGAAACTTAATTACTTGAGGAGAGTGAGAAGGCCAGAAAGTAAAGCCCCAAGCATCTAAATCAGGCCTGATACTTAAGAACTGCCTCAAGTTTAAATTCAAAGGTATTCAAAAAGTGAGAGGAAGGGAACTGCTTTTAAGAAGACCTCTATGGGCATAGTAGGTGCTCATGGGAAATGATTAGCCACTAAAAGGCAAGATAGCAGTATTAGCTTTTAGAATGCCTGTTACAGCATCTGCTACCTAGTAGGTACTCCCCAAACACAGAGTAGAAAAAGAAACAAAACCAATAAACCTTGAACTTTGGTGGCATGCTAAAAATGATTAATTCCATTAAAAATTAAGATGTAAGAATATCAACTTTTGCATATTGATCTTAACCACTCAACCCCTTTTTAATGCAAAGCTAATCTTAGAACCAACCACTTCTAACTTCCTCCAGAGTCAGTCTCTCTCGGTCCCTGCCCCTTCTCTCTTTCCATTAAGGTTTACAGTTCTTAGCCTGGCTGTTGTGACGTTATAATTCTGAAATGTAGAGTTCAAGCCTGGCACATATTTTCTTTCAACTCTGACCCCTAAATAGAAACGCAGAGCATTTTTAAACACTCTAGGGTTGCGGTTGTGCTGAGCCAAGCCAGAATTAGCCCCAATTACTGACCTACAAATAGAGCCGACCAGACCTGACCTGCCTCCATCAGCGCACTGTGGAAAATTTGTATTTCTAAATTTCTTGGATCAAATTTATTTATTTTTGAGTAGGCCCAGAAGCCAAAGTAAACTTCCAACTGCATTTGAATGAACTCTCACATTCATTCAGTCAGACCAGCAGCAACTTTTTCCTGGTGAACTCACCACTTAACCCATTTACTTTAGTCCATTCAAAGATGAAAACGCCTTACAATTCTGAAACGGGAAAATGTGGTTGGAAAAGGGAATGTGGGAAAGTCAAGGTCAGAATGGTGTGTTTGAAAGCTCTGTAACCCTTGCAGGATAATTATGAAGTCCATCACCATTCAGAGGCAGGGGCTGTATATTCATCCCTTGCCACTCACATTTTTGCTTTGGTGACTCTTCTCTTGGGGTAAAGGGACAAAGAGCGAACTAAGACATGCTGGGACTATCCGTGATTGTCTCTTGTGCAAGAACAGTAAATAGTTCTAACTGAAACCCGCTTTTTTGGGTAAGACATAGGAAGTATAGAGTTCTTTACTCAAGATGAGTACTTTCAGAGTTCACAGCTCAGATCTAGCTGCAGGGTTCATTACAATACTGTTCCCTTGCTAGTTTGCTATCCATGCTGGGGATGCTTAGGCATCTCCATGCCTTGGAATTGAGGCTAACTATCCTGGACCTCAAGGAGAAGAGGAAAACATTGCTTTAGGCTAAGGTTTGCCTACTGAAATCCTCATTTCTTGTCCCGGGAGGAAACTACTTTACTTTTTTAGAATTAAGATTGAATACTTATATTTTATGATTTTTACTTGCCAAGAATAGTACCCACTCTAGTTAGTTTGATATATATGCATATAAAAATATTAGCGTCCTAATTTCTTCAGCTAGTCACAAGACTACGGTGCTATTTATAACTTTCCTATATTCCTGTACCCATTATATATCCCCTTCTTTTCTTTTTTGTAATTATATTTTCCCATTACCATTTAGTCCCCTTATATACCCACCCCGCAATCTCCATACTGTTGTCCATGTCCATGAGTCCTTTTTCCTTCTTGCTTAATCTCTCCACTTCCTACCCTCCCTCCATTAGCTGTCAGCCTGCTCTCCATCTATGAGTCTGTCTCTATTTTGCTAGTTAGTTCAGTTTGTTCATTAGATTCCACATACGAGTGAAATCATATGGTACTTGCCTTTCTCTGACTGGCTTATTTCACTTAGCATAATGTTTTCCAGGCCCACCCACACTGCCACAAAAGGTAAAACTTTCTTCTTTTTTATAGTCAAGTAGTATTCTGTTGTATAAATCCCACTTCTGGGAATATATCCAAAGGAACTCAAAACACTAATTCAAAAGAACATAAGCACCCCTATGTTCATTGCAGTGTCATTTACAATCACCAAGATATGGAAGCAGCCCAAGTGTCCATCACTAGACGAGTAGGTAAAACAACTATGGGACGGTTACACAATGGAATACTACTTGGCCATAAAAAGGAAGTTTTACCCTTTATGCCAGTATGGGTGGACCTGGAAACTATTCCAATGTTGACTGAATGTAGGTTCATTTCTCCCCTTCAGGGAAAAGCCCTGCCCTCTAGAGACCCTAGACCTAAGAGGATAATCCCATTGGCTGAAATGCGTGTTCAGAATCTCAGGCACCAATATTCCTGTGTTGCCTTTATTAGATCTGTGTTGTACCTTAAAGTCAACTGAGAAGGTTTGGGTAAGTATTGCCCCACCCCTTGATATTCTGATTTAATTGATTTGGAACAAGGCCCTAGGTTTTTGTTTTTTTTTAAATCTTGATTATTATAAATCCTAGGGTGATGTGGTCAGTTGGCCCAGGCTCCCTGATGCGTCCCCGTTTAGAAACAGCTTTGATGGCTTCTGCTTTTGGTAACATAATAAATATCCCAGAGAAGCACTGTTTCTCCTTGCCTTGGCTACCTCTAAGTCTACAGTCTACTCTCAACCCTGACTGCACAGTAAAATACCGTGGCGAGGTTTTAAAACATACAGGTGCTTGGGCCCACCCAAAATATTTAACTGGTATTAAGTAGAGCTTAGATCAATTTGTTGTTGTTGTTGTTTTTAAGTGAAATCCTCAAAGGTAATAAACACAAACTTTGCAGTGAGTTTGAAAGCTACAGCTACCCTGAGTGGTTTGCCAATTTTTTTTTTTTTTTTTTTTTTTTTTTTTTGCTTTTTTGTCTTTAGAACTAATGCTTGGGCCCATACAAGATGGGACGTGGAATTGAGAATTTCACATCAAGCTGGGAGTCTTGCAAGGCCACACTTTCCATGAAATGGTGAGAGAGGAAAATGTATGTCTGGAAAAGGAAGCTTGACTGTCTGAACATGTGTACTTATCTATATGGCAAAGGATATGTTTGAAACTGAAAACCACTTTTTCTTTTCTTTACACTACCCTTGCTGGTTTTAATATGACCCTGTACTGATATCACAAAATCTGTTGGAAAGCATACTTTCCTTTTTTCTGGAAGCATTTATATGTGATTAGCATTGTTTTTTCTTATGTGTCTGATAGATCAGCATTTAAAGCAACTGGGTCCTAGGTTATTTCTTGTTTGGGACATGTATTTTAATTTGTTGATTCTCTTTAATGCTACAAGACTGTTAAAATTGACTATTTTTAAAACTGAGACATGTTTCATAAGTAATATTTCTGAGTAATCAGGAAGCCACTCGCTGAACCAAAAAGCTGTACCAACTTCTGTTGTTTTCAGAATTATACCTCCTCCACCATGAGCTGCAACGTTAAAGTCTCTTTGGATGCCATGAGCCTAGGGTGCAGACTCCGGGACCCGTGTTACAACTACTGCAGCAAACCCTAAAGCCTTTGTAACCCTTTCCCTGCAGAAATTGGAGTAATAGGGGACATGTGGCCCTCTCCTTATGGGATGCAGATTACACAGTTTCATTTGAATATGTGCATCTCACATCCAGGATCCTAGCTGTCAGGGAGAAAATATAGTTTCTATCTTTCTAGCCTTTGGACTTAATTAATAAGGATTCAGCAAGATTATTAGTCATATAATCAACATAGAAAGGTCAATTGTGATGCTAACAAGAGCAATGAGAGTGAGAAAATGTAATTTACAAAAGTGATAGCATGTACAGAGACATTAAAAAAAGTAACTGGAAATTAATTCTAAAAATGTATGCATAACTTTTTGGAGAAAACAGAGCTTTATTAACAAATAATTTTTAAAGTGCTAAAATAAATGGAGCAATATGGCATGTTTATTAATAGTGAATGTTAATATCCTACATATATAAATTTAATATAGGTTCAGCTATACATCTAATGAAATTTCATGAAAAGCCTCAGAAGTATTTTGCAGAAAATTTCACAAAGTTATCTTAAAATGTATATAGACAATCAAAAGTTTCAGATTACTCCAAAAATGCTGAAGAAGAACCAGATATCAAAATACATTATAAACTATGATAAGACCATGTGTCAGTGCCCTGAAGGGGGCAAATGCAGACATGAAGCAGAGAGTACGAATAAAACACACACACCTAGGAAATTGATCTTTGGCAGAGCTAACCTTCAAGATCACTGTGGAAAGGATGAGCAATGAAATTAGTGGAACTGGGATAACTTGTTATTAATGTGAGGGAAGAAAACCTAACTGAAGTTAGTGTCACATCTTACTATGAAACAGAAATCAATTCCAAGTTGTTTAAAAATCTGAACATGAAAAGCACACTCTGATATTTAGTTTTCAAATAAAATATGGGACAGTATCTTTATTATTCTAGGGTGTGAGAATGTTTCTTAACTGGATACAAAAAGCTCACACCATAAAGAAAGAAATTAATAGATTTGCTAACATCTAACCTAAAAACATCTGCATATTCAAAGATCCGTAAGCAAAGGGCCATGATAAACTATGAGCAGGGCTAAGATATTAGCAGCAAATGTGCCTGAAATACTGGTGTTACTGAGAATATGTGAACACATTCTACAAAGCAATAAGAAAAAGATAAGCAAAATAAACAAGAAGAAAACAAACCAAACAAATAAATAGGTATTTCACATAAGCGACAGGAATGGGCAACACATATTTGAAACACATTTAAGCTCACTATGGTTAGGAAAAGGGATATAAAAACCATGCAATACAAATTCACACTTGTCAAAGCAACAAAGAATAACATGTCTATTATTATGCCTAATATTATTAGGAACTAGGAAAAATGTGGAAAAATGGAACATTTTTAACACTGAAGTGTGGGTATAAATGAGTGCAACCACTTTGGCACACAGACTGAAGACTTCTTAAAAGGTTGAACTTGGTCATACTTTTCATCAAGTGGTGACACTCCCAGAATACGCCCTGGGGAAACTCTACCACGTATGAGCAGGGAGGCACGTACAGAAGTGGTCTTAGCAGGATTGCCTGTCATGTAAAAACTTGAGAACAACTTGAATACCCACCGACAGAAAAATAAATACAAGATCCAGCACAAATAATGCCCCTTTTTAATTATAAAATCATAAGCATGTAATTCTGTAACACAACAACATCACATTCAAGCACACCATTTGACATTTTAGGTGAAATGTTCAAATTGAAACTATAAATTGTTACACCCATATTATTACCCTACCCACCACACTCAAGCAGGCGTTACTTCTGCAGGACCCTGTAGATTATGGTACACTCGTATAATATAAAGTTAGACAGCAGTAATTCCTAACACTTTTCACAAATGACACACATGAAAATAACATTTTTATGGAATGCAAATGCGATTTAAGAGACTTTCTGGTAGGAATGCCAAACATACTGGTTTGTCCAAGGCTCTTCTGCTTCAAACTACTGTAATTATCACCCGTGCCTCTCATACTTTCAAGAAACTCTAATTTGAACCAAAAATTACATGGTCATCCTTGTCTTATGGAGCTTAATGAAACCCAAACTCGATAATTTTTTACCTTAGAAACATGATAAAGGCAAAGTACACATAGTATAGAAACTACTAGATATTAAACTATGAAAAGACAAATGTAGGCATGTTAAAATTTTTAAGAATTTATTTGAGTGAAAAACCACTTTAATCAGACAATACCAATGAGGAAACTGTTTAATGCACTCTATCTGTGGGCTTTGGGGAAAGATTTTTACAGCTAAGAGCAGAAGCAAAGCAAGGAAATGGTTCGATGGGCTAAAGCAGAAGTGGTTTATTATTTGGGAAAATCTAGGTGGATGTTTGTGATTGCTTTTCCTTAGGTTTTGATTTCTTACCTTTGAAGCATCTACAGACTTAGATTGAGTCTGTTGGAATATCAGAGCCGCCTCAGTCCAACGACCTCCTGGTTTAGTTAATTTAACAAAACACAGGCAAAATAATCTTTACAATTTGTTTTCCTTTTTTTTTTCTTTTGGTGGTGAACTCACTGTTCTTGTTGGTCTGATAATGCATTTTATGTTGTTCTTAAACATTTTTCTGGATATGAAATTCTAGATTCGTTATGCTTTGTTGACAACGTGAAGATATTGCTCTACCCTATTGACGTTCAGTGTTTCTGTTGAGAAGTCACCTGTTTCTCAGTTTGATTGTTATACTTTTCAGTGTGACGTTTTAAAAAGCTACTTCTAGCTACCTTCAATATCATCACTTTGCCTTGGGTAGCCTACATTTTTACTGGACTATATATAGAGAGATCAATTGCTTTTTATTTTTCCTGCTTGAAATTCATTCTTTTCTGAAATTAAGGACTTAATTTTAAATAATTCTTTTTATAATGTTTATTGAATTTATTGTCTCTCCTCTCCCATTCTTTCAAAGTTGCTTTTTCCTTGAAATGCCCATTCAGTGACTGCTTCAAGGCAAAGTATACGTCACGTAAAGTCTTTTTCCTGCTTTTCATCTCTTTGTCTCTCTGCTGCATTCTGGATAATTTCTTCATACATGCAATTAATTAATTTTTTCAGCTATATGTAATCTGTTATTAAGCCTTTCCTTTGGATTTTATTTTTTAATGATTGTATTTTTAAAAATTCTAATAGTTTCTTTTCTTAACATCCCCATCAGTTTTAGGAGTATCTGTTCTATAACTATTGTTGTTACTGTTGACACTCACCCAGTAATTTTCTCTGAGCATCAGCACAGTGCACAGATTCCAACTAAAACTGACCTCCCCATCAGCTTGCCTCCAGCCCCTCTTGCCTCCGTGTGGCTCCCGTTGAGCTGCCTAGAAAAGGCTTCCCCGGGGAATATCCAGACTTGAACAAAGGGCCCACAAGGCAACTAGAATCTAATTTAGAGATAAAGCTTCAGGACTTCCAGAGTCCTCTGGGAAAGTCTGTGAACTTTAGCAAGCCCACGAGCAGACACGAGGAGGGACGGCTTCTTTCAGTCGATAGACAAATAAACCCTGTTTGCGCCCACAGACCTGCCTGTTACCCCTGTGGAAGCAGAGGCGTGACAACACGTCAGGGCTGTCCGACAGAAGCCCTCCCACCGAACACGCAGGCGGCCCGGCATGTGGAGGTGCGCAAGAAATGAGCTCAGAAGGCTCCTCAGAATAAATTATACCCTTCTTCATCCATTGCGTGCATTCTTTCATAACACATTACTGAGTATTTATCATAGAATTTCGGGATACTTGCTTGGTCCACCGTGCTGGCAAACATCAAAGTCTTAAACATGCTTGCAAGTGTGATTCAGGTGTGAATCCATTGTGTCTTCCAAATTACACTGGATAAAAAACCAGCATGCAAGGCGATTCCCTGAAGACCCCTCTCATTCAGGCTCAAGTGAGAGGGAAGGAAATTCTACTTCTTTTCCATGAAGTAAGGAGAAAATATACCACAGCAGGCCTGCAACTTGTTTCTCTCATCTTATCCTTAACTCTGTGATAACCTTTACCTAATGACTGCATAATCAATTAGCATTTCTGAATGCATGAATATGAGGGTACTTGCCCTCTACATCTTATTGTTTGGGTTTCTTTCTTTTCAAAAAATCCTTTGAAATTTCAGCCAAATATGAGGCAGGAATAATAGCATTTTTAAAAAAAATCCATAACATCTTAATGTTTATATCTCTAACCTGTAACTCTCAATATATTCTATACATTAAAGAACTCTATATTACATTCTAGACATCATAAACATATAAAATATGGAGTTTAAAGAGAATGATAAAATAAAAACAAGTACAAACATAAATTCTCATTTTTCTTGCTATATGCCAATCTATTATTTTTGCATGCTTTACTTAGGAGACTAGAACTCTAAAATATAATAAGGATTTGACTCAACTTGTACATTACCAAAGACACAAATTTTTTTTTAAATGCCATGGGCTTTTTGAAGCTATAATTGATAATAGGAATTAGCTTTCTCCACTGAGATTTCAAAGAGAGGACCACAGAGAAATCCCTGAAGCCAGGCAGCTGCCGGCATATCTGGAATCCCACACAAGACATACTTTCTAGTTATCCACCACCTCTTCAGCAGATTCTCAAAGGAATTGTTAAATATGATTGTTTTTCATGGTTTGAGACTTTTTTTTAAACGACACAGCATGGGCCGGTGGACGCTTCAGTGTTTCTTGCTGGTATGTTTCCGAGCTGTGTGATCTCTGCTTCATCCTCCAGCAGTTACCTCGGGGTGGGGGGGCGAACTTCACCCTTCTGATTGTGTAAGGGAACTGCCATCACGACTGCCGAAGAGCCCCGGACAACTTCTCCAATGAAGGGCTCCAGCCCAAAGGGGAACGGAAGTCTGAAGTTTGTTCACTAGTTTTTATTTAGCCAAGCTGTGTAGTTACAGATACTGTTGAAGTCGCTCATCCACCGACCAGGAGAGATTATGAACAACTGATTTGTTGTGAAATGTCCTATTTCATATAAATACCTGTCTTAGTCCATTCAGGCTGCTATTTGAAAAATGTCACAGACAGAGGAGTAGCTTGTAAACAACAGAAAGTTATTTCTCACGGTCCTGGTGGCTGGATGTATGAGGTCAGGGTATGGACAAAAGGGGGCCCTCTGCTGGGCTGCAGACTGCCAACTTCTCCCTATGTCCTCCCTTGGCAGAAGGGCCTGAGGAGCTCTCTGGGGTCCCTTTTATGCGGGCACTAGTACCATGATGAGGACTATGACCTCGTTATGACTACTGTCATGATCTCAGCACATCCTGAAGACCCCTCCTCCCCAGTACCGTCACTCTGGGTGTTAAGATTTCCGCATATGAATTTATCTGAGTCTGGGTGTTTTCAGGGACAGTTAGGAACCTACAAAGGCCAGAGAAACTGAGAGGAGAGCCAATGAACGGGTTGTCAGTTTCCGTTGCAATGTGTCCTTTATTGTCCCCAGAGCTGTGCTGTGCTAGGAGAAAACTGCTGTGTGAGTATTAATAGTAACCATAGTGACTGTAAAGCAGATGTTCTGAAGTAGGGACATTGAGAAAAAAACTATTAGAATTTTAAAAAATGTATAATCATTAAAAAATAAAATCTAAAAAAGAGGCTTAATAGCACATTACATATAGCTTGAGATAGAATGCGTGAATTGCGTGTAGGAAGAATTATCCAGAATGCAACACAGAGACAGAGAGCTGGAATGTATGGGAAGGAGCTTAAGACACCCGGTGGATGGGAGGGTCCAGCAGTCACTTAACAGGCATTTTAAGTGAAAAGCAAATTTGAAAGAATTGGAAGGATAGACAATATTAAGATATAGGGTCCAGTGGAAGTAATGCCTGCTTGAGTGTTGTTGGTATGGTAATAATATGGGTGTAATAATTTATAGTTTTAATTTGACCAATTCACCTAAAATGTCATATGGTGTGCTGAGTGTGATATTGGTATGTTACAGAATTACATGCTTATGATTTTGTAACAAAAGATTTTGTAATAAAAAAGGGGCGTTATTTGTAACAGACTGAATATAATGACATAATTTTTAAAAATTGTTGAAATAAATCTTCAGTTTTAGGAAACTCAATAAATTTCAAGCAAGGTAAATACAAAAAAATTGACCTCTGTGCATGCATTATAGAAAAAATACAGATACCCAAGACAAAGAAGTGATTTAAAGGCAGGTGGATTTATTTTTTTAAAAAATCACAATTTAAAGTTTAACAAGTCAACTGAGAGACAGTTGACATCTCAGCAGTAACCCTGGAAGCCAGTAGAGTAGATCGATATCTTCAAAGTACACAGAAACAGTAACTCTCAATCTGGAATTTTGTATAAAAAAAGTTTTAACAACAAGGATGAAATACATTTTCACATCAACAAGAATACCTGTGCCAAAGAAACTTTCAAAGAACGTAATTCAAGAAGAGCAGACCAGAGATACAAGTGGGCACTGGGGGTAAAATAAAGGAACACGTGCCCGCACAGGTCAACACGGAGCCTGTCAAACAAACACAGCGACACGAGCACGTAGGGTTAACAAGTCAGATGCAACATAGAATTCAAATGTGAAAGGATTTCATACAGCTCTCGATGACAAAGCCTGAGATACGCAACCTAAGAACTGTTTGTTTCTAGAGAAGGAGGACATTGTGTAATTTCCCGTTAGTATTTTTAAAGTTAACTGTATATGTTCAACTTAAATAAAGAATGTGCCATCTTATTTGGGAGAGGAACAAAATAGAAGTGAGAAAAAACAAAGAACCTCAAATGAGAATTAAAAGAGAGTAGAAAAAGAAAAAAAATAACTAAAGAAGTAGGGTGAATAAGATGGTAGAAATAAACGTTAAGTAAGCTACATTTATTTTTACTAAAAGTTATAGACTATCAGAATGGATGGGAGGAAGGATAGAAAGATTAAAACAACTTTCAGAAAATAGAGAAACAAGAACATACCTTAAAATTTTATGTGGCTAGTTTACCTTTTTAAAAAAAATTTTAAAGGACTTCATTGAGATATAATTCATATACCATATAGGTCACCCACTTAAAGTGTACAATTCAATAGTCTTTAGTATATTTACAGATATGTGCACGCATCACCATAGTCAATCTTAGAATACTTTTAATTACCTGAAAGGAGGCCCCATGTCCGTGTTCCCCACCCAGTTCACTAACTAGACAAAGCAGCCACTAATCTATGTTCTATCATTTCCTATTCTAGAATTCTGTATGGTTGCATCAGTTCATCAACTTTTTTTTATTTTTTGCTTCCCCTATTCGAAGGGCAGCAGAGTGCCATATATCCAAATGAAATCAGTAAATGTCCGAGAGGCCAAAATACTCCTCTTCCTAATATTTTAAGGTCAATTTAATTTTATATACAATACTTAGTTACGGAAATCAATGCCCCTTCTCCCTGGCCCTCACTTCGATCTGAAGTTCTCGGCGTGTGTTAGATTTTATTGGGTTGGCCACAGAGTCCATATGGTTTTTCTTGTAAAATAACACATATCTCTCATTTTCACCAATAACTTTATTGATTTGGATATTTTGAGTATATTGGCTATCTCCCATGTGGTATAACATTGATCGTTCTCAATTAATGTCTCGATTTGATTGTTATCAACTTCAACTGGTTTACCCAACATCGAGCATTGTCCAGGGAAAAATCTCCAGCAGGAAACTTCACAAACCACTTTTGGCTCATTTGATCAGTCACAGAACCTTCTCCATACAGTGCACAGATCTTTTTTTGTACGTTTCAGTTGTGTTTTTACCTTTCTTGAAATAATACAACAAATATGCCAAAAACGGTGCATGTTTTCTTCCATCTTCAATATCAAAATGGCTACACAAAAATTCACCAATTTGGGTAAGTTTTTTTTAAATGCACAGTGATATGACCGCTGTCACAATACAATTTAACAAAATTGTTTCAAATGTTAAAGACAAGTAACCACTACTGGAGCCATCTTATGGAAAAAAACAAACAAACTTTTTGGCCAACCCGAGAGTTCAGTCTAAGGTAATTCTTTTTTGCCATCCCTAGTGAGGATTAAGTGCTAAAAGTTATGCATTTGCTCTGTGGGCATTAAATAAAATTTAATGGAATGTTTATAGATTCAGACAGAATATTTCCAATAGATTTCAGCAGTTTTTAACACCCTTTGCTGTTAAATAATAATGCCCTTTTTTTGGTCATATAATGTCTAATATTAGCTAAGGTGCAATAAATTGTATATTGCCTTCTGAGAAAGATCATTAACCTCATTTTAAATGATAAAACTATGTCTAAAACTAAGTCAGAGAATGTAGGGGATTGGCCGAAAGTAGTAGTAAAAGTGAGGTAAAAATAGAATCTGAACATCGTCTAGTTCTCTGCTTTAAATCCCTAGTTTTCTTTAGATTTGCATGTATAATTCTATGTATCACTCCCCCTTCCCTTTTCTTAAGGAGAAATGTATGTTTTTAAAGGAACACACATATATTTTTAAATTATTCAGAACTTTGAATGCATGGGTAATTTAGTTAGTGAGGGTTGAAGGATTTGAAATTAACCTAGTTACTTTGGGAAAAAAGCAGGAGTTATGATTCAAGTCCAATGCAGACAATGGACATTCAACCTCAAAGCGATACTCCTTCATCTACTTCTACATTTCTCCCTTTAGGGTACTTTGTGCAAAAAGGCAGGAAAAGTCATCATTATCATTCCATTGTTTATGCCCTAATTCCTTTTGAGAAAACTTCCCTCAGCCCCACCTACCTCTCCATGGGTCATTTGAGCCTTTTCCACATTAGAGGAGAGGCACACATTTTTCTGTGGTGGGTAATTCTGCCGAAGGGCAGGCTGAGCCCAGTCCCAGGCGGCACGGGCATCCCTCTGAGCAGAAAGGGCTTCTGCCGGGCACGGGAGGCACGTGGGCAGCTCTGGGAAGAGCCCAGGAAGACAAAGCTGATGGCCATGAATCCAGCTGATCATCGAAAGGTCAGCAACAAAAATAATGAATTAGAGAAAATCAGGAAAGGAAACAGTGTAAATCGAAATGTAAAAAGTCAAGCTTATGGCATTAGAGAAAAAAAACTGGCCTTTGCTTCCTCAGTCTTCTATCCTTATCATGAATATACACTTTTCACTCTATTTTTATAAACTAGTACAGAAATTTGGCTAAAAATGAGAAAAAAATTGTATATGATCACATAGTGATTTGGGGGGGAGGGTGTTGAAAGAGGAGAAAAGAAATTGATTCATTAAGTGACCATTCCTGCCCTGGAAGAGTTGGATGAAACAGAATGTATATGTAAGTAAAAGAGTTATCCAAGGATGTAAGTCTTACCATCACCCTTTGAATTGCTAGAGTATAAACTAAAAAGCCTTTGGGGAAATTTGGTATTTAAAGCTTTATTCCAGAAATGTTGCTAGAAGTATTGTCTTGATAGTCAGATCAGCTTATAAAGCATAACGCAAATGATTAACATTAACTGATCAACTCAAATTATGTATACTTCCAGTAAGTATAAAAGAAACAAGATACATGGAATCACCTGTGTCTTTAAAGTGTCTTGACAACATTTTTAAAAAGCAAAACATATTTAAAATGGGCACATTTATTTAGACGTCAGACCCAGAAGACAAATCAGTTCTGCTTGACCCTCTTCCACTGCTATTTCTGAAGATGAATAGACTTGTCCGGTCTTGAATTGAAGTACCCACTGAGCTAAAGCCAGCCCTAGACTCGTCCAGTCTTTTTTTTTTTAATTTTTTATTTTATTTTAGATTATTCAGTACAGTTTCTATCCTTTATTCCCGTTCCAGCCTACCCACCCATCCCTCCCATTTCCAACCCCCCTAGTTTTGTCCATGTGTCCTCTATATTTGTTCCTGTAAAC
>CM052541.1:183582875-183643888 GCA_028533065.1 Trachops cirrhosus | reverse complement strand
GGGCCAGGTGCCCAGCAGGGGACACAAGAGAGGCAACCACACATTGATGTTTCCCTCCCTCTCTTTCTCCCTTTCTTCCCCTCTCTCTAAAAATAAATAAATAAACTCTTACAAAGTTAAAATTAAAAAAAATAAATAAAAGTTGAGTTCTGGTGAATGTGGGCAAGAAGAAAACCCAAGTTGAAATACTCATTAAAATATAACTAGTTATATATTCTAAAGATTGGGAACAGCCTATTGTGGATTCTAGTCCAGACTAAAATATAACTCTCTTGATGGAAACTTTCAGCAGAAAAACAGATGATGATCAGGATATAAATGCTAAGGACATTGGCAGAATGGGAAGTCTCATGAGTTTTCATTGTCTGAATATCTAGACAGACATTGCATACTAAATCCTCACTTTCAGAAGTATCAGAGCCATGCCAAACTTTTGTGTAGCAAAATATGCAAGCTAGAATCGTGGATTCTGTGACCTGAATTTATTTCTGGATACGTGTTTGACAGACAGCACAGGCAGAACACATGTGTTCATCCATTCTGAACTCGTTAACAAAGCAGGAGCATTGGTAAAATATGTCTTTTGCTGGTTTCTGGAATGAAAGAGGGAACAATTAAGCTGTAAGACACTCCAGGGTGGGTATTATGACCTAATAATGACATGCCCTGGTAGTTTTCACTGAGTGCCATTAACTGCAAAGGCATATCATTGCTCGTCCATAATATGCACCCTGGAGAGTCCTATCGGGAGGATATAAATGTTAATTCCTAAGGAAACTCATTCAGCAAGAGAAGAAACCATTGCTCTATGATGGGAAATATGTCAAAATCTCCATGTTGAGTTCAGTGTTTCTGAGGCAGATGGGGTCAAACTCTATGCATTTATCTGGCAAAAAGCAGTACAGTCAGGTTTGAAGGAGTGGGCAGGAGCCGGGTGCCGGAGCTGTGGATTGCGTTCCGGTTGGACCAGTTCCCACTGACCTGTCCCTGTGCTTGTCCCTCCAACACTCATATTCTCTGTTTCCCTCCCTTCACTAGGCTGGCGACTCTACCAACTTATTTTACAGTGTATCTGGGAAACCAAGTAACATAAAATACCTTCAAACTCTTTATAATACGCTATGAGCTGCTCAACAAACATACAGTACATGGCAAAAGTAGGTTTACGGTTGTTCCTGTGAAAAATAATACAATATTAATACATGATAATATAAGAAAAAACTCTGCTTCATGTGCTCGCAGCTGTAAACCTACCTACTTTCGCCCCACTCTGTATAATGAGCCATAATAAATAGCATACAACCTAAGAAAATGTAAGACCACGCCATGAGGTGGATGAAGGTTTTATGTCTGTGGGTGCATTTGATGTGCGTGAAGATTTGGCCCCGAGTTTTTGGCTCAGGTTTGCCTTTGCAATTGGAACTTGCTCCCTGGGGTTAGTGCTAGCCTTCCTATTGACATTAAACCTTCCTTTGCAGCAAGACACAGTAAACAGTTCAAGACCACACAGGCGTTTTATGAGGAGGAGGACGGTACAGAACTGCTGTTTCCCTTGAAATATGTCACTTGAGACCCAGGGCGAATGTTTTGGTCAAACTGATTCGGCTCTATTTCAGCTCTGCAGCTAAGTTTTTTCTTTTCTTACTGATCTAGATTTTTGTTCTACGATGAAGGCATTATCTCATTTTCATAACAGTGTGAATGTAATTCTGTCACATTTAAAGGATTTTAATGAACATTGTCCAACGTGGGTAGATGGGATGGGATAACATGCCTACACTTTGTAAGGTCTCTCCATTTCCTTGCCTGTGTGGGCTGAATGCATGGCATAAGGAAGTAATTACAATGTTTATTTTGATCTATTAGCCTTGGTAATGTCACTGGTAGTAACCAAATCGGTGGCATTAACTTTTACAGGAGATAAATAGTAATATCTAATGCTTATGTGCACATGATGTGAGTACAATAAGTACAAGATTATTATACATCTGCATCCCTGATAAGTACATGCACAGAAATAAAACTAAATGGTTTGTCCATTGTTTGCAATTGAGGCTTCTCTGAAATACATAAAACAGATGTTATGTTAATGGATAAGAATTTTCTTGGTAGAGATGATGGTTTTGTCAACTTTGGGATAATGAAGCAACTTTATTTAGTTTTTGTTTTCCCGTGGATCAGTTGTCTTTTCCTATCCTGTGAACAAACCATGTAATCTTATTGTACTTCTGCCCAGCTATTATGCAAATGGACTAAAGAGAGTAACGGGATGAGGCAGTGTGAACAGATTAATGCAAATTTATCAGCACCGCTAAAAACAAAGCAAAACAAGGAGAGTTTCAAGAAAGAGGCAGCTGTGTCTCAGGATGGAGTTGGCTAAAACACAGCTATCCTGGTGGATCAGAGAAAAACTGAGAGAGGATGATGGGTGTATACAGTGATAGGGAAGTGACAGGGAAGGTTCCAGCAGAGAGGCTGAAAATGTCGTGAAAATAGCCGAGGCCCGGTGACAGAGTGCTGAGTGGCTGAGATCCCTGGGCAGGAACTCGGCAGTGGGCGCTGTTTGAACGTGTAGGCAGGTGACCAGCACCAGGTAAGCCTGACGGAGGGGACACTGACAAGCATCAGAAGAGCCTTTCTAGACCCAGGTGGTCATGATACTGAAAAGTCTTCAAAGATAGAAACACAAAACATAAACTCAATTACTAAGATTAGGATAGACAATGACAAAGCGGGACTTCTCGATCTAACCATTATTTTGTTTTCTCTGTGATGCCCATAGATGGGAAACACGAGATCAGTGAGGTGACAGACAGGTAGCGTAGGGCTGATGGATGAGTTGAGAGTATCTGGTGCATGATGTTTCCTGTTAATTGAAATTACCCTAAAATTTAATGATTTGTTTTTCTGAGTCTTATCAAAATATTCCTAACAAAATGTCACTCTATCAAAATAATCATATTAAAACATCGGGTACCCCAGCATGTGACCATAGCAGAAGCTCTGTTCAGCTGGAATAGAGGTTTGTGACAAAAATAGCAGCAATGTTGACATTACCTGAAATCTCAAAGTGTTCGCTGGAGTAATTGGAATCCCTCTTGCCTAGGTAAAGAAGGTCCCCCACGCAGGAGGAGAGCTGAGGCTCCCCGTGGGCTGCAAACGAAAGGTGCAGTTATAAGCCATTGGTGACTCTGACTGGGGGCGCATAGCCTACCACCCAGTCAAACCCGAGGAAAAGTACAAATAGGATAAGCCTTGAAAGAAGGCCAGAGTTTATCCCCCAAAGAAAACTTTAAAGAAAAATGGGAAAAGAAACAAACATTCCAACTTCTGTGTTCTTGTCTCTACAGAGTACAATGTTCAGGTTTTAAGGCAGTCTATGGATGCAAAAAGGAGACAGCACTTGCTTCTACCACAATTTTTTGTCTTCTAAAATAATATTAAAATAAGGGAAAGCATTTACTTCATGAAAAGAGATTAATACTGATAGTATACAGAAAGCTCACAGGAATTGGTAAAAACATACAAGACTTCACAAATAATTGTTTAGTAACAGCACAAATATGTACTGAGCTAGCTATGCACCAGGAGCAGTGCTAAGCTCCACTACACAGTGGAAGGGAAGACTTACATGACGCATGACCTTTTGAAATATATGAATGTAGCCTGCATATTATGTAAACAGACATTTTATATATATAAGAAAATATGATAAACAAAATATTAAAAGTTTATATTGCTGGATCCTAAAATATGAAATTTTTTGTGTTAAAAGATATAGTTCTTTGCGCTGATTTGTAGAAAAATAGTATACTCATATATTATTGATGGTAGTAAAAATTGGTATTGTTTTGAAAAACAAATTGACAATGTACATGAAAAACCATAACAATTTCATGTCTTTGGCTTAAGTCACTCATGGAAAGTGATCCAAAGGTAATAAAATCTAAGGAAAATCTTATACATGGAATTATTAATTGCATTATTATTTAGAGTATTTGATGATTAGAAACAACCCAAATTTCTAACCATAGATCAAAGAATGGTTAACAAATTAAGGCACATCTGCTAGATGGAAAATTATGCAACTATTAAAAATGAAAACTATGAAAATTTTGTGGCCAAATGGAAAGAGATTACAACTAGATTGCAAAAATATATGTAACATTGACTCTTAATGAACATGCACTCATGGAACACACTGATGGTTGTCAGAGGGGAGGCCGGTGGGAGGGCCTGGAGAAAAGAAACTGAAGAGATTCACCAAAGAACATCTGCGCACAGCCCAGGGACACGGACAACCGTGTGGCGAAGGCCCAGGGAGCGGGGACCGGGTAGAAGTGAGCGAGAGGGGCTGATGGAGGACACCTAGAATAGTGTCAACAATACGTTTTTTAAAAATTACATTCATATACATAAGTAAAAGAGAAAAACTATATAAAATTGAAATAATTATATTAGAAAAATAGGATAACATAGTTTAATTCTTCTATTTTTTTTCAATAAATTAAAATGGATAAAGATTCAAGAACTTACGTGAACGCGTACACCAAAGCAGAAAAGGAGGCATGGGTTCGGGTACATGATACAGGAACGGTCTTAGCGGGGCTCCATCACAGGGCATGGACAGACAAATAGAGTAGGATAATTTATAATGTTATATTGAATTCAAATTATTGAGAGCCTTCCAACTCTGGCTTAGGAATTTTGATGCCATCACATAGAAATAATCGAGAGTATAATTCTGTGAGAGGAAATAACAGGAGGAGAGCTGTGAACCAGCAAAGTCAGTTTGACCAGCACTGCAAAATGAATGGAAGGAAAAAGAAACTGGCGGCCAGGACACTGGAGAAAAGGCCATCTCAGTAATTTAGGTGATTGAGATCAGGAGGCGGAGACGGGAGGGGAAGGAGGACTGAGCTAAATATGAAGTGACATGTAGAGGAATTGATGAGCCAGGTCAGGACCGGACACAGGCTTTCGAAACCCTAGCAGGGCGGACGGCAGCGGCATGAGCAGAGGTAGATGCAGGGAGCAAACGCAGAATCACCGGGGCCTAATATGCAGTATTCGATATGTAACTAAAATGCATTTTCAAGTACGATTTCACCGGGGAACTGTGACACTGGGAGCTGACTGAGTAGAGAGCCCTTGTTGCAAAGGGAAGTCAGAGCCAAATTGTTTGTAGTGCCCCTGCATCACTTCAGAAACCTTCAAATCGTGGTGTATCTCTTTTTCCAGAAATGCACAATATACACACCTGTATTTTATGTGACTTTGGCTCAGTGGTGCTCCCAGCTGACTCTTTGAATATGACATCTCACAATTTCTAGCAACTTCTCTCTTCTTTCCTGAACTTAGCACTACAGGTCCTTCCATGTTTTGACCCATACCTTACTTTAAACCCAGAGGTCTGTCCAGAAGGTATCCAGCCATGTAATATGAAAAATAGAGACATTTATTGAAGAAGATACAAAAAACATTGTACACAGGACAATAACACCTCAGTCCCCTTCAAAGTAGGCACCTTGGGACCTCACACAGTTCTACCAATCGCCATCTGCTGCCCTGTCATATTTTCCTGAATTTCATCGATGGTCTGAAATCTCTTCTCTTACGAAGGTGGTTTTAGTTTTGGGAAAAGCCAGGCATCACAGAGCACCAAATCTGGGCTGTAGGGGGATGAGACACCTGGGTAATTTGATGTTTCACCAAAAAACTGCACAAGACATGATGCATGAGTGGGCACATGGTTATGATGAAGCTGCCCATCACTGGTTGCCCATAGCTGCAGACTTCTGAATCATCTGAATGGCATCTGCAGAGGAATGTTCAAGCTTAACGCAAAATTTGACAGATTCGTTGCTCTACCCGCTCAGTCATTTTGAATACGATGACCACACAGTACACAAGCTTGCTCAACAGTGTCACCACCCACTGACTAGTACCACGAAGTTATCATTGTTCACGCAGGCACATTCCAGTCCTCTCCGGGTCACTTCAATGGCACACAAACCATTCTCGTTGTATTAACCATGGTTGGATTTTTTCCAGACAGACCTCACCTGCCTCACTTGTGAGATCGAACCCCAGAAAGCTCAAAGTGGGTCTCGCAGACCAGCTGAATCTGAATCTTTGAGGAAGAGGTTTCCAGTGTGACCGAGACACAGGGGAGAACCTGCCAGCCCAGCTCTCCTCTTACTTCGTGGAGAAGGATACCAGGGCTGCGTGGCCACTGGCCAAACTCCGGCTCCCAGACTCCTGGTTCAGCGCTCTTTCCATACAGCTGCCAACACCACAGATACCTCTGTCACTGGAAATCAAAACCAACAAAGTGTCAGGGGGGGCTGTTTCCTTTTCTTTTTTCCTCTAATAATAATAAACACTATTGCACAGTTACTCATAAAATGTTAATTATTCTCTTCTCCCAACATCATCTTGAATTTTAAACTATTAGCTTGAAGCATTACATAGTTCAACAATAAAAAGCTATTCCCTTTTCACTATACCTTCAATTTTTTTATTTCTTATAAATATTCAATTGAATATTTCCATTTGTGGCGTAAGTTTGCTAATTTACTGGGAGTTGCTTCTATTCCCCGGAAATGTCACTTGGGTGGCCTGCTGCGCTGGAATGCAAAGTCTCGGGACTGATTTTTGAACCCATAGTTCTGCACAGGATTTAACAGCTGTTTGCTTCCTCTGGGGCATTTGAGCACAACTGCAGCTTCAAGAGCAATCAGAAAAGCCTCCCCTTTGAAAATAGAAGCTATCCTGAAGGTAGGATTCATATTTTTAAAACCTAAAGAAGTTAACTCTGATGAGATGATTACCTATAATTTATATTTTATTGGTAACCCAGCGTGGAACAGTCTTTCATTAAATAAAGCTACGGCACGTTGGTAGATTAAAAACCCAATGTACGCATTGTGTCACCCTAGTCAATTACGTAAGGACGCAGCCAGCAGAGCATTTGTGAGACCATATGTTGAAGAGATGCTTGCACTCACTCACCTCTTCTCGGTGAACCCTCAAATAGGAGTTAGAAAAGCACAAGTGGCATTCCTAATGATAGAGAAAACAGTCTCATCTTCATAGGCACAGGGCCAATCAGCTGACAGTGAATTTGAGCACAGGAAAGACATCCCATTCCCTTCTAGAGAGAGGTTGAAGAGCCTGATAGAGAGTAAGGAAATAAGCTCTCAGGAGGTCTGCAATCAGTTGGGGAAGAGCAGGCTTTACCTCCTCCAGCGGATACACCCACCCCAAGAATGACTGAGAGTTCTCTTCAACTCCACACGGTGGAGAGGGCCAAGTTCAATTTGTAAATCACCAGAGTTCTTCATAATCCACCCCAGAAATTATCGAAGTATTTTTGGACACACATAAACATTGCCCTGGAGCCCAGGGAATATTGGTCAAAGATGAATTCACATCTACTAATGATTCCTTTGCTTTGACCCAGCACTTCTGAAATGCCAGCAGCCCTCAGCCCCCTGGACATCCAGTCAGAAGTGCAAGGGCAGTGGGTCATGCAGCTCCAGGCAGCCCCGAGTCCCAGTGACATGGACAGTGAGTTGAATCTGAGAGCAAATGGGGTGGGGCACCAGCTGTCTGTTAGGGGGACAGCAAGCTCATGGTTTCTCTCGTCTTACACCAGGATTTCAGAATCCTAGGGAAGGTTTACACAAGACTCCAGTGAGATCCTGGGGACACAAGCAAATCTAGAGAGAGTGGGCTGGCTGGGGTTCACAGCCACACACATGCTGGGCGTCCAGGAAGGTGTGATTGGGCCATTGTGGAAGAAGGCAATGCCACAAGTTTGCACTTTCAAAAACCTCTGTAAGAGGTTTCCATAGGACAGCCGCCAACACTCTCCCCCACCTCTATACATCCTTTTATCCACAAAAATAAGACTTATTTTGGGTGAAATTTATCCTTCAAAGTGCTTTGTCCCTTTTGAGTGTAGAGTACATAATGTGTTTTTCTTTGTTGCATAGAACATTTTGTTAAAACAGGAAAATCCCTTTTTATAACCTACTGAGAAAAGTACTTTTTCCTCATGAATCAGCCCATTAATTCTAATTAATGTTGTATCAAAGAAGAATTAAGACTGTGCTTCTCAGCCCTTACTTCCCCTAGAATTATTTGGGATCAGAAACTTTTGGGATCAGAAACCCTCTAGGTTTGTTTGAATTGCCAGCAGGGCTGAGATCCTCAGGCAAATAACATCGGCTTTCTGCATTTTCATTTAGTATCAGGTGGTTTCTTTTTATGACGGCATACCATTTAGTACAAATTTTCATTCCACCGTGTTCAGGCCAGGAAACTAGAATGTGGAGGGTGGCTGGCCAGGAAGGCAGGTCCGTTTCACATAGATGGTTCACGGCCACTACTGATTCCCCGTGTAACCTAGAGTCCCAATCACACTTTTTTGCCTTCATGTGTAGCCTGCACCCTCTTCTTTCTCATTGTTGCTGTAGTAACAGTAATTTACCACCTTATTTTAAGGACTACAATTGTGACTTAGAAAATAAGGTTCTGCTATAGCTGTGCAGATGGCTGGCATCTGGGTGAATGAGAAGTTCCGCTTCTCTTTCTGTCTTTCTGAAACTGTATTTGCTACATGCTCCCATTCTTTTGCCCACCAGTTCCCGTTTTTTATTTATTGCTTTCTGTGAGATAAACTCATACCAGATGAAATCAGAGCTGCTCACCCTACAGGGCAGAATGAGTGACTTAGCTATAACTTCATTCAAATGCTGCCTAAGGAGAATGTGCTTTTTTTTTTTTCCCCACTGTGGGGCATGTCTCCATTATAGAAACAGATGCACACGTTTTGTTTTGTTTCGTTTTTTTGATCCAATTACAAGTTTAATCATTGTTAGTAATTATTATTCATTTATCATTCAGTAACCTGTAATCTAATATCTTCCTGAAGACTGTTCTTGTCAAATGATGATTTTGCCAGCTTCAGCCCTGGGTGCTGAGTGCAAGGGCACTTAGCCATTGTGATGAGGAGGCAGCCTGAGCGAAATACAAATATAAAACAGAGCTTGAACTGGAGCTCGTGACGGAGGGACCAGATGTATGCTGAAGGTCAGGGAAGCCTCTGGAGCTGCACGGAGCCAGACTGTCACAGCGAAGTGAGGTGTGTGGGACAACGTGATGGTGATCACTGTTAACCTCCCTAGCACGATTTATGTGACCGCCACCGCTGCCAGCAAGACCCCCTGCAAGCAGAGGTTGAATACCAACTCTGGCTGGACAGTGTCAAATATCTTACTTACCTAATCCTATTTCCCTGCAACTAATCTGTACAAGCAGACGTGGTTTGCATTTTTAGCAGATGGGGACACTGAGGCTCAGAGTGGAAAGTGAGCTCAGGGCGGCACCCCCGCCCGGGCCGCACGCTGCCCCGGCAGGGTTTAAGCTCAGCTCAGAGTTGGGAGTCCACGCTCTTAGTCACTGCCCTGTGCATTCCAGTGCATTTATCTTAAACGCCTTAAGATTCTATTGCAGATTTTTGGGGGGATGAACATATGACAAAGTATAGTACTTGAGATCTGCTGTAACATTCATTACAGTGTTTTAACTGAAGAAATTTCCATCTTGTTTTGGAACACTCACAGACACTGAGTTTAAAATGATTGTCTTCCTGATGAAGGCCATTCCATTATGTGCTGGGTGGTCAGGGTTTCCTGCAGCCAGGTCCAAAGGACACAGGGCTAATGAGTTCTTTTAAGAAAGTGTAGGAAATTTTTAAATTCCTTTTGAGCTCTGCACATGTCAAAGAATTCAGCATACATAATTGGAATTAGAAACTGGATTGGTACAAAGTGAAAGGCATGTACAATTGCTGGGTTACGTACCTGCCATTTCATTGAGGTGGAATTCAAAAGCAGTCCATGGGAGATCCTCTTTCTCTTTGGTCTTTCTCGTCCTTGCTGCCAAGTTTCTTAGAGATGCCCTTTAAAAGCCCTTCACATCTTGTTTTATTCTGCACTGGGCCCTGATGACTACTACCACTTCTCTATATGACAGTCCTTCTATGTCTGTCCCTTGGTCTGTCTGTCTCCTTGGTCTGTCTGTCTCTCTACAGGTCTCTTTCTGAATCCTAAGCCCCTTCACATCATATTTTTTGTCTATTTTTATTTTGTTTCATTCTACCCTTGTAATCTTCATATACTCTGAAATGTCTTCCCTGTTATTCTTTGGACGTTTGGACTATTTCATGTTTACACACTTTTTTCTTATATTCTCATACATGACACTGCACTCTCCCCTCTCCCCCATGACGTGTAGTTCCATTTTTAAGATGAACTTCTTGTCCAAACAGAGTAGGATTATTTGGAGACTCCTGGAAGGTGAACCCCATGGGGGCGGGGACTGGCATGGTCACCACTGAGTGCCAAGTGTCTGTGTGGTGCCTGCCCCAGACTCACACCTGAGGAACAGTGACCGGATGAGGAAGTGCTCGTGAAGTGAGGTGCGCACTTTGAGTATAAAATAATACTGTTTTCGTGGTCGCTCATCGTGCCAAAGTCCTTTCAGAAGTTAAAAAGATAGACTCTAAGACTGTTTTTGAAAAACGGGAGTACCATTAGAAGACACGTTTCATCTTTAGCCAAACTCTTTTAAAAAATATGTCATTTGCTTTCAATGTGTAAGTTTTGGCTAATCAGTTTTTGAGTAGCAAACTGTTTCAAGCAGCTTGTTTAAAAACATTTGTGTAATCTGGATATGAAAAAGGCTTTCTTTTCAATGTTATTTTAAAGTCTGAGTTGATTAAAATATACAGCAAAGAAAAATAATATATAAGATATTCATATATCTACCAAACCAGATTTTAAAAATATCACCATACTTTCTTCAAATTGGTATTTAAAAGAAATAAAATGTTTTATGTAGCTAAAGCTCTATCCAATTCTGTTGGTCTCTTCTCAGCATGATCTTGCATTCTGAAGCTGTAAAATACATTTTCTTTCATATTTTGGACGTTAATTTTTATACACCATATGTAGGATATAGTACTGCTCTGTCTGAAAATTTTACAAAAATAGTGTCAGATTCTACATTTCCTTTACAACTTAACTTTTTACGTAAAATTTTAGGTAGTTAGCCATGTTGACATGAAGATATAGTTCATTTATTTATTTGTGTATAGTATTTCATTTTATGAATAAACCAAAATTTATTCACTTAATTTTTAGATTTCGACAACCACAATGTTGTCATGAAAACCTTTCATAGCTTGCTTATTTATTTATTATGTATTTATTCAACTATGTTTGTATCCAAATTTTTTAAAGTGGAATTCCTTGGTCCTGAAATATGCATACATTCAGCTTTCCAAGGTTCACCTTGTTTTATTTATGTTCTTTTTTCCTACACTTTATAAGTTACCTTCTATTTCACTTATTCTAGGAATTATGGTGAAATTTTTAATCTGCCAACTTCAATTTTAAAGGTTAAATTTGAACAATAAAAAGTCTTCAGACACTTTAAGTTCCAAACATTCTTCTCTCTTTTTAAACATTAATGCCTGGTATTTGATTCTGTCCAACTTTTTAAGTCCCAAAGGTAGTTATTACTACTATTGCTTTAATCACTCAATATTTGTTTATATTTACCAAATATATATTAATTTTCTAAGTTCAATATTTTTTTCTGGAATACTGGTATTTCATTCATTTCTTTTCTTTACTTTTGGTAAAGAACTGTAGGCCATAAAGTGTCATAGTTTTTGTCTAGAAAAAATGTGAACCTCACATCATAGTTACGCGAAGTACAGAATCCGGTTTCCCTCAGAGCTTGGAGCAAGACTGCAGTTTTGGAATCTGTGTTGTGTCTGTTGTCATGTCTAGTTATTCTAGTTTCTAATCTATTAGATGTAACCTGTCTTATCTCTGGTTATTTTAACATATTTTCTTTCACTGTTTTGAGAGTTAAGTTTATTTATCCTTTTCAGGACTTAATATGATTTTTGAACCTAATGATTCGTATCGTTTGTTAATTCTGGAAAATTTTCAGAACCGTGCCTTTGAATAATATGCCTCCTAAATTTTTATTTTTATAGCATTATAAAACTCATTAGTTAGATTATGGACTTTCAGTTCTGTTTTTCATATCCTTTAATCACCCCCTCTTCAATATTTTTTATATTTTTTCTTGTGTTTTGTATTTTAGGTAATTACCTCAAATTAATTTTCTGGATTAGCAATTCTTTTCTAATTTCTGTTGTTTATCTACTGATTGCCAATTCTTTACATTTTGCTGGTGAGAGTTTAATGGATATGACAATACATCTTATTGGCAATATATTTTTTAAAATTTTGTGGCAATATATATTTAAAATATATGTGGCAATATGTATTTTAAAAATTTTATGTTTTTATCTATTTGAATTATGCAAATAATCTTTTGGAAGTTTTCTAAGGAACTCGTTGGACAATTTACTTATTGTATTATTATCACAGCAGTATTTACCTTAGTGTTTCTAATTGTGTAAAATGGAAAATGTCTGTTAGTAAGGGCATAGGCAATAAGTTATTCACTATCCATGACATTAAATAGCATTTAAACAATAATGTTACTGAACACAGTATTATAGAAAATATTTAATATATTTTAAGTAAGGTAAAACATTAAAAGGAATATGTATAATACAAACACGGTATTGTGAAAGGCAAACATTACATTAGCAAATAAAAATGCTCTTAGAATATAAATCATCCTGCTAACATTGATCATTTCTGGTTGATGGAATTAAGAATAAATTTTATTATCTCTTTTTTTACATAATTGTTCATTAAAATTTTATACAATACTTAAAATTTCTTTATAGTAACAAAAGAAAACAAATTTGTTTTAATTGGGTTTCTCTTTTGATAGGACACAGAGTAATTTTAAGCAAAGCGAAAATCAAGCTCATTGAAATTTTAAGAAGCTAATGTAGCAATTAAGACATTATGTAGTACAGTTTCGGTGCAGGTAGAGGCACTCAATTTGAAAAATGAAAATAAGATTTATTGTGAAAAAAGACAAGTCTCTGATTATCTGGAGAAGGAATACAAACCAAAGGATTCCAAAGTTTTGTGACTGGGAGAACAATGGCACTAGAAACTACAAACAATAGATTTATATTTGAGGGTACACAGAGCTAGGAGAAATACCCACACTATACCTTAGCCTTAAGGGTCTGCCCTCCTATGAAAATCTGCTTTTAAGAGTCAAAGTCCAAGGTGGCCTTCCTCTCTGTCATCCTTTGATGAATAAAAAAGATGAAAGCAAAACAATTATTCATTCATTCAGGGAGAAAAAAAACATGCATCGAACTAACTCTATGGCACATACTGTTAGGTCCTAGGGATGTTATTTATAAACAAACATTCTAACACTGCTAATATAGGCATAACTCATCCATGAAATATTTGTTCTCTGGTCCAATCTTCCGTCAGTTCTGTCAAATTGTTACCAAAACTCACTTTTTGGGGAAAACTTCCTTTGTCACCAACACCTCCTGGGTAGATTCCATTTCTAATGTTGAGTATAATCAGCTGGTAGTGGCTGATGGCAGCTTAATGTGAAATGGGCTCTTGGCTCAGTGGGAAATGATGCCACTCTTGATTGGCTAGACCTCCGGGGGGCGGAGCCTCCGCCCTGCACTGTCTGTCTGTGTGTCCTCCACCGCCTCCAGCCAACAGCAGCCCCAGACTGCTTTTATTAATGATTACACTTTTCAAAGCACGACCTGAAAAACGTTCCCTTCTCACAGGGTACCGTATTCAAGACATAATACAAGCGGACTGAGAAATACTGCATTCGTACTTTATTTTCTGAGGGCAGTGAAGAACCCAAAGCTCTTAAGAACTACAGTGCTTCATAGTACGCCTTTTTCTCTGTGAGAATGAAAATGTGTTTATCTATTTGAGTCATGGATGGATAAAAGTCTGTGTATCCTATAAATGATCTTCCGATCTGTCACGTTGTTTTCTGTGGTCACTGGGAGTGGAGGCTTTGATGCAGGGGTCTTGGTTGGGACTCCAGTTTGTTCTTCCATTGGTCTCCGCCTCCTGGGCTTGTCCCGATTTCAGGCAGGACTGCCTCACTCCTTCCCTTCCGGGGAGTAGGCTGCTCCAGATTAACGCTGCCTTCAGGCTGCAGCTCGTAGATGCAATGGCTGATGTGTGTGCGAGTGCCTGTGTGTGCTCGTGTGTGGAGACGGGGAGTATTCCGAGATTTCATTAAATACGACTACTGTTTTGCTATTATAGTGAAGCTACATCAAATGTAACCCTTTGGAGAGAGGGGGAAACTGAACCTCTCTCTTACTATCTTTGCAACGTTATGTAAATCTATAACTATTTCAAAGTAAAAAGTTAAAAGTGACTACATTCTTAAGAACTTTTTAAACACTTTGACATTCAAGTACGAGCGTCAGTGGAAGAAAAACAGGTGCTCTCAGAACAACACTGGTTTGCAGTGACCCTCTGCAGAGGTAACCTCCTGACATGGGCCTAGGGATGCAACCCCGCATTCTAATTCTGCGCTGCAAAAATAAAATACTTCAAAGAGAGAGGCTAGACACTCCAACCAATTTTTCTTTTTTAATTGACTCATGTAAAAATGGTTTGTCTACTCTCTTTTTCTAGGGAAAGAAATTGTTCCTGATCTCAATGCAAAGATTCAATGATACCTCAATTTTCTCTTCAGAGTTTGAAGAACCTATGAAACCTTCACTGGCTGCTTACTACGACAGGTCCTGCATTCCTCTTCACCTCATATGGCGCTCAAGACCCTCCTGAATGTTGCAGAAGTGCGAGCTCCCTTATTTCAAAATGTGTGCATATTTCTATTTCCATAAACCTCAGTACATTTTGGTGCTGACTAGAACCAAAGTCACTGTCCATGATTCCCCTCATTTTGACGGTACAGGTAGCAGAGGTTCTCTGGAAAAACATTTATTTTTCCTCCTCCCCTCTCTTCCTCTGTTATATTACAGGCTATTTTGACAACATTACAAGTTGTGAATTGATTGTGTTTAACCTTGCAGTGATCCTCACCTCTTACTAACAGCGGTGTTTATTGAGAACTTACTAAGTACCAAGCGCTGTGCAAAGCACTTAACAAGGCTTGTGTGGTGCAATCCTCAGCCAAACTTTAAGGAAGGTGCTATCTCACTCCCATTGAACATCTGTTGCAGCTCAGGTGTTGAGAGGTTAAGTGTCCTTCCAAGGCCACACAGTCAGTCAGCCGAGGAGCCTTTCCAATGTCACCACTGCTCTCTTCTTCCTACTCTTAGGTGACTGTTTTAAAAGTTATTATAAGTTTTGAAAAGTCATGACTTCATTTCCCCCCTGGCCTCCTAGTGAGTCTCCCTGGCTTCATGGTTGCCGGTAGAAGGCATAAAGGAACGCAGAGGGGTTCCCTGAAGTTCTGCCGCTCACCGTCTGCTGGCCTTCAGACGTGGCGTGTGCGTCCCCACGGTAAACGGCAGCAGTTCTGCTCTGGGTGAGAGCTGGCTACAGAGCGGGCAGCTGGGGCTGACTGATAAAAGCACACCACAGGGGACATTTGCACACATGGCCTTCTCATGACTGCGTGGAGTTGTAGTTGACAGACCAGATTCACCAGAATTTCATATCTACCACTTCCTGCTAACGCATTTGGAAAATATTAGTTTTTCTCAATCTTGTGTGTTAGTTTTCAAAACTCAACATGAATATGCTTGGTAATGTTAGAGAGCGCTGTGGTCAGTACAGAGGTGGGTGGGTTGGGCATATAAATATTTAAACTCTTCAGGCACAGCCTCCTGCTGGAGCGCTGCCCCTCTCGTCCTCCAGCCCTTGAAGTGCATTTCAGGACCCTCTCACTACCTCTGGTTCTGACCTTCCTGACCCCTGGCTTAGGAATTCTGCCCGATCAACTTTGTCCCAGCCTCACTTTCTGCTTCTGCCTCTGTTGCGAGCCAGGACCTCACCACCGGCCTTCCCATCAATCTAGGTAATGCACAAACCCCTATAACTTAGGGCTTCTTGGTCCTCCACTGAATGTGGTGTTCCCTCTAAGCAGAGGGACCTCTCTGTGAGAGGCCTAGATACCCCCCTCAATGCCTGAAAGAATGCAGAACAAGAAGAGAGTTAAGTTACAGTAAGGAAAAAAAAAAAAAAACCTCTTGTTTCCAGATGCTGATTCCAGTAAGTCCTAGCTCTGATTCCAACATTTTTGTTTGAGAATCTGGCGAACTCCCTTCTCCATGAACTTCTGAGACTCTCTGCAGCTCTTACTGTGGAATACAGGAGGACTAAAAATACTTAAGTCTTCCTGGAAACATGTTTCCAAACATCTGTTGGCAGCCCCATGCAAATCCACGGAAAAGGAGCACAACTAAATGACAACATGGGAGAGGAAGAGGAAGGGGGGACCGAACCCAGGCACGGCAACCTCCGCTGGTGCTCTTCGGACTTTCCTCCTATCCAGGTGTTCCCACTCCTGGGAGTAAAGGCCCCGACTAGCTGGAGTTCTCACGTAAGGGAAACTTCTATGGAGCTACTCCTTCCATCCAGGTAGGGCAGCAGGATGTCCAAAGTCAAAGCCTCTTACCAAGTCTGTAACTTGCAGGGACAACAAGAATCACGAGATTCTTTAATTCACCCAAGTTTTCTTAACTTTAAATCAAGAAGAGTGTACCTTGGTTCACATGTATGCAGCAGTACCTACTGTCTGCCAGAAAAAAAAATAGAGGCTTGAAAAGAGGCAGAACTAGGACAAGGCTACTCCGTGAGGTTTTAACTGCTTAAATATTTTTTCTAATTACAGTTTACATTTAATATTATTTTGTTTAAGTTTCAGGTGTGTAGCATAGTGGTCAGACAACCATATACTTTACAAAGTCTTCCCCCTGATATCTCCAGTACTCACCTGGCACCATGCTTAGTTATTAAAATATTACCAACCATATTTCCTATGCTGTACTTTACATCCCTGTGACTATTCTGTAACTACCAATCTGTACTTCTCAGTCCCCTCACCTTTTCCACCCAGCTCCCCAATCCCCCTCCCCTCGCAACCATCAGTCTATTCTTGGTATCTATGGGTCTGTTTCTGTCTTGTTTATTTATACTGCTCTTTCGATTATATATATATATATATATATATATATGTGAAATCATATGGTGCTGTCTTTCTCTAATTCACTTATTTCACTTAGCTCAATACCCTCTAGGTCCATCCATGCCGTTGCACATGGTAAGATTTTGTTCTTTTAAAATGGCCAAGTAATATTCCACTGTATATATGAAAATGTGCTATCACATTTTTATCCACTTGCCTATTGATGGGTACTTGGGTTGCTTTCATATATAGGTGTGTTATTGTAAATAACACTGAAATTAACATAGGGTTGCCTATACAAGCATTGTTTCAAATCAGTGTTTCTGGTTTCTTCGAATATACATATCCAGAGGTGGAATCACGGGGTCATAAAGCTTTTCCATTTTTTAACTTTTTGAGGTAACTCTACACTGTTTTCCACAGGGCTGCACCAGTCTGCATTCCCACCAACAGTACATGAAGTTCCATTTTCTCCACATCCTCACCAACACGTGTTTGTCGGTTTATTGATGATAGCCATTCTGACAAATGTGAGATTTAATTTGCGTTTCTCTAATGATTAGTGATGCTGAGCACTTTTTCTTATGTCTACTGGCCATCTGTATGTCCTTTCTGTAGATGTGCCTATTCAGGTCCTTTGCCCATTTTTCAATTGGATTGTTTGGGGGTTTTTTTGGTGCTGAGTTGAATGACTTCTTTATAAATTTCAGGTATTGACCTTTTATCAGATATGCCATTGGTGAATCTGTTCTCCCATTCACTGGGTTGTCTTTTGATTTTATTGATGGTTTTCTTTGCTGTGCAAAACCTATTTAGTTTGATGTAGTCCCATTTGTTTAATTTCTTTCTTTTGTTTCCTTGGCTCAAGGAGATATATTAGAAAACATATTACTAAGAGAAATGTCTGAGGTCTCACTCATGGGTGTGTCTCTGCTCTCTGTGGCCCCTATAACCTCTTTGAGAATTGCCTGTAGATTATAGTGACAGCCTAAGCTTAGGAACAAATCCAATTCTAAAGGCCTCTTCAAAAATTTGTATTGAAATAATTTTACATCGATCTTAATTTCCAGCACTAATGTATAAACCTGGATTATTTCATAATGTAGTGGAAGTACTATCAAGCTCAACCAGTTTGAACGTTTTGTAATGGGGTGACGTAGCTGAGACTGGTGCTAATAGCTTCCTTTTGCTTATTTATTCATTCACCCATTCATTCATTCAACATCTGTTGGGTGAAGCTGACAGAGTGTCTATTCAAGGGGCTTGTGGAGTAAAACAAAAGAAAAGGCATGACACAAAAAACAGGGTGTGGATGAAGAAACTGGGGCACAGAGAGGTTAAGTAAGTTACCCTAGGACACACAGCTAGAAAGGTAGTATAAGGATTCAAACTCAAATAAGTGTGTTCCAGAATCTAAGTTTTTAACCATTATGAATCTGTGCTGCTCTTATTTCATATAATTCAATGTGCCATTTTATGTTTTTATCTCTTACTAATTTGTTTCCACACCATCTAAAACATTTTGTAGTCTTCTTGTTAAACCATGCCCACAGAATTCATCTACCAATACATAGCCAGTAACCAAAACTGACACATTATCTCCCTGCAGATGGCATGATTTTTAAACAGTTGATACACTCAAGAGCACGTGGGTCGCTAATTGAGCAGAGAGGTCCAAACAAAGCTGGAGGAGCATGTGGGAAATCAGGGATGATTCAAGGAGACTCAGTGACTTTTGTGATCAAGCTTGAAAGTATGAGTACAATGTCATCCATTGAGGAAGTGAGGTCGAGTAAGACCTCCCTGCAGAGGGCACAGCTTGATCAAATAGAAAATACTCTTTGGACCCAATTTCTTCTCTCATGAGTATAGGAATAAACCACCTGGGGAAGCCTCAGGGACCAACAGAAGCCTGTGTCCAAGCACAGTGTGGAGAATGCTGATGCAGAATATCACGCGGAGATTATTAATGAGTATGTCATGGGAGCTGGGATCTACACTTTGCTGAAGTCAAGATAGATTATGTCCATTGTTTCTCCTCAATCCAGCCAGCCCTGCCATTCTGTCATAGAAGATTAGATCAGTCTAGACCAGTTCATAACAACGCCAGTGACCTGTTCTTCTGTAGATGTTTTCAAATTGATTTTTGGATGATTAATTATGCAGTCTTTTCAGTGCACAAATTACTAGCTAATAATTGTTTGGGTTCCCTTCCCCCTGCTTTTTTAACAAGAAGCATTATAGGTCATAGTAGCTCCTTCTTGGTGTAGGGCATCTCTCTAGGAATTCTTCAGCATGGCGGCTACAGGGTTTAGGGTGACATCCACCAATTCTTAGAGGTCCTCGATGGCACATTGTCAGGCACTGCTAATAGAATAGGCTGTGCTTATCTAAGTAATATGCCATCTGTTTTTATCTAGACAAACATGGTTTCTTGCCCTTCAATCTACAAACTACCATTTCTGTTCAATAATGCCTTGCTCATAACTATCAGCACTCTCTATTAAGATCACCATTATGATCAATGATACCTATCATGCATCAGCAGTCAATTTGAGGAATTTCATGATTCCAACCAGTTACTGTGAAAACATCGAAGAAGGAAACCTTGTATTCAGTTATATTCTAGGGGACAAATAAAGGAGGAGGAGAGCCAGCAGTAAATTAAGTAGGGAATGTGGCCTTAAAGGTGACTTGACTTTTTTTCTCAGGGAAATAAAAGCATGCAAGAGAATGATTTTGAAACAGGGAGAACTGTAGGCCTTACTGATGCGTGTGAGTCAGAAGGAGTTGTCATTCAAATTATCTGAGCAATAATCTAGCTACAATCAGGAACTGCTTTTCCTGTTCATCACCGATGTCGCACTGAGGACAGCGTCATAAAACTGGAAACCTGGCTGGCTATCAGCGAAATTACAATGAAAGTCATTTGTGTCTTTAATTCTAAAACACCACCCATATCTGTAGCCCTCCCCAGATTCACATTCCCGGGGTCTACCTCTTTCCCCACTTTTTCCTCCCCGAGTGATGCCTCTCCTGACCCTTAGGGACTCTATTTATTTATCTAAGGCTCCAGCCCTAAGGTGTGAATGAGTAACGAATATATAATTTCACCCCGACATCTCTGCAAGTTTTTAAGCTTATGCGAAATCTCAAATCAAAGGAATAATGCCAGCTAACATTTTTCACTGTTAATATGAGTCTCTATTTTAAGTACTCATGTATGTCAACTCATTTAAACCTCTCAGCAACCCTATGTAGTGGGTGCAGTTGGTGACCTTATATTACAAATGAAAATACTTCTTTTATAAAAGAAGTAACTTGCCAAAACTAGTCTCATAGCTGGTCCACAGTTGGCTTCCCAGAATTCCTGTGATTGAAACACTATTATATTGCCTTATGTCTAGAAAGTTCTCCAAAAAAAAAAGTTTCATGTTGGCTGTGTTTCTCCTCTTAGTTTTTCAAAAATTTTATCTTATTAACTTTTCCATATCTGATTTTTATTTCATATAGAACTTTTCAACTACAATTTCTTCAAATATGGTTATGTTATGTTCAAAAATATTTCTACTCACCATTTTCTCATTTGTATCCTACTTATGCCAAAGGCACACATGATCTTGTTTTGGGGCTACCACCTTTGGCTGGGGCCACCACCTTTGGCTGGGGCCACCATTGCTCGAAACTTTGGGGAAAAATACAGATCTGCTCAGGACCTTCAAATAAGTTATTGTCTTAATGTGATGGAGTGCACCGCCATCTTTCTTTCCCACTGATGTGCTGATACAATAAAACAGAGATAGCTAGCATGATTATCCACAAATGGTTACGACAGCATAAAAAGAGAACTCAGACTCGTAAGTTTAAAATGCCTTGCCTATTTGTCATAGTCATATTTTCATCTTGACAAATGGTGCATGGCATTTATATGAGAATAATCAGGTAAAAACTCATTTGGTCTTATTCAGTCCACATTTGCATTTATGCCTTTGATAAAGGGTAGCATAATCCTAATTTGCATATATGCCGTTTGGTGTCAGTAGGTATAGGATTAGAGCTAGTTGGAAGATTTCTGTGAAGAAGTATTTATCTTTTATTAGTTACTTACAAATAGAGTTTATATAGAAAAATTGTATAAATGCTAAATTCTTTCCTAGAATTAGGAACAAAGAGTTGGTGCCCCATTTACGTATTACATCATTGGTGTGTAATTGCAGGTATGGTCTTAGCATCTTTTTTTTTTTTTGCTTTCTTTCTCTTTTTTATCTGAACACACAGGTTTTTGTGTAGTTTTTGGTGTTTCAAGCAATTGAATTTATTATTTTCATTGATGTTCAAACTGTTACAACTTTGGCCCATGGGAGGCCCTAAATTTATTTTTTACGTGACTCATAACTACTTGAAAGCCTTCTTGCTTTGGGGCACAATAAAAGGTCCCAGGATCATCTTATACTTTACCTGTGCAAACCAGATGAGATGAGTCATTCCTCCAAGGAGGCCTGGTTCTTTAGGGGAGAAGTGGTATTCAAAATCCAAACTCTAGGTCTGGTTAATTACTATCGGGTTGTCATTTCTTTCCCCAAGCCTTTCAATGGACAAAGCTAGTGTTTTTGAAAAGAAAATAAATGAGTTTATTTTAATGTTTGTATCTCAAATTTAATATTACAAAAATTACTTTTTATAATCACCTTTTTCCTCCTGACAAAACATTATATTACTAACCACATTAACTTAATTTCTTATTTGCATTATCCTATAGTATACATACTTCAATTAAAATAATATTACCATTGTTATCACTAGCAATTACACTTCCAAAAATACCTAAATTTTTCTTGCATCTATACAAGTCCTTAAAACATATATGACTTAGGATACACAGACACTATGCTTTAAAGTCACTTAGTATAGTATTTTCTCTGTGGCTGTGACATTAGCCTGATGTATACTTATGCTCATCGGGTTTTATAAATTTTAAGAGACTGCTTTTCTCTTTTAGATTTATTTTTTTTTAATGGGCTAAACTATGTAACAGAGGATTTCTCCATCTGGCCAAGCTAGAAGAACAGCAACCGGATTTACCTTCCTTCTGAAACAACTGAAAAAGAGTCAAAACTCATCAGATGGTGCCTTTACATATGTGCTGTTTATTGTAGGTTAATTATACCTCGATAAAGATATTTTGAGCCAAAAAATAATTAATTATTTTCAGAAAAGCCTCTTTCATCCGAGTCCCCTCTGCTCTGTTCCAGCCTCCTCCTGAAGGTAGTCATTTGTGTCAGGTTTTTTGTGTGCATTTCCGTGCTCCTTTGAACACATGTAAGTAAATGTGTGTATTTCCACCTACCTTACCCTCCAAATGTCATCCTTAATAAGCTTTTGTGCATTTTTCTTTCTTCCCTTAACCAAATATCCCTGGAGATTATGCCACATTGTTCATTCATTTCACATTGGTGCATGAAGATTCTCCTCATTCATAGAATTTCTTTGCAGGGTTGTACCTGGGCTTATTGGATTAATGTCCCATTGAGGGGGCAATTGTGTTTTTTACTCTCTTTCACTGATAATCTTATCCACAAATTATTTTGTATTTTTTGAAGGTTTATCTTTGATATAGATTCCTAGAACAAGGATTGTTGATAAAGTTAAGAGGTAAATGCTTAGTTAAATGTTCTAAATATTGGTATTGGTAAATATAACATTCTTGATTTTAATTATTCTGGGGTAACCTCAAAAGAGTATGATATAATCATTATTTTGATGCAGCCAAGTGTTGAACAATGCAAACATTTAGGTTTATGTCACTGGGCAAATATATCAGTCTGGCCTGTCTTACCAACCTGTATCAACATAGTTTTATAGTCCATGTGTTGCAGGATTCAGGAATAGACCTCAAGGGTCCTGAACCTGGGCCTCTAGCAGGTACTTCACCTTTAAAATCAAGCTCTGATTGATCTCAGGAATGTGCTGGGGTTGTTACCCCCTAATTGTGCCTGATGAATAGGCTTGCTGTTAGCCAGAATCCCTAGGAGAGTTTCCAGCTGACAGCAGAGTATGAAGATCCTGGAGACAGTGTTTAGATAAACATTTCTTTTAAAGATTTTATTTATTTTTAGAGAGAGGGGGCAGAAGGGAGAAAGAGAGGTAGAGAAACATGGATATAAGAGAGAAACAGAGATTGGTTGCCTTTCGCATGACCCCAACTGGGGATCTGGCCCACAACCCAGGCATGTGACCAAGCTGGGAATCCAACCAGCGACCCTGTCGTTTCCAGGCCAGAGCTCAATCCACTGAGCTGCCTCAGCCAGGGCTAGTGACCTTAAAGGGCCAGATAGGATCATTACCTTTGTGGGATCCTTGTGAAAGCTTTAAGTAGAAAGAAGCTTGCCCCAGAACCCAAGAGAGTGCTCCTGGATCCTTTGCTCTCTATAGGTGTTGGTGCCTGAGTACAGCTTCATCTCCTTTTTCTACAATAAAGAAATTTTTGTTCTTTTCATGAGTCTGTGGGTAACTTTCTGGCATTGTGTGGGGGGCAAGAGTTTAGAATCTTAGGCAGACTGTGTAAATTTGAAAATGGCTCTGCCATTCTGTAGTTGTATGACCTTGGGCATGTTACTTAACTCATGTAGAATTTTCTCTTTTAAAAAATGAGAGTAATCACAGTACCTACCACACAGGGTTGTTATGCAAATTAAGTGAAATATACAAAAAATGCTTAGAATAAATAGTGCCGGACACATGACAAGCATTCAATAAATCCATACTATTATTTTCATAATGACCATAACCTTGGGACAACTACTCATTGATTATGTATTATCTAATTTTAAAGATCATTTTTCAGGAGCATTTGAAATTTATGGCACTGTCTAAGCTTGTGAAGAGGCATCACTAGAAGAGTAGGAGCCCTATTACACACACAATAAATATAAACATTGAGTTATGAAGGATGTACAGTGAGCCTGATAGTAGACATTGTTTCTCCTTCCCTTGGGGGCCGCATCATCCTGAGTAAGTGGGGACCATCCCTACCTGTGGCAATATGAAGACTCTTTTCATGGCTTTCAGCAGAGAGAGTAAATACCTGCTTAGCGTCTTTCCTGAAAACGTAATTCTGCATCGTGTAACACCATGGCACTTCCTGTTCAACCCCATTAAACATCCCTAGCAGCAGTAGCGTGGTGGGTTGCTGCTAAATACTTAATGTCCCTGTAGGTAACCCATTATTCTCAGAGAGGACAGCCCACTGGAGACTCGAGAAGATTATGGTTAGTTTGATCAAAAGGGTATGTGTGAGCATGTATGAGTATGTGCATGCACATAGAATACTGATTAGTGTCCGAAGACTAGATAGATGGGCAGATAGATAGCTAGACAGATAGATAGATAGATAGATAGACAGGTAAATAAGCTACTCCATTTAAAAGGCCTCTTTTTAGGTCCCATTAAATTCTAATTAAAGATGGTTCTATTGTTTTCACTTTAAGCATTCCACTCAGGTGGAGTCAGCAAGAACTCTCTGTAAGATGGAAATTTTAATACATGTGTGATGCATTTTAATCAGTTCACTTTTAAATACCTGCAAAATATGTAAATGAAGGCTGGATAGAAGAGGTAAGTGCACGCAGACTGTGAATACTAACACAATGCTCTTTCTACTACATGTCAAGAATCTTAATTTTACTCTAGGTGTCTTAGAGACATCACTTGTTTTGGAGGAACTGAAGCCCCAGTTTATCGTGAAAGTCAACAGGAAAGTGATCTATCTTTAGAATGATGGCAGGCACACAGTAAACACTGGAAAAATGCAAAATATAACAGTTTCTGTGATAACCATCACCTTGGGACAGCTACCCATTGAATATGCATGATATTAATTAAAAGAATATTTTTCAGTGTTTTTGAATTTGCGAAAGTGTTAATTGATTGTAATTTGTGTTGTGTACAAACTTATAGGACTTATCTAATGATAAAGTGTACAGTAAGATTGGAGTGGATATCATAAAACTTAGGTCGAGCTCCAAGCCTACCACTGCGTGTGAGGTGGAGATGCGTGGCACTCTCTTTTCTCATCTGCACGTGGAAAGTTTAGAAGAAATGATCTCTATGGCTGTTTTCACCTGAAATTCTGATTATTTGTAAATTGGAGTCAATCTGCACCTGAAAACCAAGACTCCTACATGATTCATTCAAAGTCTCTTGTTTTAACTACAGACTTTGCCCTCATTCATGTGAAAGGTCCCAGGAAAAAAATTCCTTTGTGATACAGATATGTGTAACCTACCTCTGCAAACACTTTTCCAGTGAGTCCTCCTGTATCATGTTGCATGTTGTATATTGTTCAATGACTCTCTTACTGAGGACCTAAGGGAAGCTGAATCTCAGCTGGGGCAGGGGCGGCACCCAGTCTGTTGTCTGCTCCCAAGTCATAACCCTGATGTAGTTTGGCATCACCCCAAAGGAAAGAATGCCTCCTTCCTCTATATAAGCTAATAGAGATCCTGTTTTTTTTGCCACAATACCAGCCCCAACTCAGGGAGCCATTAGGTTCAATATGCTAGGTGCTTGTGGTTTCCGCAGGAGTATGAGACTTGAATTAATAAATTCAACACTTCTTATAAAGTATGCAAAGTTGCATGAAATATTCAGAATGATTCTCAACATACAAAAAAGACTTAATTATACCCGCCTCAATGTTTCTTCCCCCAGCTTCTTAGTTCCCCTTTCCTACTTGGCTTTCACAGTATGGCCAGCCAAACACTATAACCTGCACCTTAACCCCATCCTTCTGTCCTTCAGCCGTAGAATTAGCACAGAGTCCAGCAGCCCCATGGAGAAAGCCAGGGTTTATGGATGCACAGGGAGATGTATAAAAAAATCTGAGCAACAGGAACATTCTAGCTACTAGAGCGCTGTTCTGTGTAGTGGAACAGGAATGATGCTTTTGACTCCAGCATAGCCTGAATGATTTACACGCGACACTTCTTTGTACACCAAAGTACCTTCATGTCACTGAGGTGATTTCCCAGGTACTCCAACCTCACAAAAGAGCTCACTGTAAATACAGGAATTGGGCCCCCTGGTCCCCAAAAGGTAGAGTTCTCCATTGTAAATATATAAATGAGAATTTTGTGATTATACTTCAGTGAATTATGAATTTAATTAGTGTCTCTCAGTTGACTTGGATCTAAGTAACCCTAAGGCTCTGACAAGCTTAAGTCTTTGGACCTGAAAAGCTGAGGATTAGACCCAGAACCATGGTGAATTCACCAAGATAATGTCACATTGGAGGTATTTTGAGCGTCCGCTCTTCTTAGCAATACTTTTATCTTCACAGAACCCCAAAATAATGGGGAGTCAGGACCACCAAGGCAGGAGTTTTGTTGTGGTGGTTGTCTTAAGTAGTTTTAAGCACCGTCCCACGCCACTGTGTTTCCAGTATTTTTGAAGACCCTTTACACGGTTTAGGAGGCTGGGGTATCATTATTATTAAAGTAATGAAATAACAATACCTCTTTACCAACTCTCTGACAATGCCCTTTATATTAACAAAACATGCATTATTCCATCTCAGTCTAATTAATATCACGCTTAATTGGTATTTCACTTCATGCTAGGTTCCAGCACTCTTTTCAAAAGCAGCAAGCTTAAGAATTTTTACTAATTTAATTGAGAGCAGTCTTAAATTAATTGTATAATTAATCTTGTCAAATTAAGTAACATTTCATATACTACCTTATTAAAGAAACTTGAATATTTTAAATTACCATGCTATTAGGCATTAATAAAGAACTTCTTCTTCTGCATTGTTCTGCTTTATAACACCAAGGAGGTAATTGCAATATAAATTGCAATATAAAAGCTAATTTCTATAGTATATTAATAATTAGATACACATTATTCTCCATTATATCTTTTTTTAAAATTAAATGGATGATCTTTTTTTAAAGAAAAATTATCCCCCAAATGCCAGGATTTAACTATTGTATTCACGATTGACTTCACAGCTGGACCACTGAACACTTTTAGAAGTGGTCTGGTTAAACCTAAAACACAGCGGTTGCAAACAGCCACCATGTCTGCTGCTGAAAATGCGAGTGTCTGGAGCAACCGGTTGCTCTGATGTTTGCAAATACACAGCACACCTACTTCTTAGATGTAAGTCAAGAGCTCTGATCTTTGACAAGTCTTTGTGGGGTCAGAAAACATGGTTTCCTCACATCTGAAACCGGAGATCTTTCATCCAGAGACAGTCAGGTGTGACCACGGGGATGGTGTATAGAAATGGAGATTCTAAAGTGGTGATGGGTAGTGGGGTGGGCAGGAAGGAAAGAATGCATAATGACTTAGCATCAATATTTCATGAAAAGATAGAACTTATTTCAAGGTCAAAAACCATAGCTTCTTAACTACTGTGAGCACACACATTTTCATAAATATTGGTTCTGAATTTTAAGTTTCTGACACAAGTGCCAATAATAACCTCAGTGAGCTATGCTCTAGGCATATACCTTACACCGGGAATCTATGCTAAGTAACCCAGCTTTCAAATTGCAAAATAAAGCTGGCTTATGCACATTTCCAAGCATATATTGGTTGTATCTTATTTACTGATAATACTAAAATATTAACATTGATCACAAGAGTTCAAGGGTTAACATGGAGTATCTGTGCCTGGCAAAATCCACAGCTCTTAGCAGGTATAAAACTACTTTGTTAAAGTCAATAAATATAACTAGATAAATAAACCAGATAAATGAAAATATTCTCCAAAATCCTGTTAATGGCAGTACTCTCGTTGAACCTAATGAAAATCATTTTTTCTCTAATATTTTGTACCTTTACTTGGTAGTGGCTGATATCTGAAAATAGCTAACGATTGTTTTCATTTCTTTAGAGAAAAGTGAACTAATATCTGTCAAGTTCCTTTTTTAAGAACAACAGTTTGGGGGCACTAGAAAAAGCATATATTATGCAACTTAAAACAAATCCGGTATGTGAAAAATGTGAGTTTAATGGACTAAATTCATTGGACTCCTACTGATGGCAGCTGTTGCTTATCCTATGATTCTGACTATGGTTGACATTAGTTTCATTCATCAGATGTTCTTGGCCTGTCTCCTACAGAGAAAATAGTAGGATTTGATTATTCCATCCCTTGGTGGCTAGGTATGGTCATTTGACTTCCCTTAGCAATGAAATGTGGGAAGAAGTGATTCAGGCCATTTCTGGAAGGAGTATTTAAAATCCAGTAATATGATTCATTACCCTCCCTTTTCCTAGCAAACGTGGAAGCACAGAGGTGGAGCTTCTAGCAGCTCTGGCTCCTGAGTGAACAGGAGTTGGGGCAGAACTCCAGGAAACTATCAGTGGGTGTGTAGCATAACTGTGTAGCATGTACAAGAAATCCATGAGTGTTCTTTGAAGCTACTGAGATTGAGGTTGCTCCTTACAAAGCCCTGGTTCATCATGTCCTGACCACCTGGCCACATCACTGAACTACGTGACTACAAACCACAAATAACTAGGATGTTGGGGGGGAGACAGGCTCACATGTATAGGTCAAATAATGGGGAGGTGAAAGGTATTTTTAAAATTAGAAAGACGTTTCTACTCTGTTTATAAGTTTGGGATAAATCTCTAATATTTCTGTAAGCCTTTTTGATATCTTAGGTTTGTCTAATTTTAAAAAGTTTGGGATGAAAACATGTGTAGGATGGAATTTGTGAAATAAACTTAATTCTTAATAAAATGGAGGTGTTCTATAATAAAAGTATTATGGTATAAATAAATTTATTCCATTTAACAATAATTTTAATAATGTTTTGAAAAGTTAGATTTATTTACTGTAAAAATTTTGGTAATAGAAAATTTTGGTAACACAAAGAAGATAATATTTAATCTCATTACATCAGACTAAGACTCAATGTTAATATTTGACATACATAATTTTGCCTTTTCTTCCATGTTAAAAAAATGATAAGTGTGCATGTTTAGATTAGGGATGGGAAGTATTGCCTTAAATTATGGAAAATGAAAGGCCTTCTTCTCCCCTTGTCACATTCCCTGCAAGTCAACCACTGTAAAGATAACCTCATTTACAGTTGTTTTTCCTATGCTAGAACACACACACTTGCCTCAATCTACATAATCTATATGTCCATGTCATCACATATATATAGATTCACACAAAATTATTTTTTGTTTTATTTACTGTTGTTCAGTTACAGTTGTCCTGCCTTTTTCCCCATTGCTCCCCCCAACCCTGTCCCCTCCACTCCCACAGTCAATCCCGCCCCCGCATTGTCGGTGCTCATGAGTTCTCTATTCGTGTTCCTTTGCTTGCCCCTTCCCTTTCTTTCCCTGGTTATCCCCCTTCCCTCTCCCCTCTGGTCACTGTCAGTTTGTTCTTCATTTCCAAGTCTCTGGTTCTATTTTGCTCACTTGTTTGTTTTGTTGATTAGGTTCCACTTATAGGTGAGATCATATGGTATTTGTTTTTCACTGCCTGGCTTACTTCACTTAGCATGATGCTCTCCAGTTCCATCCATGCTGTCGTGAAGGGTATGAGCTCCTTCTTTCTTTCTGCTGCATAGTATTCCATTGTGTAAATGTACCAGTTTTTTTGATCCACCCATTTACTGATGGGCACCTAGGCTGTTTCCAGAACTTGAGTATAAATAATGCTGCTATGAACATTGGAGTGCATAGGTTCTTTTGAATTGGTGATTCAGGATTCTTAGGGTATAGTCCCAGCAGTGGGATAACTGGATTGAAATTATTTTTTAACAGAAAGTGATTCATTCAGAACATAATGCTCTTCAGATAATATAAAGCTATTAGGCAAAATCGTGCCAATATCTAAAGAGTTGTCTCATTTGTTTTAATGGTACATAATACTACATATTTTATACATTGACTCTAAACTTTGTTTTTTATTTGTTTTTTACTAAATGAGTTTATGCTTACCATGCTGCTGTTTGGCTTTTTTTTTTCACTTAATAATTTAAACTTGCTCTCACTTCACTACCTATTTGAAAAATGCGTACGTCCCACATTAAAGCCTTAGGCCATCCTGAGACCTCTGTCTACTACTCCCCATTGATAGGTTAGGGGAGACAATTCCACAGGTGCTTCTTAATCTTAAAGTGAAAGACCACAAACAAGCCTGTTGACTTTGGTCAACTCTACCTCCACGCAAAGCTGAGATGGTCATGTCTTCGTAGTGCTGTTGACATTAATTCAAGATGTTTCTGGGAACAATAGTTCGTTGTTTTTTATGGCTGAGTGATATTCCACTGCACCAATGGAGCACAACTTGTGTATTCATTCATCTGTTGAAGGACCATTTTCTTTCAGTTTTGGAAGTTGTAAGTGAAGCTACCACAGCATTCACATACCATAGCAGATGTTTGCATGAACATTACATTTATGTCTTTAATGTAAATGCCCAGAACAGGACTCCTTAATCATATAGTAAACTTAAGTTTAACTTTATAAAAACTTGCCAAATTTTTCCCACTTCAGAGTGCCATTTTATATTCCCACCAGCAATATATGAGAGTTCTATCTAATTGTTCATTTCATTGTCAACACTTGGTATGGTCATTATTTCGGGGGGAGCATTCTGGTAGGTGAATAATGGTATGTTATCATGACTTAACTTTGCATTTTTCTCATATCAAATGATGCTGACCATATATTTGTAGGCTTAATAATGGGCACTTACTGACACTCACAGCTTATATTTTTCTTCTATCTTCTTGGTGCAATGTGTTCAAGCCTTTTGCCCATTTTTTAATGAGTTTGGAGAGTTCTTTATATATTCTGGATACAAATTCTTTGACTTGCAAATATTTTCTCCCAGTTTGTAGATTGTTTTCACACAACAAAATGTTTAATTTTGAAGTCCAATTTATCAATTAAATTATGGTTTGTGTTTTTGTTTTATGTCTAAAAACTCTTTGCTTAACTCTATATGACAAAGATTTTCTCCTATGTTTCCCTCTAAACATTTTATAGTAATTAGACTTCATATGTTCATCTCTGACCCATTTTGTGTTAAATTTTGCATGAAGTGTGAAATTTAAATGGAGGTTGACTCTTTTGCATACTAATTTGCATACCAATTTTGATTTCCAATTTAATTTGTTGAAAAGACTATCCTTCTCCATCAAATAAAATTTGCACTTTTGTCAAAAATCAATTGGCCATATTGCTGTGAGTCTAAATCTAGACCATACATTCTGTTCCATTGATCTGCATCTCTTTGCCAATATCCCACTGTGTTATTTACTTAGCTTTATGGTTAGCCTTAAAGAGTGATCTGAATCCCCCAACTTTATTTTCCTCTTTGAAATTGCATTGGCTATTCTAGTTCTTTCACTTTACATATAAATTTTAACACCAACATTTTTATATTACAAAAAATCTACTGGGAATTACATCAGATCTGCAGATCAGTTTGGGAAGAATTAATATCTTGACTACATTGAGTCTAATCCATGAAAAAAGAATGCCTTTTTTTAATTTAGGCCTTTTCTGATTGCAAAGGTTTGTACAAACAGACCTTTTGTAAAGGTTTTAGCATACAGATACTGTCCAGATCATCTTAGATTTATACAACAAAGAATTTGTTTGGAAATGATGGTAAATGAATTTTTAAATATTAGTTTCCAATTGCTCATTGCTGCTGTAAAGAAATGCCTTTAATTTTGTGTGTGTGTGTTGGACTTAATAGGTTGTGCCATTAATAAACTTAGTTCTAGGAGTTTCTGTGCGGAATTTTTGTGTAGAAAATCATGTAGTCTGATAATAGGGACATTTTATTTATTGCCCTTCAGTCTGGATGCCATTTATTTCTTGTTCCTTCCTTATTGCACTGGTTTGGATTTAACTACAATGTTTACCAGAAGTTGTAAGAAAAGTTATTGCTCTTCAATCTGGATGCGATTTATTTCTTGTTTCTTCCTTATTGCACTGGGTTGGATTTAACTACAATGTTTACCTTACTCCTGACTTTAACAGAAAAAAATTCTGTCTTCCACAAGAAAGTATAAAGTTAGCTGTAGGGTTCAGTAAAAACCCCACAGCTAACCTTATCAGGTTGAGGAATTTCCCTTCTATGCTTGGTTTGCTGAACTATTTTTTAAATTGTGAATGAACATTGAATTTTGTCAAATGTTTTTTCCACATCAGTTTATTTGCTTGTGAGGTTTTGCTTCTTTAGGTTGCTAATATGGTGAATAATGTTGATTTATTTATTTATTTATTTTTATTTTTAGAGGGGAAGGGAAGGAGAGAGGGAGAGAAATATCAATGTGTGGTTGCTTCTCATGCATCCCCTGCTGGGAACTGGCCTGCAACCCAGGCATGTGCCCTGACTGGGAATTGAACCTTGATCCTTTGGTTCTCAGGCCAGCACTCAATCCATTGAGCCACACCAGCCAGGGCACGTTGATTTATTTTGTTAAACGTCAAGCCATTCTTCTTTTATTAAATATTTTATTTAATTATTTTTAGAGAGAAGGGAAGGGAGGAAGGCAGAGAGGGAGGGAAGCATCAATGTGAGAGAGAAACATCTATCAGTTGCCTCTCGTACATACCTGGATCGGAGGCTGAACCTGCTACCCAGATGCATAACCAGGAATCGAGCTGGTGATCTTTAGGTTTGCGGGACCATGCCCAGCACTGAGCCACACCGGTCAGGAGAGTATTGGTCTGTAATTTTTTTTGTCTTGTAATGTCTTTGTCTGGTCTGTTATCAGGGTGATGCTGTCTTCATGAAATGAATTGTTAAATATTTCTTCTTCTTTTATTGTCTTAAAAATTATGCAGGATTGGTTTTATTTCTTTGGTAAGTGCTTGATCAAGTTGGATGTTTTCAGCTATGAGCTCAATTTCTATAATAGTTATAACACTGTTGAGGTTATCTCTTTGCTTTAGATGAGTTTTAGTAGTGAGTTCCAAGGAATTGGTCCATTTCACTAAACTTGTGACTTTACGTTGCACAGATTTGTTTGTGGTATTTTCTAATTGTTATTTTAAGGGCTGCCAAATTTACTGATACCCTTTCTTTCGTTCCTGATATTGGTAATTTGTGTCTTCTCTTTTTATTATGTGTCAGTATTGTTAGATTGTTTCAATTTTATTAATCTTTTCAAAGAACCATTTTTCCCATTGATTGTTCCTGTTAGTTTTGTATTTTCATGTCATTAATTTCTACTCTAATCTTTAAAATTTATTTTCTCCCACTTACTTTGGTTTATTTGCTCTTTAATTTTTACTTTTTCTTTTGCTTACATGTTTTGTTTTCATTAAAACTAAATTTATTCAATTTAAATAATTGCTTTTTTACATAAAATTGAGGACTTCCTGTGTTTTTAGGTGTTAAAAATCTTTTTTTTATAAAATGATTATCAATAAGAATGCTTTTACAACCCCCAAAACGTAATCCTATGTTGTCCTCAAAATGTTTTTATTGTATCCGTTCATTATCATTTACGCCCCCATACCCTCTTCCACCTCTACCCACCCCCTTCCCCATCCCCATAATCACTGCATTATTCTCAATGTCCATAAATTTTTTCTCTCTTTTTTTCTCTTTTTTGCTTAAACCCTCTACCCACTAACTCCCTCCCCCAGAGCTGTCAGCTTGCTTTCTATCTATAAGCCTGTCTCTATTTTGCTTGTTAGTTCAGTTTGTTCATTAGATTCTACATATGAGTGAAATGATATGGTAATCGTCATTCTCTGACTGACTTAATTCACTTAGTATAATGTTCTCCAGGTCCATCGATGCAAAGGGTGAAATTTTCTTCTTTTTCTATGGCTGAGTAGTATTCCATACTTTCTTAAGATGGAAATTCATTGATCTAAGACCTTTTCTTTTCTAATATAAACATTTTAGGCTATGAATTACTTTCTATGCATTGCTACAGACACTACACAATTTTGATATGTGTATTTTTATTTTATTTTAATATACTTCCTAATCTCTACTAAGTAAGACTTTCTACTTGGCAGGTGGATTTGTTAGATGCGTGATTTTAATTTATGTGTTTAAAGATTTTCTTGTTATCTTTTTGTTAATAATTTCTAGTTTGTTTTTTAAAGATGAGATAACCTACTTTTATAATTTTAATTATTTGACATGTTAAAATGCTTTTTCCTCCTAGGATATGGTCTACCTTGGTGAATATTCCAAGTGTACCTGAGAAAAATCTGCTGTTGTTGGCAGAATACCCTAAAAGTGTCAATTAGATCCCGTTGGCCAATGGTGAAATTATTTCTTCTGCATGCTTGATGATTTTCTGTGTCCTGCCTCTACAGATTACTGGGAAAGGAGCATTGATTTAAACACATCGACATTCTCCTTTCAGTTCTGCCCGTGTTTGCGTTATGTGTTCTGAGTTCTGTTGTCAGCTGTCCACAGATGGAAGACGTTATGTCTTCCTGCTAACGTAGCGCTTTGTCACTGTGCCATGTCCCTCTCTGTTGCTGGTTGTTTTCTCTGCCCCAAAGTCTCCTTAGTCTGATATCAATGCCACCACTCACCCTTGCTTTCGCTGAGTGGTTGCATGGTGTATATTTTCCCATTTGTTTTCTTTTTACTTACCTGTATCCTTCTATTTCAAATCAGTTTCTCATGGACCACATATAGTTGAGCCTTTGTTTTTATCCATTTGACAATCTGTATTTGAATAAGCGATTTAAGCCCTTCACATTTAATATAAATATTTGTATGTTTCAGTTCAGTGTAACATTTTATTATTTGTTTTATGTTTGTGCACTATGAATTTTGTTCCTCTTTTGCCTTAATCCAACCTTCTTTAGGTATATTTTGAATATTCATAACATTAATTTATGTATTGTGTTTTTTATCATATTTTTCTACAGATGTTCAGTGGTCATGCCGGCTTACCTGGTATATTCTGATTCACGGTCACAGTCGTCCTATGACTCAACTGTGGTAGAAACTTCTGCTTTCAAACTCATTGCTGTGGTTGTTGGCAGACTTCGGTTCATTGTGAGCTGTTAGAGGGCCCCAGTTTCTCATCGTGTGGCATTACCCATCGGGCTGCTGGCAATCTGTTAGCTTTCCTCCCCCAGAGCCAGCGAGGAGAGACAGACAGACAGGCAAAGGGAGAAGCTACAATCTTTGTATAACTTACTTCCGGAAGCAATGTACCATTACTTCACAACTTTATCCCTATGATATTTGTCACACAAATTAACCTCGTAATGTTTGAGGGGCACTACTGGGGTCATTTGGGGCCACTTTGAAGGCTGACCATCATGGAATTGCTAGGTCCATAGTACATTCTCTAAATTGATATAAACATTCCCATCCCAGGCCAAGTAAGTTTACCTACGACAAGATTAAAACTGCACCTGTAATCCTGGAACTCACACACCTGGGAAAAATCATGCAGTTCACAGTTATCTAAGGTTTCTCAGTCACTCAGAAAAGTTCAACCCTGAAGCTTACAAAATAATGAGAAACAAAAAAACAGCTAAAAGATTTACAAAAATTGTGGTGCACTTTAAATGTCTATATTTAATTGCTTACTTCCTATAACAAATACACATAAACGTAAAGATTATATGTGTCACCTCCTTTGAAGATAACCTGACAAGTCTAAATATGAAGATTTTCATGACGGTAAAAGCCAAGACAAATGGCCATCTGCTCTGCCCTCCTCACCGCCCATGGAGTCATTGGGAGACCACTCTACTTCTTAAAGTCTACCAGCAAGGCCCGCAAATTCATTGGTCTGGAAGTCACAGCATTTCTGGTTTCCGTGTCCTAAACAATGTGGGATCTCAGAGAGGACTGTTCTACAACAGCTTTTCTAGGAAGCGCAAAACCCACGTGTGCTTGTGTGACCCAGGAGCTCAGCGTGGAACTGGGACCTGGCAACTCACCAGTCCCTCGGTGCCATTTGTTGAGTTCAGCCCATTCTACTGGAACTTCAGATAAAAATAGAAGGGAAAAGACAGTTATTAAGCTTTGGGGTCACAGTTGGTGACATTCATGATGCTGTAGCAGCACTTTTTGGCCCCTTCCCATTTCATTTAAGCTTGCTATATGGCATGCTTGAATGAGATGTTTGTGAGTGAAGTTTCTCAGGCCTCGGTACCTAAATATTTACACTTTTTCTGAGCAAATGCTTTGTTTACACAATGCATTCTATGAACACAGTATTGGAACATATTTTCCTGTTAGTTTCAGAAGCATGTAACTCAGAGCCCCAAGTGCAGCCTCACTGTGCTACATACGTGTACGAGACCCTGTGCCTGGCTTTTTTCTTCCTAACCCAACCACGAGATTCATCTTACTCTCCCTCGTTCTATTCTCTTCTCACTATTGTGTTGTCACTTAACTTCCAGTAATTACTTTTCTTAAACCACTTCAATTTATATTTGGATAAAGAAGGTTAGGGCGGAAAGAAGAGAGGAAGAAAGGGAGGAGACATGTTCATACACCTTATAAGACAGACTTTCAATATGAATATATTTTGAATAATGAGAGTTACCCGAGCTCAGAAGCAGTGTGTTGTGAGTTGATGGGTCGTCCACCACAGCAAGAGAGGCTATGTGGCCGATTTCATTTGGATTTTAAATGAGGTTCAAACTTTGGGTAGAAAATATGTGTCCATTTATCCATTGACTAAGGCTGAGACTCACTTGTAAGGACCTTAAAAGTATGTTAAATGAACCCCAATGATTTCCTATAGTGAGAAATACTATACAGAAGTGTTATTTAATTTTCTAGAATTAGGTTTATCTAATCCTAGTGAGGGGAAACCTTCACACACTTCTGTGTGTAATAATTCCATAATAAGCTCTGAGAGACCCAATATACCTTTTGAGCTACAAAACCAAAAAAAAAACAAACAAACCCCTAAATCAAATGTCTAGTGTAGTCCTGAATACTTTGTAATCATCTACTTAATTAACATTAGTCATACAGTGCATTAATATTAACCCACGTGTCCTTCCTCAGCTACTGTTTTAGATAAAGTCAGGTTTATAGAATTACATGTCAGAGTTAAAACCTTGTTTATGGTGTGGGTGATTTGGTTTTGTGTATGAAGAGCAGATGTGTTTTTCTAAATATCAAACTGCTCATCAGAATCTCCTTTTCTCTATTCTGGGATCAATAATGAAAAGCTTTTGGGGAATGCATTTAAAATGTAGTATTGGGCTTCTGAAATGGATGAATGCCTGTCGTGTAAAACAGACATAAAGAGGCTACTCATGGAGTCGTGTATTCTAGTTCAGTGACACATGTCACTTGTGCTGCCATTTCTCCTGCCTCTTTTCTGAAAAGAAGGCATCTCACAGGAGTTAGAAATTTCACTGTTTTTTATAAAAGTCAGTTCCAGGTATTGTGTTCATTTTAGGTGTTTCCATTATAAACACAGTTTCGAGAGCTCCAAAGGGCTGCAGTTCAGCGAGGACTGCTCACTCCTTTCTCATACTGGACATGTCACCAGCAATTAAGGAAAGATCCAATCTGCCTGTCATTAGACATCACAGAGTCAACACGCCTCAAAACTCAGGGACGCAAGGAAGAGCAAAAAGGTGCCAGGCTGGAAACAGATGGAGCTGAAACGCCACCCCTCCAGAGCTGCTCCTTGGCTACGGCACGCACTGCCAATAACACCGTCACCATCCGGGGGACTTTCTCAAAACTGGATGGCAGGGTTTGCTCTCTTCTGACTTTGGGCTGGTTATTTTGTTATTGTTTTTATATGGTGCACATGTTCACAGTGGAATGATAATAACTTCCATATAGTTCTATGGTATTTTAATTGACTTCAAGAAGTGAAGGGGAGTTGATCCCTGCAGACTTTTTTTTTTCTCTGACAAATCTTTTCTAGACTCTAATGGACCAGAAGAGAAGTTCTATTACCACTTTTCTTTGCAGTAGAAACTAACAAAGGAACTATGAAATGAGTTCATATATGCTCAGAAATTCTGGAAGATGTGTGAAAGGCCATCAAAACCTTGTGGAATGAATATTTCTGATCCCTTATACTCTTGTAAGGAGAGTTTTGAGTTTACAGATACTGGGTGAAAACCAGGTCGGAGTGAAATTGGAAGCTGTATTTCATAAATATTTTGCACATGACTATATTCTTAGTATCCCTTACATATATGATACGAAGACGCTCAGCTGAGACAACAGAAGACTTCCAGCTTCTGGGTTCAGTTTTCTCTGAAATCTTTTGGCAAAAGAATGACAGTACTGTTTGCAATGTAATAATTGACCAGTATAGCCCCTGAGCTTCTATGGGAGACAGCATTTGACAACAAACATAATTTGACAACAGGACTAGAGCTATACCACTATTTGGGCTAGGATTAAAAACTATAACAAGAGATATAAAGATAACTTTCTATGTAAATGTTATTAGGAGGAGGAGAAAATTGCAAGGTGTATGAGAATGTCATGGACTTTTTACTTTCCATATATTTTTGCAGATTTGATTAGTAATCCTAAGTTACATGTCTGAAGGAATTTAGAGTTCCTCACACAGGACCTAATTTGATACTTACAATTCTGTGTGAATAGGTATTGTCATTACAATTTTACAGATGAAATGAAGCAGTAATTTAAGAGACTTACAATGATAAAATTGTAGGCTAGCATGGAATTTAGAGACTACCACACATTTCTCAAATACGTTTTCCTTTTTCTTCTGTTTCTTATTGCGCAAGCAAGATTTTTTGTAACCACAATGTTCATGTAGAACTTCACTTAAAAAACAGATTAAAGTACAATTTTATTTATTTTGAATTCAGATTTATAGCATTTTCTATTTATAAATCAATGTGAGAACAAGGAGACTGCTTTGACAAGTTCAAACTTTCAAATGGGTTATTAATGACAGTAAGCATATGATATTTACAGAATCCTCTTCTAGTTCCTCTATTTGTAAATAAATTTATTTTCTACTTTGTTTATTTCTGTATTTGTTTTTTAGTTGCACAGTACTGGAAATAATTGCCATTCATATTAATTAGTACTGTATTTAGTAACATGTATTTTTCTTTTAAACACTGCCGTGTGATTTCAGTGTATCCATAAATTAAAATTATGCCAAAATCCAGAATATGAGTAATTGAAAAACTTTATTTTAAAGTTGAATCACTAAAAATTTCTAACTGCTACTTTAGTCTTTATTATAAATGTAAAAAATAGAGCATCCCAAACTTACAGTAAAGTTTATAATCGTGCATAATTTGATGGTATTGTAACACAGTTATCAGTAGCCTACTATCACACAAGTTATTATTATGATCACACTACTGTACAAGTTACTGTAAGGTCATACAATAAATAGGTACCACCTAAGCCTCTTTTGGCAATTAAAAATATGCTCTGGGACCGCCAGTAAAAGATGGTCGATTGAGCACATGTCTTTACATACATTCTTTCATGGAACTCCAGTAACATTACAAGTAGATAATTTTTTAAGGAATAAATACTCTGAAACAGAGAATAGAGACAAGAACCATTAAGAGAGATCACCAAATTCAGAGAAGATACGGAAGCTTAGCAATTGACATGGCAGAAGCAAACACAGGGAACCCTATTATTTTACAGGATAAAAATCAGGGCGACCTACTCCACAGGCACGGATAGGTTCGGGTGTGGGAAGAACCAGGCGAACTGGGAGGTGGTGGGGGACTCCAGGCCGAACCTGGAGGGACTGACTGGACATCTGTGTACAGAATGGTCAGATGCTCAGATGCCTTTCCCCCCTTGACACAGCCAGTGACAAACATGCCCCGGACACTGCGGCAGGTCATAACTTTACACCCTGGGAAAATGGATCTCGTGAGAGCCTGGATCTGGGGACACCCAGTCTTGCGGAGTTGGGACCTTCATAATAGGTACCAGTGATTCTTCCTGGAGAAACTGAATTGCCTCAGAGCCCACCTACAGAAATCAACATTTATATGCCTCCCTGAAAGTATCACCTTGTTTTTTTTTTAATTTTATTTTTTAATCTTCACTTGAGGACATTTTTTCATTGCTTTTAGAGAGAGCACAAGAGAGAGAAACATTGATATGAGAAACAACAATTAATTGCCTCCTGTATGTGCCCAGCCTGTGGATCAAAACCACAATCCGAGCATGTGCTCTGACCAGGAATCAAACCTGCAACCTTTCAGTTATGGGACAACGCCCCAACCAGCTGAGCCGGGGCTCATCTTCCGTGTTTATCACAGCTCCCTGGTAACAAACTCTGTGTGTGTAAATAGGCCTTTCTGGTTATTTTTAGGGCCTTTTCTTTAATATGAATGGCAGTTAGGATCATCATGGATTATAGGAAAGGCTCCAACATGAGAGACAGAGACCAAAATAAACAAACACTAGTAAGGGTCTCAAGAAACAGACAATCCAGAAGCCAGAAAAAAGCTTCCAATATACTCACTGACATTGGAGAAGAAAAAAGAGAATATTAATTCATTAAATGAGAAAAATCTGATAAAAGGAATATTCAGAGAAAATTTGTAAATAGTCATTTAACAGACAGGTTGGGAAATAATTTTAATAGGTGTACAGAACACTAGAAAAGTTAAAAAAACAAAACAAAACAAAACCAAAGTAATTGCTAACTCCAGCAGGGTAAGAGAAAGTAGTGAGGGGAAAAGGAAGGTGAGAGGAAGTACAGCAAAAGGAGACCAGAAAGGACCAGGGGAAAGAGAGCCAGTGATAATGATTACACAAGAACAGAAGGCAGTACACTACTTGGCTCACTGGGAAACAGTGTTTCCAGGCCAAAATAAATGAAATCTTTAGCAATGTTTCAAATACAAATGGTGATTGGAACTGTTTAGAAGACAAGATAGGTAATTGGAGAGAGTATTTTCCCTCCTCTTGTAAAACAAGTCAATAGTAATGTCTGAAATAAATAGAGTATAAAATAGAAACAATAGTTGAAGTATGCTTCTAGGGCATCCCGTGTGCGTTTGGGGAAGGTTGACACAGAGCTTCCTCAACATTTGTTGTTGGATTTTAGTGCTATTTGTTTTCCTTCTGTCTTCTTTTTTTAAATTATATGCATGTATTGCATCTAGACACATAAACAAACTTCCAGATGTGAGGGCCAGTTTGGATGCTAAAAATGTTCTCTTTTCTGAGATATTTATGTGCTTGTAGAGACTGTGAAACAAAATATTTGAGAAGAAAATGTTTGAGAAGTATTGTAAACAGACTTACTGTGAAACCTATGAACTGCGTCTGGTACAGTTAGAATCTTCGTGGTCCTTCTGTGCCCAACATCCTTCCTTCGTCTTATGTGCCAGCCTGCTTACGTGGGGGACGGAAGATTCTAACATGTTCCATGGCCCACCGTCGTTGTGCTTACAAACTCACAACCTATCATAAAGATTCTGCTTTAGTGCCACGTGTTCAGGCAAACCCTGAGTTTAGTCTGTCGTCGGCAGGGCAGCAATTTGCTCTTGAGATGAGTCGGCTGTCCTCTCAGTATCAGGCCTGTGGACTCAAACATGAAATGTGACAGGTAGACTCCGGCTAACTGTAATAGAAAAGAGTATGTGTTATTTGTTGTTACATTATTATAACTGATGAATCTGTCCACTTAGCCAGTGGGAAGCCAGAGCTCTAAGAGAACGGGGCAAAGCATTTCTGAACATTGCTATGGAGGAAGACCCTGGTCAGTTCGGTGGGAGACTGGACCAAGTGCAGGAAGAATGAAGGCCGTGGAGCATCTGGAAGGAGTGGGGTTACTGACAAGCCAAGACAGGAACTCAAAACAGAAGTACCATCAGGTAGAACCCAAGACAATCTTCAACTAGTTTCTAATTTCTACTGAGACTTGCTCTGAACAGCTAATTCGAAACAACATTTTTATAAGTCTGGGTTTTCATACTAAATAAGCAAGGTAAGTATACTATTCCAAACCCGAAAATGTGCCCCACCGAATGTCATGCATGTCAAATCCTGCATGTCAAATATCAGAAGCATACACCAGGAAGGGACAGCTCCAGGGCTGTCCTCTGAAGCGTCATCCGTTACTGCCGGCTTCCTGGACTGGCAGAGCATGGGGTCGTTCCCAGGGGCATGCTGAACAACTTCCCGGAGAGGGGGAGAAGCTGACAATAATAATGAGCTATAATTTCTCGAGAAAATGCATTTAACATTTTGTTGAGAAGATAATCTATTGGTAAATCATAGAAATAATATAAGGGATTTCAAGGGAAGCTAAAAGGTGTAAATTATTAAGATTTATTCTTGATTATTCAGGAAGGAGAACAAAGAGAACAAATGACAATTTGCCCGAGGAGTCCACGCTTTCGCAAGTGGACAAAACTGATGCGCGTTTCCAGATCCCAGATGGACGGGAACATCAAAGCCCCGGGCCCTAGGTGAGGAGTCCTCCGTCACCGCCACCCTGCTCTGCACGGAGCTGCCTCGGGGGCCTTGGGCAGAGCGTTCTGTCCAGACAATCCTATAATTTTATCCCGTGCCTTGACCATCAGATGTATTGAAACCCCACCTCCATATTTTATTATAGCTGCTACACCTGGAAATGTTGATCTTTTGGAACCTTCCTCTTTCAAAAACTTAACGAGCTATTTCCAACTGCTCCTAATTCTGGAATGGCAAAGCCATAAGACTAAGCCTCAAGACTCCCACCGGGGTGATTATTTTAGCTCCCAGGGAAAGCCGTTTCAGACACTTTGCTTCATTGAATGTACCCATTCGGTAGCCCAGAGGACTAATCTTTGATCCACTACTTCTTACTGTACTTTCGCGTGTGCTGTGCAATCCTGAATACTTCTGGGTCTGTCTTTTGTCCCTATCCGACTTTTGCTTTGGGAAAACAGAGACAGTAGGCGATGATTATGTATCCCAACTACCTAAATCCTTGTTCAGTATTATTGAGCAGTACCGAGACTCAGCAAATTTAAAAAGAAAACATAAATTGTTCAACAACACCAACCTGGTGCTTTCTCAAATGGTTATCCTCCCAACCCAGGGGGGTGTCATTGTCCACACTGAACATCAGTTCCATCTGCTACCATACTTTGTCACATTGCTGCATTCCAAGATCGTCTGGGGCCAAGGAGCTCTGTCCCCTGACAAACCCCGTGGAGGCTGAATGCCACGTACAAGATGTGGACACACAGTCTCATTGGTAATGAAAATTTAATTTTAATGCTAACTAGTTTGCCCATACTTTTATCCATATTTCATAAAATCTAAGAAGTCATTCAATATCAGAAATGTTAAGACATGTTGGGGAAAAAGCCTCTGAAAATTGCTGAAATACAGTATGTGAAAACAATTCCAACAATTCCTACTCACCGTGGGTCACTAGTGGTCTTCTTCAAAAATGAAAATAAAGACCAAAACATGGCCACCTAAGTTCTTTGGGATTAAGGACTCTCATGAATGACTTTAGCATTGGCTCAGGCACGCGCCATTTTAAGATTTCTCTGCTGTGACAAATCTCATTTCAGTTTTAAAACGCCTGGTGATTACATAGTACTTACTATTGGCACGATGACCCTTTTAGCTCTTAGGTCACTTTTATTTTGTCAGTCAGTCTGACAGTGTTATTTATTTATCTATCACTTAATAACCATGCATCAGAGAATAATTTCTCTAGCCTAGCATGGCAATTTGTGCTATAATTTCACCCCTGCTGCTGTAAACTTCAATTCAGCCACAGCTTTGATTGCTAAAATTAAGATTTCTAGGTCAGTTTTCAGCCTCTGTGGCTCCTGTCTTTCATCATTTCATCCCACTGCGTCTTCTTCAGTTGAAGTTCATCAAACATATGAGCAATGAAAAGAGGAACCAGTTGTTTCTCTCAAAATGTGGCGCGTACTTGACAGAGCGGATCACATTGAAGCGCTTATGCAAACTCGAGTTTTGTGGAGCAGTCCTGTGAACTCTGCAGTGAAATTCAGGGAAACGTGAAAGGGAACATTTTTAGATGCACAGTCAGTTTACCTCTTAGAAACTTTCACACTAGGGAAAAAATAGATAAAGAGAAAGAAATTGATATTATTAACTGGGAAAACTGAGTACATTCCAGAAATAAATAGATGTTATCTGTTGCAGGATTTCTCAATATTATTTTTGTAAAATCCTATGAAAAGAAGTATTTCCCTTTTTTTAAAGGAAATAGTCTTTGGATTTTGCTAAATTAAGTAGAGTATGGGTAGTGTTTGGGCAAGGAGGGAGAGTCTTTTCAAACTCATTCTAATGAGTATCTGAGGGTCTGGGAGCTGCAGTGTAAGTTTGTACAAGAATTCACCACCAAGATGGGGACACAACCCTGAAATATCAAAGCCATGTCCTCTTTTTCTAGGATCATTAGTTTTCAGTTGGTATTTTAAAAGTAACTCTGAATACCCTTTTTCTCAAATTCTTCAGTATGGTCACATATTTCTCCTTTTTATTGGTTTTTCTCTTTTGGACCAAGTCTCTAATTGTTTCCACCACTGTGGGATTTTGACCGGTTAGAATAACTTTATTATGAGTCAGTGTTCTTACCCAAAGACACAGGAAACTCATCTGTAGAATAACTGAAAATAAGGGACATTTCCTTCTTAAAAGTCACGGTCATGGTTTTTATGAACTCCTTTGCTGTGGGCACATAGAGAATGGAGTGAATCAAGTCTTTTGGGTGCGTTTGATGCTAAACATAAAGACTTGCCCAAGAAAACCCTGTCGTGTTGCCTTTTTATAAGTTGCAGATGTTGGGCGTCTTAATAGCTACCTCATGACTTAGAGACAGACCACGCAGGATAGAGGCAATCCAGCAGACTGATTTCTGAATTAGAAACTCAGCTTCAGCACTTCTGAATGGGATTTTAGACAATCTCCTCACATTTTCTAATATCTGTTTTCTCATCTGAAATATGGGAGAAATAATACCCATCTCTTAAATATATCATAAGAAGTAAATTTTTTATGCCTACAGTCTCCTTGCTCTGGAAGTGTATGTAGTAAGCATACAATAAAGGTTGGTTTCCTTCTCCCTAAATAAGAAAAACTGCTTAATGAATTATAAAGGCTTCATGTGAATTCAGGATGTTTTATTAATATTGTGTTGCTTCAGGATTCAGGTTTTTACAGAAGAGTTTGATAAAGGGAAAAAGAAAACTAACTATTGTATTACAATTCCTGGTGTAATATAAGTACACAATAAGTCACTTTTTTCACCATTTTCCAAACTTTTTGGCACTTATTAGCACAGATATGGTATGTTGAACAAGGGATTTTTTGACATCAAAGCAATTTCTCTTTCTGTATTTTGTCTTTCTTATGTAGCATCAAGAATATCCTCATTCAGGGTCATAAGAATGGTAGAAAAGAAACACAAAATCTAAATCTCATCTTTCTTAGACAAGAATCAAGATGTAACCATCTGAAATACAAAGAAAATAATCAAAAAAACTGTTTTTATCCATCTAGTGGACTCCCTACCCCACGTGTGCTCTTCTCAAAGAGGATGTGCATCTCTCTCTGCAAATACTGGTCATGTTTTCATTTCCCATCCTTATGGGGGTTATATAGGGTGGGGCTATAGTGGTGACCCTGTGCAAAGTTAATGTGGGTGTATGTGCTCTCTAAGCTATTGTCTTGGCTCTGAATCACTGTTAGAATCACAAATCTAAGATTCACAATCCATGTTAATCCTTTGCTGAATTATTTTAAATCAGTTACTCAATCTTCCAGTTACAGAAACAAAGAACTTACTAGGTATATTTTTCAGGTAAATATATCTATTTTTATTTTGCATACTTTTCATGTTAGCATTGTAGGATACATACTTTCAAAGCAAATATTTAATTTATTATTTACTACTTGGCTTCCTCGATGACTTTTTATAAATGGAGATATTTGGGAAGAATATACACATGTAGTCTGTACACGTATCTGTCCTTTCCACATAATTCCCTGGCAATTTCAGCCGCCTGCTCCTAGATGCAGCATTGGGTTTCACTGTCATCACATATAGTTGCAAAATTTTAAAGTTGATTTAAGTTGAGAAAGTTAGACCAGATAATTTTTTCATTAATTATGGCTCAGAAATTTACAGCCATGATAAAGTAATAGAGATTTTTATCTAGATAAGGTATTTAAATACTTAGTCTATCACCACATACTTTTAAGTAAAAAAGAAAATCCAGTGTCAAGATACACTTTTCATGTGCAAATTATTTTGATTTTAGTAACACTCACAGAATATAATGTCGCACAAATTATAAGCATAACAAAGGTAAGTTGGGATCATATGGGACTAAGAAGTAGAAGAAATAAAAATGAATTATAACTAATCTAGACATATTATCACTTATTAGAACATCTATGGAATATGCCAGGTATCGATCTGGGAAATTCAAATCATTTAGAAAATCCACTTGAAACCTAGGAAGATGTTTAAAGTAGATTTTCCTTACGGAAGAGCCTTCATATATTTTTACAGACTTCTCAGAATCACAACATGAACTGAAAAACTCATATATAAACACTTTGGGTACAATAATCACACTCCCCAGCTAATTGATGCATTTCAACTTGTTGCATCACATACCTCCCACACAGCAAAACATGAGATTTCAGAAATGCTTTTATTGCATCTGAAATATGTCAAGTTCTTCCCCTTTTGTTAGTGACTGTACGAGCCATGAAACATGGTATTACAGCAAGCACCCACGAACCTGCCACCCAACCGAAGGAACAGCCTCTGCAAGGGTTTCACGGGCTCCTTCCTCAACTCTCTCCCGCCTCCTTTTCCAAGGTAGCTGCTGACCTGAATTTTGGTTTATTAGCATTCTTCAGCTTTTCTTTAAAATTTTCACTACATGTACGTATAAACCTTTGCCAGTGTACTGTTCTGTTTTGAAATTTAATAAAAATGTGGTATGTGCTCTCAGCATCTTTTCCATTCAATATTATGTTTCTAAAATTTATTGAGGTCAATTAGGGTGAGTACAGTTGACTAATTTTTTACTTGTGTGTAGAATTTCACTAAATGACTATATCACTATTTATTTATCCATTCTTCCATTTATAGCTTTTAGTTGTTATTTTTTTTCTTACCACAATTCATGCTGCTAGAAACAGTGTTGTAACTATCTCTTAGTGCAGGCATGCACAAATTTCTCTAGGGTATTTATCTAGGAATGGATCTGCTAGATTCCAGGGTGCTTTAGTTTGGATTCCACCAAATCCATATTCTGAGAGAAGGATTTGTGTGCATGAGTTTATCTGGTTATTTCAGAGGCACGGTGAGGGCGTGGGGAAATGAGGGAAGGAAGGGTGCCGATGAATGGTGTGTGTGTGAGTGCTGTCTGCTATAAGCAACTGCAACACAGTTCTGCTGGGGACCAGCAGACTGACAGTTGTCAGAGGGGAGGGGGCTGGGGACACGGTGAAAAAGGTGAAGGGATTAAGAAATACAAATTGGTAGTTACAGACTGGTCACAGAGATATAGAATACGGCATAGGGCTACAGTCAAATATCATGGTAGTCATGTGTGGGACCCAGTGGGTCTTGAAGCATAGAGGGTAGAGGGGACCACTCTGTAAAGTACCTGACTCTCTAACCACTTTTCTGTATATCTGAAACTGATACAGGATAAGCTGAATGCAAACTGTAATTGAAAAATAAATAAATTTTTAAAAAGACAGAGAGACGGTTAAACCTACCTCAGAATGATCCCTTCAAGGGGCAAATGAGAAAGCTGGGCTATTTATCTGTTGCTCAGGGTTGCTTTGGGAAGAAGGTACACATTGCTGTGTCCAGCCTGACCCAAGAACAGGATGAGCAAGTTCCTGCTGATGCTTAGGAAGCCACCAGCACGTCTGGAGCCTGCTCAGCTAGTCTGTGCTTCACCTCCAGGGTTGGCCAAGGGTCAGAGGGAAGGGCACTGTCTCCACTACATGAAGTATATGCCAGTTGAACTTTGCAAAACCATGATAAATGGCTGGCTGTCTAAGGCAGGCGTACGGGGTTAACTTTGCATCAGCAGAGTATCAGGCCTCCCCTTTCCCGTCGTCCCATTATATAGTCAGAGTTTTAAACTTTGGGCAATCCAATGAATGTTACATGGTATTTTTAAAAAGCACTGCATTTCTTTGATTGCTAATGAGGTAAAGATGTTTATATAAACTAATTATGTGTTTGCACTTTCTCTCCCCCTAAATGCCTCTTTACAGCCTTCAGCTGTTTTAAACAGCATTTTGTAATTTTTAGAAGTTCTTTAAATATTTCAAATACTAAGTCTAACAGTTATATATGCATAAAAAGATCCTAATTTTAACAAGGTTGAATTTACCAATCTTTTATGAGCGCTACTTTTTACATTTTGTTGAAGAAATCCCTCTCTACCTCAAGGATACAAAGAAATGTTCTGATATTATATTTTGATCTTTTAATATTTTCTTTTTCATATATGTTTAGTTTTTCTGGAATTGAACTCTACTGAGGTTGTAAATAAAGATCACATTTTGCGTGTCTCATATAAATAATCCAATTCCCCAGCACTATTTCTGAAATGATCCGTCTTTGCCACCATCCATGATGCTGCTCTGTACTACACTGTGAGTGTGGGTCTGTTGTCCCAGCGTGAACATCCCATTGTTTTGATTACCATAACGTTGTATATAGTTATTAAGCCAAAATCTCTTACCTTTTCCTTCTTACAGAATGCTTTTGCTATTATTCTTCCCTTTGCTCCTCTCTACCAACTTTAGAATATGCTTTTGAGGCATAAAAAGCCTGGGTGGGATTTTGACCACAATTACATTGAATCTGAAAATCAATGGAGGGTAATAGACATCACTCTGGGTGAGCAAAGATTCTCTATTTTTGTTGTTATCTTTTAAATAAAGTTTTATCATGTTTGCTATGCTTTTCTTTTTCCTTCTAGATATGTTATGTCAGTTTAGGAAGCTTTCTTTCTATCCTAGTTTGCTAGAATTCTTTTTATCGTAAATGGATATTCGATTTTACTTGATGTTCTTTAGTCACTTAAAGTGATCATCATATGGGTTTTCTTTTTTTATTCATTAATGTGGTGAATGATATCAATAGATTTTCCAATGTGAAACAACATTTAACTTACTGTGATAAACATACTTTTTCTAGGTAATAAGTTTATAGCAGCGAATAAAACAGTAAATGTCTTTGCTCTTATGGAGTTACATTCCAGCGTGAGTCCAGGAAAGAAAATAATAGTAATAAAAATATGAACATCTGGATGTATTATAAAATACCACATACTTGTATTCAGGAAAAGACATGCGTATCGATCACCTGTATGCCACCACACCAAAAAGGTATCTGCTAACGAACTGAAATTAAAACAAAAAAGTCTTGCACGTGTGTGAATATGACACTGTGCCAGAAATCACCGCACGTGGCAAGCCTGATCTCACAGACCATTGTACGTGTGGACGAGCATAAAGAACACAGAGAGACGACACGACAAAAGTGCCTGAGCCAGGAAAGGACGAGTAGGAAGAGTGGCGCATTTTATACCGTGAAATGGTGGCCAAACTAAATCAGAATTCTTTAAGTTACTTTCTGGCTTCATGCTTCTTAAAGGTGTTCTTTGGACATTTTTCTTCATAGTTGCAGTATGGATATAAACAATGTTATACAAAAATCTGTTACATTAATTTCATGATATCGCTATTTAAAACAAACCTAGAAGTTATGCAGTCTCGTTGAGAGTACTCACTAACAAGACATCATTATCCATTAATATTTATAAACAAGTTTATCCGGCCAACATTAGCTATAAAATAAGTATCCTCGAGGCCCCGCTGGCTGTGGTAGACAAACCCGGCATATCTTTCTGCGCTGGAGCCCAGGATTTGGGGGCTGCCTTCAGAGTCAAGGGCAGAAGTTCACCACAGAATATAGCCAAGCAATCCTGTAACAGGGTACAGAGCATGGGTCCCCTGATAATAGGAGAATGTCCGGGCAGGATTAGGGGGCAGGAGGGGGGCAGGAGGGGTACCCACAGAGCTGAAAGTACAGCATTTAAGACACATTGCATAACAAAGGCAAGTTAACAGCCTGTGTCTGCAAAGCTGCAGAATTGTGTGCATGACTGTGAGAATGTGTGGTGACTCGTGACATAGCAGGAGGTGGACGCCCTCCCCGGATGCCCGTGTGTTGCTAGGAACTCTCGCTCTGACTAAAGATGGCAGTGGAAAGAAGGCCAAAGACCCTGCGGAGCTGAGAAAAATGGCAGACGCTAACACACGGGACATTAGATCACACAGGAAGTTCTAAACTGAACATTTAAATTAGAGTGGGCTGCCATGAGGTCTAGAGGTCAGGAGATCTGCCTGTAGATCTGTCTGTGGATCTGCCAGGGAGTCAGCCACGAGCTCGGCAAAGAGGTCAGCCTTGGGGTCGGCAGCAAGGTCAGCCACAGGGTCTGCAGAGAGAGCCTGCCTGGAGGAGATGGCAGCAGAGCAGGTGGTGCAGGGGGGACCTGCCCGGCCAAGCACAGGGACGTGAGAGATGCTTGGAGCGGAACTGTTGGGAGTGCTGGGGATGCTGAGCTGCAGACTTCTGCTTTTCTGAAAGACGGTGCGTCTGAGCGGTGCTTTTGGAAACTGACCTGGTTTGGCAGAGGGAAACAAGAATATTTGTTTGGGGGTGTTTTTAAAGGGAGTGAGACTTAACAGCAGAAATCTACCATTATTCTAAATCCTTATAACCTTTAAATAAACAACCTCTTTCCTTTTTCACTAAACTCTTGCCTTGGGCGTCACGCTTCTTGGTGGCGGGCAACCGAACCCCACAGCTGTTCCAGAACACCACTGGCTGGTTCCACAACAGTCCCCCTGAAGAAAACGTGAGCATCTGAACACATCCACTCACAGGGCAGAAACCTGGGAGCACGTCCAGACAGCAAAGCAACACGCGGTTGTGAGAGTGAGAGGAAGTGGACCCCAATTGCATCCCACTCACAGCAGCCTGTCTCCTCAGTAAGGAGTGAGTCTGAGTGCCTTAGTGACAAGGGTCTCCTGCCTTGGGGAGCACCGGGGTGACTGCGAAGTTCTTCAGGGGTGGTCCATGGAAGAAGGCACAGCTGGAGGTTGCAGAGATGGCTACCACAGAGAAGGTGAAAAGAGGCAGCACTGAGTGTCCTGTCTTCAACCCAGGGGCCGGAGCTTCCAGAGCCCCTCGAAGGGACAGTACAGTTTGGACAGCTGTGGATGCTGCTGGTGACTGGGAATTACATGAAACACTTGGACAGAGGTGCTTGGAGTCTTCTGACGACCAAGCAGGAGGAGTATCAGCAGTAGGGAGAAGGAGGGCAGTGTTGGGCGGGGACAGAGAGGAGGCGGGATGGGATTCAGAAGTATAGTGCTTTCTGGAGCAACTCCCAAAACCCTGAGAGCATTCATCAGCCACGGTTGGGTATTATTATACATGTCCTTTTGAAGTCATACCAAACTGGGTGTGGATATTGTCTTTGCTTTTACTAGTGGTGTGACCTTCGGTGCATTAACCAGCCTTCAGTCTGCTTCCTGATCTGTGCAACCCCACTTCCTCCGGTACTTTGGGAGTATGACCGGAAGTAATTCACATTGGATGCTTACCTGCTTCCCATAATCCTCCGCAGAAAATAATAATTAAAAATTCAGTCAAGGGTAGCTCCTGTTCATCTCAGATCTGGAGGCAGGACGGGTGCACGGTGAGATGCCGAGGTGTCCATGAAAGGGACGGAGAGGTGGCGTGGGGATTTGGGATGCGGTCCCTGGGTCTGCACTCCAAGGTAAGCTGGGGGAGCACTGAGCCAAACACACATTCTTCTGTATACTTCCCCTTCCCCGGGCTCTGGTTGGTCCGCAGGAGATAAGGCTGCTGAGACCTGAGAGAGGCGAGGTCCGTTCGGATTAGGAAAAACCATCCAAGGTCGCCTAGTCTGATCCCTAACTCAGTGTCAGGCCCTTGTGCCCGGGCTGTTTCTTCTCCTCAGTTTGGGGGTCTCTAGGGAAAGGGAGTTTATAAACTTATTACACAGCCATCTCCTACTGATATCCATCTTTAATTATGAGATAGTTCTCGTTTAGACGAGCTAAATCCACTCTCCCATTACTTAGTTCAGCCACCCTGCAGCAAAGCCAAGTAAATAATCTTCCCGCTTCTGCACATGCGCCGAGTGCGTGCGAGGCTCCGTCCCTGAGTGTCGGCGACCGAGGCACTGGATTACAATAAAAAGGAAACCTTGGGGGCTACTCTTATTACTGGCACTGTTTAAACTGATTTATAGGGCACACTTAATGAGAGGAGGAAGTGAAATTGCCCTTGACTCAATTCAGAGCAGTGAATTTTTATTAAGCAGCCAGAAGGTGTGCAAGGTACTTTAAAGGATAAAGAAAAGATGTAAACCCTGCCCTTGAGGAGCTTAAAATCTGATTACTTTAGCCATGCTAATAAGAGTGTAAGAAAGTCTGGGTGAGCAAAGAACACAGTTCAGGTCCAAAAAAAATCTTTCCTGAAAGTCTACATTTATTAAAGATAAAAGGTAATTTTTTTAAATTAATATGATTGTGTCATTTTAAAGCAATCTATAGCTATAGTAAAAAATTGAGAAAAATTAGCAAAAAGGAGAAAACTACAAATATGTATACCTCCACTACCCAGATATAAGCAGAGTTAATTTTGTAGATTTAAACCCAAGGAAACTTTTTTTACAAATGTATATATATTTTTATATGGAATTATACTGTGCATGCTATTGCCTCATAAATTGCCTTTCTCTAAATTTATTATGAGTATTTTTGTTGATAAATATTAATTTGCAAAGTGTTTAATGGCAAATTACTATTTCATTAAAAGACTATCATCTTTTATTTAATAAATTGCCTACAGTTTGACGTTTTGGTTGTTTTCAAATTTTGATAGTGTAAACAGCATTTTTGTGCCTGAATCTTGGCCTATTTATTTCCTTAAGACACATTTCCATGTGTGGAATTATTGGGCCAAAGAATATGCACATTTTTAAGAAACGGAATTCTAGAAATATTATAGTCTAACAAGGTTACAGTGCTCATTTCTCTATCACTTACCACTGATGTGAGTATTATTATTGTTTTAACATCTGCCAGCTTCACAGGAGACAAATCATGCGCCATTGTCTTAACTGGATTTCTTTGATTACTAAACTGTAAAAGGCTTGGAAAGTGATCATCAGCCACTTTCTGTCTTACTGAAATGTCTATTTTTATATAGGATATTAATAATTTTCATTCAAGAAATATTTTCTGAGCATCTCTAATGTGCCACAAAGTGGTCTAGGTGCTGGGGTTGCAGTAGTGAACAAAGAAGTAAAGATTCTTGCCTCCTGAAATGTAGTTTCTAGCATGAGTTGGTGTTCTTAGAGGCTGAACTTGGACAGGACGTTGACAATTTCATCACAGTGTGTAACTACTTTTTGTCCCCAGTTTGTCATTTGCTGGCTGATGTACATATTCAGAAGAGAGGAGTAAGTGGGATCAGAGTGGGAAGGAGTATTAGAGGTGGATAGACCTCCAGAGTAAAAGAGCTCTGTTTTATACATGAGGAACCAGAGGAGGACCAAACAGAGAAAAAGACTTGTCCAAGCTCACAACAGACTAGTAACCAAGAGAGACACTGACACCAGGACAGTATCTAGTTCAGAAAACCGGAAGTAAAGTCCACTTTGCTTCACTATCTTTATTGAATTCTTTGATACCATGCTATACAAATAACAACTAACATTTACTGGGGTCTTCCTATGCACCATGCATTGTGCTAAGCACTTTATAAGCATAAATTCCTTGACACCTCCTGTGAGACAGGTGCAAGGATCATCTGCTGAACGGAGAGACAAACCAAGGCTCGGAACACTTAAGTAAACCAAGGTCTTAATAACCAGTCCTTGGCAAAGCTGTGACTTGGTGTGCCAGTCTCCCAAGGCCACCACTACCCCCATCTCTAGCACGTTCTCAGCGCTTCTGCTGATGTGAGAAGTGTGCAGGGAAAGGAGGAGAGGTTCAAGGGCAAGGAGAAGGAAGGTGGTCACTTCTGAAATGCTTCAGATGGTGGCTGCTGTTTCGGCAGGGGCACTTCTGCTGATGGAGGAGGTGGGCGTTCAACCCTGAGAGAATGAGCGAAAGGAGGGGTGCCTCCTCGGTGACCTCACCACGTAATTCTGTTCCAGTTCGGCTCACTTTCAGCTGCCCAGTGCCCCCAACTTTTTCCCCATCCTCCACACAAACTGTGTTTCTGATTCCTGTGTCATGTTAAAGTGGAAATGACATGACGATAAAGTACAGAGTCATTCAACAAACCCACATGTGACATTTTCATTTTTAAACAAGTCAGGATCTCAGACTAAAGGGATTAAGCACTAATTACAATTCAAAGCATCCTCTTAGTTTCATAAGAGACTTGTACTTTCTTTGTTTCTTTGTAACCTCCACCCTCCCTCTCTCATTTTGGAGTGGCACATGTAACTGAGACCCAGGCCTACCTTTAGGACTAGTCCTTTTCCCAGAATTTTTATGTTAACTGGCATACATGTCCAAATTCTGACAATGCTGAGATCAGGACAGTGGACAGACTTAGGACATTAGAGACTGCCTATTCCTGTCTAAACACATGGAGGAGTGCCTACCTGTCTTCCTTCCCACTCATGTCTCTTTTCAGGTCAGGACGAGAGAGTGGGGGCTCCTTCTGGTCTCTTACTCACCCAGTCCCTTCACCTCTGTGTGCCACCTGGAATGGTAGAACCCACAGCTGTCAGTGATGTGCAGGAAGAGTGGCCCTTCCTAGTTACCTGTCCATAGAAGTCTGCAGTCAGAACAGTCCCCTGGGAGACCAAAGAATCACAAAGGCCTCAGCCCCGAGGACCGGAAGTCACTAATGCTGACTTCTTTCATAGACAAAGGGACAAAAGACGGACCTGTTGGGTGATAGAAATTTGCAGTTTGGTGGGCAGCACACAGATTTGTCAGTTTTACCACAGTCTTACAAAAAGTTACCATTTCTTTAGACCACAGGTGGCAAACACAAGGCCCATGGGCTTAATCCGGCCCTCCACCTTGTTTTATCCAGCCTGGCACCTTGGTTCTACCCGGCAGCAGTGTAGAGCTCTCACTAACAATTAAGGAGTGGTTATATTTATACAGTCCTAAAATTACATTCGGCCCTTTGAAGGCAACCTCGAGGCTGATGTGGCCCCCGGTGAAAATGAGTTTGACTCCCTCGCTTTAGACTCAATTATTGGCCTTATTTTATTCATGGTGCATAAAGGGCTTTGGAGCTTATAAAACCTAATGCTGATACATATTTTAGTGTGTTTTATCACTATAAATGAGTGTTTATTAAGTGCTCAATCACCTGGGGTATTTTCTCAGGTCTTGTGTGTGAGGTGAGTCCAACTGATCCAGTCCAGGCACTCAGAAAGGGACAATTTTAAAATGAACTGACTCAAAGGACATTCAGGCAGCGGGATACATGCGGAGAGAGGCCAGGGCAAGTGATCTCGAGCACACATGTAACTTGCATGCAATGAGGCAGGAAGGACTGAAATGATGTAAACGTGCTGAAAGCCCATTTTGCCTTGCAAGGCAGCAGTTTAATGTTTCAGGAAGTTTTTGCTTATTGAATTTAATTATCTTGTTTTTTGGGAGAAGAAGGGCCATTTTATATTTTTCTGAGTCATCAGAAAGAATAAGGAGAAGAAGGAGGAGGAGGAGGAGGAGAAGGGAAGGAAGGAAGGAAGGAAGTTACTGAAAAAAGTATCTGTTTTTAGACGATAGTGTTCTAAGGGGAACATCATAGAAATTAGTCTGCCTACTCAAAAACCTTGAAGGAGCCGTCCACTCTCTCTTACAGTGTCAGACAGCCTTCTCAATGCAGCCTGATCACCAGGGCATCAGGGAAGACGACTGGACTGTCCATGGCCACAATGGTTCATTGGAGCTCATGGAACTGAGAGGAACAAAAGGAAGATGCGGCCAGAAGGAAGTTCGCCAAATGAATGATATGAAAGGAGAGGTAGAGTTCCTAGAACAGAAGGCAGGCTGGCCAAGTAGCTAATAAAAAATATGGGCTTGATAAAAGAAAAAAGAAAAAAAATAAAAGACCTAGAGGGCAACTTAACACAGTGCAAATGAGAGAACATGCATGTGCGATAAGCCACAGACGAGGGGCAGGTATTCTCCAGAGCAAATTTTCAAGAATTTGTGACCCAAAGATATAAAGAAGTACTTTAAAAAACACTAATAAAAAGATGACCCAATAAAAAAATAGACAAATAATATGAGCAGGCAATTCACAGAAGAAGAAATCACCTTTTACCATAGAAAAAGAAAGTTAAGAAGGGTTGGCAAGGACATGGAGCAGCTGGAATGCTTAGGCACAGCGGGTGTGAGTTTGAATTGGTTTACCCCTTATGGCAAGCAACAGGGCACTATATCTTTAAAGTTATATAGATGCATACCCTTGACCCAGGAATTTCCTTCCTAAGTATATAACCTAAAAAAAAAAAAAAACTCCGAACCTGTGAACATGTGACTCAAATGAATATCAAATAGATATTTATCAGAATATCTTACATTGTTCTTTATAGCAAACAGTGGGGGGAAACATCAGCAAGAAATGAAAGTATAAAGCTATGAAATATACATGAGATGGAATATTAAACAGCAGTGAAAATCAATAAATAATAGCTATATGCAACAACCTGGATGAATCTTGGAAAACTAACATGAATGAAATAAAGTGAGTTGCTTAAGTTTCCATACTGTAAGGTACTATTTTTTAAAAGCTCAAAAACCAGCCATGGACACATATATTGTAAAACCATTTTTTTTTAAAAAGCATGGGACTATCCTGAAGCTTCTTGATTTAGTGGAGTAACTACCACGGGCTTTAGAGAGATACAGACCGACCTCAAAACCTAATAAGAATATGTACTCCCCTTGTTTCTGTGAGCAAGTCCTTTTATTCCCCTGAACATCAGTTTACACATAACATAACATAACATAACATATAACACAACATAACATAACACAACTCAACAGTTCTAGCAGCAGTTGTTGACCCAATTTAGTAGTTAAAGCTCGTTAGTGAATTACGTTGCTCATTGTGGAATCGTTACCATAAAGCAGAAGATGGCCATTTGGCCACAGCATCCAAGGAGAGCCTGGAGAAGACTGGGAAGAGAACTGAGAACTTGGTCGTGGGCACTGAGACTGTGTGCCTTTCCCGGTCCTCTGGTGGAGAAGTGCCCGTGACCGAATTGAATCGTACCAAAGTAGACATAATGTAGTGGTAGACATGAAGGCATTTCCTGGGTGGAACACTCTAAGATATGCTTTCTGTGGTATCATCTTAGTGCCCAGTGTCTTGTTTACAGGGTCCCAAGTTAAAGACCTCCACTGAGGATGAAAGCAGAGGCACTGAAACCCAGGTGGGCAAAAGACCACCTGGTCACAACTTCGGAGCCAAGACTGAGCCCGTCACTTTGGGGTTTTACAGCCCGTGTCCAAATGGAGAGTATTTGTGATTTATGTGTTGTCGGGTAACTCATAATTATACAAGCAAACAAAAAAATCCAATATAATAGAACTTATATTGACTTTGGGGCTATGCTGTAAGAGCTTGATGTTAATATATAGGATAGAAATTCTCAGTATTCCTGAAACATTTTGTTATTCTAATAAATGGTTCTTAATATTTTGAAATCACCTGATTGTTCCCATAGGTCTTAGGTTGTTGAAATCCATTTTTATTAGGAATTATGACTCAGGGTCCTAGTAGACAGTTTTATGAGCATAATGACCTCTCTGTAATTATTACTGGTTGAGTCAAAACTAAGTGGAAGCAATGAATAGACTTGTGGTTTTCTCCATAGAGACTTTAGAAAACCCTGGGTTTTATTTTAGTCTAATTATAGATTTTGACTTTTTTAAGGTACATAATCAAAGTTTGCCCTTACACAAAACAAACAGAGCCAGGCCTCAAAGGCCCCAGACGCAGGCAGGTCGTTCAAAGTGCCCTGGAATTCACGAGTGTGAATTCATGTACGTGGGCAGGCCAGGGGTATTTTCTGCCCAGTGAGGGCCGGAAGCAGTGAGGTGTCCCAGACATGATGAAAGGCTGGTGCAGAGAGGATTTGAACACCAGCTAGTCTAATGTAAACATATTGATAGTAAAAGTCCCAGGTAAAGAAACGAAAAAAAGAGTGGACACAGCAATCACCTTGCACTGACAAAAGAAAACAGTGGTTAGGATTCTTCTGAGAGTAAAGCAGTCCTGGGACCCTAACAAGCTGGTCGTTCTGAATTATAGCACGGTTGACGGCATGACGGAAAAGCAGGTGTTTGGGCCCAGATGGTAACGCAGCTGTCTTGGACCATAAGGCCCAAAGGCCAGTGGGGGGGCACTGGTTATGAGTTCTAGTCTGGGTCAGGGTATGAGTTTTAATTCTAGTAACTTGACTTTGAGGAATTGCATATACATATGGTTTGAAGTAAAACAGAAACATAAATTATATAATATATAATAGGATAATGATATACAACACATCGTATATAAGGCATAAGGTATAATGTACAAGGTATAATGTACAACACATAAATAAATCATCATGTGAAGAAGACACAAGGAGGAGTACTTACCATCTATTAGGCAGGTTGTGGGGTTACTTAGAGGCTTTGTTTGTCACAGGATTAATACCTATTTAGTGAGTCTTCACTAATTTTCTTTTATTTACAGTGTCTTTTATTCCCCCTTTAGCAAGTTAGGCTACATCTTACTTTTCTTTTTCTTACCATAATTGAAGTCACATACCAAAAATTATTTTGTGACTATTACCTAGATTCTATAGTTGTCGTTAATAGCTTGTCCCTTTCTGATAAAGGTTCAGGAGTAGCCTCTCCCCCTTGGGGGACGAGCCAGCATACTGCCGTTTTAGACTGCCGTTTATTCAGCATTTCCCACAAAGACACACAACTAAAGGTTAGTTTATGATATTAACCATAGTTGATATCAACAATCATAATTTCTTATTCAAACAGTTAGGTCTGCTGTCCTTCAGGCAGAATGACTTTCTTTCAGATGATGGTAAGTGAGTGAACAAAGTCATCAAGAAAATTAAAATCTATCCTCTCCAAACTCCGTGGGAGAAATGACACCAAGGAAGAACTTTGTGCCCTTAACAGAGGTAAAGAGAGCGAAGCTACCTGTCTTAACACACATCCTCCGAATTGTACCTCGTTTTCCGTAATTCAGACTTGCTCTGTAACATCGGATTTGTGGCCATGCACAAAGGTCAGAGCTAGAAGACCACAAAATGTGTAAATCGGAGGGTGGAAATTCTTTTCCCCTATTACTTATTTATCAAACAGGTTGATGGCTGATAGAAAGCCTGAGTATTGTTTTGCCTTTCTTTCTTTTGTGCAAATAACCATCCCTGTGTCCTACCTTGTTAACCTTTTCTGTTTATTCCATTTCCCTGCGATTTCTTATTATAGTTGCCAGTTAATCACAGATGTATTAGAGGAGTTCTTTGTAATCTAGCAGCCTTCATGGCTTTGCGGCGTCTGTGGGCACGTGGGCACCGCTGCTGAAGAGCGTCCAATTATGCTCACTGCAGGGAAAACCGCGAGTTCGGCAGTCGACTTTGCTTTTGTCTAAGGTATCAAAAGTGAGAGCAAATTAGGTATCTAAAAATAAAAATTAAAATTAAGACTAATAAAATGGAGCTTTGACTTTTCTCATCACAGACTCATTTATACTTAATGACATAGACCGACTGAATAGGTAATTGTTATAATCTCTCCTGCAATGGATTTAAAAAATGGCTGATCCAGCCCTCCTGTCAGGACAGGCAAATGGGCATCGAGACAATAGAGAAATGAGAGGCTGTTTACACCGTTATATATTAATTTGTTTGTAACATTATTGGCTTGCACCGAGGTTGGAGAGAGATATGCCAGCCGGTGATACTTACACGTATCAGCATGTAAATTCAACTGTGCATTATTTTGATCACAGGGTCCTGCCAGATCAAACATGTGCGACATCAATACCTAAGTTTTCTTTCCAAAAAACAACCCATTTTACTTTCATCAGAAAAAAACGATTTTAGTAATATAGTTTATAGAACCTTCTCTCTCCTTGGATATAGATGTTTTCTCTTTCTGTTTACAGACACTACCCCAAGATCCTACGTACAATTTGTTAATACTTCCTATCAGATGAATACTTCTTACCTTTACCCTCCTCTCACCATACCTTTTTTTCTTTCTTACCCTCACATTCTCCTCCTCCCGCTCAGAGCTACCACCAGCTGGACAGGAACTTGGGTCTGAAGGGATCATAGCGCCACCTGAAGGCTGGTACTGGAAACGACCCTACCCATTGTCTTCTGCCATCTCTCTCTCCTTCCTTCCTCTCAGGATTCTCTCTGAACATATTTCAACATATTTTCTTAGCTCTTTATTATTCAGAGTTGTAGCTCTTCCTACTCGCAACTCGGAACCAGAAGGAACTTTAACAAGGAATAAAACAATTTTATTCATGGAACATTTCTTTGTCGTGCAGAGGCTCTAAGCTATTTCAATTATTCCTTTTTTGTAGTAATAATAATAACACTTTACACTGATTAAGTGGTAGATCTTCTTACACTTTAAATATGTTAATTTACTCCTTCAAATGAAATTATTTAAATGAGCAATTTATATAATTCATGTAATCTCCCCAAATTTTACATATGGGTTGATAGTGTACTTGAATTTATTACAAATTTTGGTGGAAACCAAAGATAAATACAATAATTTATGAAGTAAAAATAAATTATAACATGATGCGCACACAGAAAAAACT
>CM052541.1:183567477-183582775 GCA_028533065.1 Trachops cirrhosus | reverse complement strand
AGGTTGGGGGGTAACGCCCATGAAGGGGGAAGGGGAGAGTCAGGGACACTCCTTGGAGTGTCGGAACTGTTATTACTACCGAACACGCAGGAGGCCAGAGCTGTCCCTTGGCAGAAAGTATCCTTGCGGTGATCCGTACCTGTTTTCTGCAGAGGAGGAGGACAAGGCAGACCTCATCTCAAGACGCGCACCCATGATTCCCCCAAGGCCCTTGGACTGGAGGAAGAAGTGAGGGAATCTGAGTAGACGGGCGTGAAGTTTGCCTTTCGGGCAGAGGCCAGAGAATGTTGCGTGGGGACCGCTCTGCCGATGCCCCATGTGGAAAGCCACTGGTAATCCTCTGAATACTCAGGGTTGTTCTTGGGACTTTATCCTTCGTGTAATGTAAGAAATCAGTTCATTTTGTTCCAATATTTAGATTGTTTCCTTTCAATTCCTTTTTTTCCCTCTGAAGTCTACTCTCTGTGAAGAGCACAGTTGGACCCGTTTAGATGTTCATTGGTGGCCTCCAGCTTTGTTGTTCTTGGTGACACTTTATAAAAACATAGCTTTTTCTAAAGATGATTCTAGAACATCATATCTCTTAACATAGTTAAACTTTTGGGAAACTATACATTATTTTAATTAGTCTAAGTTGTACAACAAAATTTTTTTTACTTTCTTTCTATAATTGATTTTAACTGAGTAAAAGTTTCTGCTCTAAAAAAAAAAAAGAAAAGAAAAGAGGAAAGGAAAGAGATGGATACAGTTTCCAGTAATTCCTATCCACGCTACCATTTCTCAAGAAAATGCACAGATGTCAGGACATCCAGCCGCAGCTTTGAATAAGAGGTTCTCTAGGAGACGCTGTGCACAGCTCTGAAGCCGCCCACAGCCCCCAACAGCTCCGAAGCCCCCAAGATAGAGCCGCCTGGGGGAACCACTGCCACAAGCCCATCAAATATTTATCAGCCTGCAGGAAACAGACCTGCATATACATGTCTTTCTTTGTGAAGTGTCTATCCAAGAATTTTCTCCATCTTTTCTTTAACTTAAATATTTCTACAATTTCAGACATAAAAAAGTTGCAAGCACAGTACATACAACTTCTGTACTAACTGTATTCAGATTCAACAATCCTATATACATTGGCTCACTTTCCTCTCCCTCTCTCCCTCCCCCTTTCCCACTTTCTCTCCCTTTTTCCTTCTCTCTCTATTTGAAATTAGAAATATCGAGATTTTTTACTCTCCCTCCAATACTTTTAATACTGACTTACTAAGGAAAAGGATATTGTCTTATATAACAAATGCACAATGTCAAAATAAGGAAATTAAATTTAATGCTGATACATTTTCTAATCTACAATGCATATGCATATTTAAATTTGTCAATCATCCCAGTAATATCTTTATTGATATATGTATATGAATATGTACATAAATATACACATACATGTGCATATTTGCATATTACACATTATATATACACATTTTTGAGGCCTGGATCTAATGAGGAACATGCATTAAATTTAATTCTCACATGTCTAAAGCTGACTTAACATAGACGGTTCCCCAGTCTCCATCTTGACTTTAATATCTTGAAGATAACCATCCAGATGTTGCATAGAAGGTATCTTAATTTGAATTTGATATTTCCTCATCTTTAGATTATGATGATGTATTTTTTGTAAGGAATACCACTGACGTGTTGTGCCTTCTCAGAGAATATCATCAGGACACAGGTGATGTCCATTTGTCCCAATATTGGTGACAGTAATTTAGATTGCTTAGTGAAAAGTGGCAAATGACATGTTTCTAGCCTATGAAGGTGTTTTCCCTTTGGCAAGTGGTAAATAATTTGTGGGGCAATACCTTATGACTATGTAAACATCCTGTTCCTCAAAAAACCTTCACTTAGTTTTACCACAAATTGATGATTCTTTAAATCTAGCATTCTTTTGAGATTTATAAATTGCTATTCTATGATAAGGAAGAAGTTTACCTTTGTCTTCTTGATTTGCTTGTTTGTTTATTTATTAATTTATTATTTGTATCAGAATGGGTTCATGAGCTTTTTTATTCAGTAAATTATGATCCATGACTCTCATGATTTATTTAGAGTTTTAATTTGTTGTGGACTGTCAGCTCTTTGAGCCCTTTCTTAACTTTGGGACACAACAGAATTCCAGAAACTGCATGTGCTTTCCCTGCTCCTTCCTTGGAATTAGCCTTTCGTTCAAGCAGCCCTGGTACCTTTCAGAGGAGGAAGTGCTTGGAAACCAAGATCTCAGCACTGGGTGCGCTCACTGCCATGGGCGACTCACTGCTTCCAGGTCCTCTCATTAGAAAGATTTAGGAAACACGCGGAATTTAGGAAATTGTACACACACATACACGCACGTGCTCCTGCCTATGATTTATCTCTTTAAAATCAGGAATTCATACTAGATAGATATCGCCAACTACAATTTGACAACACTGGGCATATTCTGCAGTTTCTCACATAAAATCTGTACTCCAGCAGCAAGGAACCTATCTCGTTGTTTTTAATACATGCACGCATGGGTTCAAGTCTAGAAAATACAAAAAGTAGTTTTGAAATTGCTAACCCATGACACACCACAATAAATCTACTAAGAAGAATTTAATGTTTATTTTGCAGCTCCTTTGAAAGGTAACATACATACATAGAGGGAAATGCACGGATCGAAGGGATATGGTTCAGTTTGTCTTCCTGTATGCCTATGCCTGTGGGAACAATACCCAGCTCCTCTTAAAGTTAACTTGTGCCCCTTCCCACTCAGAAGCAACCGCCTTTCTGACTTTTTCACTATGTATTAATGTTGTCGGTGTGTATGAATATAAATGGAACCGCACAGTATGCATTTCTTTCGTGTCTGATTGAACTTGGCATAGTATTTCTGAGAATCATCCATCGCATTGTGTGGGTGAGTAGTTTGTTCCTTATTGTTAATAACTAGCATTCCACTCTATGAATGTACCACAAAACTGTTATCTATCCTTCTGTTGGTAGACTTTGAGGTTTTTGACTATTGGGAAGAAAGCATCTGTAAATATTCGTGTACAAGAATTTTTATGGACATGAATTTTTATTTCTTTTGAGAAAATGCCTCAGAATGGACCTGCTGGGTCATAGTGTATGTGTATGTTTCTCTTTGTAAGAAACTATAAAAATGTTTTCCAATTTTCCAAAACAGCCACACCGTTGTACTCTCTTTCCATTAGGGGAGCCGAGTTCCAATTCTACATTCTTGCCAACATGCGGCGTTTTAATTTTAGTCATTTTAATGCATTTGTGGTGGTATTTGGGTGTGGTTTTAATTTACATTTCTCTGAAAAGTAACAGTTTTCTTCATGTATTTATGTGCTTACTATTTGTGTATCTTTTTCCTTGAAGCACTGTTTAAATCTTTTGCCCATTTTTCATGATCCTTTTGTCTTTTTAATATTGAGTTATCAATGCTTTTTAATATTTTCTGGATATGCATCTTTTTTAAAGGTGCATGCTTTGCTAATTTAGTCACAATCAGATATTTAGTCGTGATTTTGCCTATTTATTTTCCTTAATCGTGTCTTGGGATCAGCAAGTTTTTAATGGTGAAGAACTCCAATGTATCATTTTATGAGTTGCTTTTTCTAGTCCCTTTATGAATTTATTGTCTACCCCTAGCTTGCAAACAAACCCCGGTGGAAACAGAGCAATGGATTTGAAAACAGGTGCATCAGTCTGGGTCTGGTAAAGAGGCAGGATCACTGGCTCTTTTTCCTGACAAGCTTTATCCCGCCAAGATGTGGTTCGGGCCTCTGATATGCTGCATCTAGGGCCATCATGGCCCCACTCACACGGGCCAGCCTTTGTTGGAGACTTCAGTCTCCACTCTGGCTACGTGGAAGCTTAGATGTCTCAGCTCTAACTGAAAGTTAAATTTTTCTAGTTCACAGTTTCCAAATAGCTATTGTCTACTAAATCTCATTCCACACATGCTCAGCTTAGCATTTGGCTAAAGATTCAAGGGGCCCCATGCGGGCTTCTGAGGTTCCCCCTTATGCGGCTTCCTTCTCTCTGGGAACTTGCCCCTTAGCAGCTACCTCACCTGCCTCAGGACCACTGTCTGTTGCCTCCACCCAGAGACGCCATTGCTCTCTGTCTGGGCTTCAAGCCCCAGTGCTGGGTTGTCAAAGAACTAGAAAGAAAGCTGCAGTTAGCGTGGAGCCCACATTATGTTTCCATTCTCTCAAATATCACAACCATGCTTTGCCTGAAAACAATTGTTCAATATATGTTGTACAGTTTTATAGATTTTAATGGTATGTAAGTTCTATGACCATTTTCCTAATACAGCTTGAAGTTATTTTCTTTTAAAATGAGCTGGTATGTGTGTGCTTTGGATTTGATATTGTTATAAAATGTGGAAAAATGAACATTATATGTTATAAAATGTGGAAAAATGAACATAAAAGCATAGAAAAGAAAATAACTGGTAATTCCAACATCCAGAGATAACTACTATAACACTTTTATATCTCTATCTTTTTAATATATACATGCAATATATATGCATGTATATACACACATATAAGTATATATAAATACAATTGGACTCACATAATACATATTGTTTCTATAACTTGTTTTTACACTCCAACTTTATTATGAGCACTTTTTCATGTCATAAAATAATTTTCCACAACCCATAACCAGTACAGTTGTAGAAGGCAAAATCCTTCCTGAAATGCAAATACCTCCAATAGAATCATAAATGGTTAAAATCAGGTATTGATCTGATAGAACCCTGAAGTTGTTTTTCAAAATCTAAAGGACAAAATTTCAAGTAAATTAATGTAAAATTTGCACATACCTGTTTTATTTTTTTTCCTCATCTGATCTAGTGCTTCCTCTAAGCCGTGTATTCTAATCGCATTTGGAAAATTAAGTTAAAAACATTGTAACTGGGGAGCTTCTGATGCCAGATCGGTAACGCTGCAGAGGTTTGTGCTACACAACTCTACACATCAGACAGCCTGGTTTGGGCTCGTTGCCTAAGTTACCGCGGTATCTTTCAAAATCATAAAAACCTGCAATATAATTGAAGCTTTAAAGGGAGGAAGCTGTCCTCAATTCAGAAGTAATAAAGGTCAGTCTGTTCCATTGCTGCCTCCTTTGAAAATCCTTCGACTCTACCGAAAAGTATCTCCTCTCTCCCTTTCTCCCCCCTCTCCCTCTCCCTTACACCCATATACGCGCAGACTGAGATGCTAAAACCTCGGCAAATGGGTTTTTTCCTGAGTCCACATTTTTCCTTGTTTATAGGGAAGTGCAAATGAAAGGGAGCTGATGGTTCGCTGCGCGGAAGCCACCTCTGCACTAATTTTATAGGCAAGACCACAGCTGCTGTTCACCCGGCTTTGAATTGGCTCAATATATCCTGTCTGTTCGGGTGGATGTTATTGACCTGCCTCTTTTGTCTGGGCTAACAGGATCTTTTTGAAGAAGGGACTAGAGGGAAGAAGAGCAGATGCAGAAAAAGAAGCAAAAGGAAAAAACCAGTCATCTGACATGGTTATCCAGATCCAGCAGGCCGTTCCCATTGGTGTGTCTGTTTCAGTTCAACGTTCGCTACCGTTCATCTGTATGGGTTTCCCGCACCACACGCTGCTGATCACCTTAAGCAAACATCCTGTTTTGCTCACAGGGACATACCCCGTGCCCCAATCAGTTCATCTCTTCTACCTCAGTTCAAGTCATTTGACTCGTATTTAGGTTTCTACTCATTCAATGTTCATTCATGGCATTTCGTTCCTAAGCACGTTGTTATAAAAAACTGCATGTTTCACCATTTAATTTTGCTTTGCACAAAGAAAATATCAACCCAAATTACTGAAAATGACATGGCACATTATCCAAGTTTAAAGAAGTCTCCGTTGACTCAGGGAAAAAGACCCATATTTTTGTGGTGAAGATCAAATTTGTCAGAGGTTACTGTCTGTTCAATCATAAATCAGATGATGACACGCACAAGGCTGTCAGATCGATAACATCATCCTAATTCCCATTTCAAGCTATGACGTTAACCCAATATCTCTAAACATCTTCTATGGGCTCTAATTAATTCCTGAAATAGAATCAAGTTAACCATAATGGACCATTTTTCTTATGCTTTTTATTTAAACTTGCTATAAATATTTTGTATCAAATAAATAGACACGCACATTATCAAAAGGAAACCAGTGACCCACACTTGGGTCACTGAGATGTTGACTAGAATGACCTACCCTTTAGGACATACAGTGCAAAAGATGGATCAGATTTTATCTAGTGTAGTTTGGGAGAAGTCCATGGATTTCCTAAGAACTCTGCAAGTTCCCAGGGACGTTAGGATGTCATGACCACCTCTGTTTTGGTGACTCGGGTCTGTTTGACCACTTCCCCACTCCACACGGACGGCATCACACCTGTGGAAGCCACTCACCAACCCATCTCAGCTCTCCTCTCCCGTTTCCAAATGTCGGATGCCCCAAAACTCCCTTTGCGATCTCTTCTCCATCTACACTCCTTCCCTGGTGATCTCACCTAGTATGTGTCCTTAAATATTATCCATCTGCCGATGTAGCAGTGTCCTATGTCTGCTGTAACAAATGAGCGCACATGTATTGGTTTAAAAGAATAGAAAGCTCCTTCTCACAGTTCTAGAGTCCAGAAATCGTAATCAGTATCTCTGGGCTGAGATCCAGTTGTCGCCAGGGCTCTGCTCGCTCTGGCGGCTCTAGAGGAGGGTCCATTCATTGCCTCTTCCAGCGCCTGGGGCTGCCAGTGTGTCTTTGCTTGTGCATGCATCGCTGCAGCCTCTGCTTCCCCCATCACACTGCCCCTTCCTCTTCTGTGTGTGTGGGAAATCTCCCCCTCCTCTCTCAGAAGAACACGAGTGCTGGCATGTAGGGCCCCCTGGATAAGCCCTCCATCTCAAGATCCTTACTAGCATCTGAAAAAAAAAACCATTTTTCTTTAAAAGGTGACATTTGCTGGTTCCAGGAGTTAGGAACCAACATTTTGGGAGGATTTTTCAGCTTACTAGACCTGATAATTCAAAAGCATATTTCTACAACCCCGTGTCTCGACCCTCAAGTTAGAATAAGCTATAGTCCACCAGGTGTCTAGGGACGCCTCTGTCCTCATTCCCCACCATCCTCCCGTCTGCCCACTGTGCTCCAGGTGTGCTGGGTCCTCTGCTTTTCTATTTATAGGGACGCAGAACTGGCTTCCTCATCTCATTCAGGTCTCTGCTCAAATGGCACCTTCACTGAGAAGCCATCTCTGACCACCTTATCTCCATGTCCGTTTCTCCATATCTTGCTGCCCTCTTTTCCTCTCTCATGCCCCTCTTCTCCCACCATCATTCTGCACCTGCGGTGCACGCTGTCTTCATACAAAATCACTCTCATCTCCAAGAGGAAACGCCTCACTTTACAGTAAGCATTTCACAATATGGCAAATACACAAAAGGTATGTGGCCATGACTAGGACAACGGAAGGAGTTATTACCGGCTAATTAACAATTTAATTAGCACATAACAGTCCATGCATTTATAAAAGTGAAATAAATATTGCCAAAAAAGCCACAGGTATCATCACAAGAAATAATAAGTCTCCCGAGTTGATTTAAGAAAGTATTTCTCTATCGGGAGAGCCGTCCCCGGACACGGCTGCGGTCGGCAGGAGTCCCTGTGCCCGGTGCCTCCTTTCACCCTTCGCTGGGCTCCCTTTCGGCTCCAGGGCTCCTCTGACCGGGCGCTCTGTGCGCTTCAAGGTCACACGCCCACGAAGTCGACCTGGACAACAGGCTGTTTCAAGTTGTTTTCTTAACTGTTACCTATTTGACGCTGCTTGGGTTTTTTGAGCTTTTTATTTTGAAATGGTTATAGAGTCATAAGAGCTTGTAAAAATTGGACAGAGAGGTCTCCCTGTAATCTTCACCTTATTTGGGTTTTAATAGGCTATTTTTTAATAGGCTATTTTTAATAGTCGGTAGTGAAGGGAATGATTCTCCTTGTTGCTGAGTGTGAGGCACCTGGAATTTAGTGAAGTCCTTTTCGTTCCCACAACACGTCAGGCTCAGGAGGCCTTCCACAGCCAGCACACAGGGCTGCCCTTGCTCTGTGCTTCTGGAACATTCTGAACCCACTTTACCAAAGAGTACAAATGGCTGCACCACACTTGCTGACTCGCTTCCCTCCATCGTGGGTACATTACCTATGTGTGTGTGTGTGTGGGGGGGGGGAATGTGTCTGTTCTTATCTCGGACAATTTCAAGACTCTGACAAAGGCCTGGTGCACAGCAGGAGCTCAATGGGCAGACACCAGCACGCAAGTTACCCGTCCAGCTGGCTATTGTGAGAGGCAAGGAAAGGACCAACATCCAGCTGCTTTCCACTGCTCTTGCTTTCTGGCAGCCCAGATTTGCGAGTATTCTTCCTTGGCAGTCTACGAAAGTGAGGTTGAATGTATGTCAGTAGCGTGAAACTCACAAATGAAGAGACCTAGCAGGTTTTCAGAATTTGGATAGCGCAGGGGGCTCTACCATCTCTACCAGGTGCCAGTCACCAAGCTCTCAAGAGCTTCTCTTGCAGAAGCCTGCAGTGATGGCTCAGCGCAGACTGAGGCAGGTGCTAGGAGTAAAGGAAGGTCTGTGGTTCTTTAGGTGGCTTAAAAATTATGAAAATCTGATTGAAAAGCAGGTTTTGAGGTTTGTAAGCCAACATAATGTCTGAGCAGAAAAGACAATTCTTTCATAAGATGTAGGTTAACTTCCTCTTATCGTGAGAGAAATAAAAAAAGTTCCAATGAGCTATTTTTATTTATTCTCAAGGTGAATTCATAGTCCTTATCTACCTAGCATCCAAAATGAAGCCCAGCCTTCTCACTTTGGAACCAGGCCTAGGAGATGCATGTGACCTAGGTCAGGTCTCTGGCTGAGCCCACACAAAGGAAGCAAAGGGGAAAATCACAGTTCCTGTTGCCATAGAATATCACCACAATCTTTTGTCCTTAGGTCAGTGCTGTTTTGGATAATCGTGCAGCTATCCTTATGTGACTTCCAGCCGGGCAAATCTGGGTTTTCAAGAATTGATTGTTGCTTTGACGTTTTAGAGCTATTCATTTCTAAAACCCAGAGCAAGACCCTGTAGTTACAAACTTAAGTGAATCAGACAATTGGATAAATATACACACAAAGAACCAGGCCCACTGGGAACTAAAATGGCTACATTTCGAAACAATATAATTTATAACTTGTATAGCTAGCTACCAAAGGGGCAGTGGATCCTAAATTATCCTTAAAAAAAAAATCTGTGCATAAGTCATTTCTTATACTGAAAAGACGGCAAGTGGCTGATGTTACTTTTTCTGATGTCCGGGAGGGATTTTAGAAAGATTGCTTTGTGACCTCGTGGCCCTCACACTGCTGTGGGCGTTATCCGTCCTTTGGAGAGGAGCTGTTGCAGCTCCCGGGCGCTCACGGTTCCTCATTCCTGCCGCACAATCAGCGTGAGGTTTTGGGGAGGGGGTGGCCGGGGGAGAAGCCACCCTACGGCTGATTGAGGGGCTTTGGCACCTCCTATCAGCTTCACTGCCTCCCAGGTAATGACAGCTACGCCACCCTTCCGTAGACCGCCTCCCTGCGTCCTTGAGGCCGGTTTCCTGCTCCATCTGCAGCCATAGTGCTCCTGCAGGTAGGGTCCAGGAGGCACAGCGCTCGGTAGCCCATTGCACGCTTCTTCATTTGTGACTGTATGTGTCTCCTTCTCTTTTTTTCGCCACAGACTTCCTACTTTATAACAGGGCTGTGTTTCAAAGTGAATTTGCAAATCTGTTGGAACATGACAAAGTTTTCCTCTAGAAACAAGGTAAGAACTGTTGGTTAAGTCCTCAGTTCAGCCTATAAAAAGGGCAGGTGGTTGAAGTGAAATAATATAGATCGGCAATTAAAAAAAACACCCTGACATTGATACAAATGTATCATAGTTCAAGCTACACGTGATCAGTTTGGAGCTCCAGACCCTCCAACCCCAGTCACAACAGCTGGGTGGGAGCTGGGAGGAAACTTTCAAATGTCAGGCCCGCAGGCCCACAGAGACTTAAGAGGGAGTCTAGTGAGGTTGAGAGAATGCGGTGTTTTATCACAGGTGGAGCAGATGAGAGAGCTCTACAGTGCAACAAGACTTACTCTGGGTGCACCAAAGATGAGAACGTCACAGACACGTAGATGACCTCAGACCAGCTGCGTGCCTGCTGACCGCACACACTGTGACCAGTGATTGCAGCAGAGGAGAAATGGCAGCAGGGTGCAGAAAGGATTGGTGATCCAAGAAGTCCACCCCTCAGTGGCGACCCCTTAGAAAGCGAGTGTGTTCTCTTCTGACAAGAAATGTTCTCCAGCCGAAGCCTGTTATGAGTGCGATGTTGCCCAAACTTTCCCGATCAGAAGAATTGTTTGAACCACTTGCCCAAATGCAGATCAGCAGGTCTTCCTTTGACACCTACTAGATTAGAATCTCATAATCAGGAGAACTGCCCACAGGGCACAGGTGTCACCTGAAATGCCAATGCCCAGCCCGTGACGCAAAAAGTAGAGATGAGACCTGTCCACGTGATTCCCACATAAGCCTCGGGGAAAACCACAGCTCAGCAGAGCAGACCCTGGAGGGGTCAGGGAGTGAGCAGAGATGCGGTGTGACAACGCCCCCACTCGGCAGTGACAAGTGGAAAGTGTCGGAGAGAAAGGAGCACTCATTCTGTTCTTTATGCAGTGAACATTTTTCACGTTCTTCTGTGCAAGATGTGTGTGTGTCCCCTGATGGGATTTTATAACGATCCTCTTTCTGCATTAATCACTTCCTGTGGAATCCTCAGTTTTGTTTTGTTTTTTAATGTTTAATCCTGGTTGTCTATTTCTACATTGCAACTTATTCTGAGTGACATCATGTCACTCTTTCTGCTGAGTTAAATATTAGCACAACGGTACACGGGTCAACAAACATTTACTGAGCACCTATTATGTTCAAGCCCTGGACTGAATGCTGATGAAGACAGCAATGAATAGGACCACAGATATTAGGGATTTTGTGATTCATTTAGAAGAGAGGATAGAGACTAAGGAGCCAAGAAGAGGGCAAAGAAAGGGCAAAGGAAGCGTGCGATAACAGCGACTGATGGACTAGGAGTTCAAGGGCGGGAAACGCCGCTGGGCTGTGGCAGTCAGGGACGCCTTGACAATCTGTGGGGACCCTTTTCAAAAATTAAGAATCCGAGACAGGGACAGCAGCACGTCCAATCAAGCACGAACCTTTCTAAAGGAGGAGCCCTGTGTGACGGCCCAGGTCACACACCCATGAAGCTGGCCCAGGCTGCAGGCAACAACTCTCTCCGAGAATTTGAAGACTTCAAACTGGCCTTTGAAAGGATTGGATTAATAGAAGAGCAAGAGAAAATGCGGTCAGCTCTGTTTAGGGTGTGGGAGGGACTAAGCAGAACACGGTAGGCCAGGAGTCTCAACTTTGGCTGCCTAACGGGATCATTACAATCAGCTCAGAGGTCAAGGCTGGCATCAGCAATGAGCTATGTTGGGAGAAGGTAGCTGTGATGTGCTGTGTTGAAAATGCCACCTTACTTCTCCAAACTATCAAGGTTACCCAAAGCTAGGGGAGTCTGAGAAGCTGGTTTCTTGTTGACACCATACAGTTGGATCTTGTTTTTTAATTCGCTCTAAGGATCACTCTCTTTTCATGTACTTAAACCATTCACATTTAAAGTGATTGTTGTTCTATATCTATTAATGCCTATCATACTTGTAACTTTTTTTATTCATTTATTTGATCTTTCTTTTTGTTCCTCTCTTCTTCTATCTTCTCTGGTTTTAATTGAGCATTTTGCATGATTTTATTTTATCTCCTGCTAAGCATATCATTAGGCTGGTTAGAATTTTTAGAGAAACTTCATTTCTATGTCTGTAAAGTGGAATTCTTTTTAGATTGTAAGATTTTTGTGAAGATTAGAATAATGTATAGGATTATAATTGCTGTATTCCAGCCTCTAGTTCTCTTGTTATAGATAATGCTTCTCGGTATTGGGTCTGTTTAAGCAGTAACTCTGTTGGCTTACTTCATCTACATAAAGCCTATTGAGAAAGATACTAATTCCTTGTAAATAAAAACACAGAGGCATAGAGAAATTAAGTGACTTGCTTCAGATCACACAGCTAGCAAATGTCGGAGCCGACTTCTGAGTCCAGGCAATGAGGCCTGGTACCTACAGCATCTTCTATACACTGAGGGCATTTCCGCAGTGTCCTCAGAAGGCAGTGAGTAGGTTAACTTTGTGAATACGTGGTTTGTGTTGGGCTAAAAATACATGTGGATACATGATTTGTGTTGGACTAAAGTTGGAGAAAGCTAGCCTATTTCACAATAAATTAAGTGGAACAATAATAAAGGATAGAGATGTTTCTTCTTAGAAGTTATGTCTGTAGGAACTAAACAAGCACAGTCATTTAAAAATCTGTGCACGTGGGACTTTTAGTCAGCTGAAATGAACTGACCTCCAACTGGAAAATTTACATGGCAAACAAGTTTTCCCCAGTAAACCCAATTTGGGATCCAAACTTCTGTGCAATTTTTCTTATATAATCTTATGCTTATTAGAATAAATTATGTGTTGAATTTATTTAAAATACTCTAAATCTGATTAGCTTCCTTTATATAACTCTATTTAACCTGAATATCTGGTTTGAATACATTGCTTAGAGAAAAATATTTTATTCCACTTGGTCATTTTTCCTGATATAATAGCAATAAGTCATTTGAATTAGTTGGTAAGTGCTTGAACCATGAGGCTATCTTGCACAGGGTAAATGATATAACTTCTGTAAGGCTAATGAGTAAGTTTGCTTTTTAACTAAATATTTAGAGAACCAACTACACAAAATCAATTAATTATACCTCTAATTTCGGTATTAGCCCATGACAACACATTATTTGCTGCTTATATAACAGAATCTAGTTATCTATTCATTATGTGTATAAAAGTTTATTGAGATAAATATTCATCATTTTATTATTATTATTAAAGCATTCTCTAATGGAATCCAAAACTCAAGACAACATGATTTCAAGAACTATCTTAAATTCAGAGAATAATTTTATTAAATATTCGGAATGGAAAACTATTTGGCAACAAATTGCCAAAACTACAATTCCCTTGCAGTGACCATTTACATTGTATTTGCTGTTCTGCCACAAATTACGGAGAAGCCAATGCCTAATCAGATGGCAAGAATAATAATGTATTTAATGTGTTTGGATTATGAGCATGTGAAGGCTAAAATAGGTTTCAAAAGCACTCTGAATAATTATTTAAAATCAAAATGCTTTTTGTGCTTAATGGAATAATAGTCTACTAATACAATCTTTTGATGCTTACTGCTGAGGGAATTCCAGAAGACTTTCGTATATCCAAAACACTATCGGAGTTCCTTCACGAGACCTGGGATCCAATCTGTTCAGATACCTTTATTGTACAAAAGAGTCATCACTGTAAAATGGATGGCTCCATCATAACCTAATACAGCACAGAGATTTGCAATATGGTGATTACCACTGTGATTTGATTCATTAATTCTCAGTAACAGTTGTTAATCAGCTCATTAAGCAAGTATTGTACAGAAGCTTTCAACCAGGGGAAACCTCTTACAAAACCACTAAATATCTTCTTTTGCAGGGAGAGGGAAAAGGAAACCGGTTTAATGCCAGAGGAGTGGTCTATAAATATGGCAGTTTTTCAACTATGGCGATGTTTTAAATAATTATACTTTTATAACACTATAAACACTATAACACTGCAGACTTTGTGCCTTTTCTAAAAGGAAAAAAAATAAGTTTGCAGGCAGAAAACTCCTCTTATTTGGCCTTTCTGGATTTTGCGACTATTGTATTATTAAGATGTAGAAAGGAATTCTGGCCCTACATCTCACATGTAACCAATATGCTCACCCTTTGCTTTGCTTTCACAGCACCTAATTCAATAATGTAGTTCAAGTATTTGAGATCTCGAGGATTAAACTTAAATATAATTTTAATATTGCATTAGTTGATTTTCGGCAACTTAGTTTATATTGAAATATACCATATGGAAATGCCTATGAGTGATAAGCAAGTTAACGAAAACAAAATTCTATGGCCTAATTCCCAGTTTACAAAGACATTTCAAATGCATGACTTAACTCGATCTGCACAAAACCTAAAAGGACGGTGCTATCAGCCTGAAATTACCCACAAGAAATCTGAAGCTCGAGTTAAGTGACTTGCCCAAGTTGAAAAGTTTGTATGTCCAGTTTTTGCGAGGACAAATCCGTGCTTTTTCTACGCAAACACTGATTTTCTCAGGAACTAAGCAAACATTAGCAGCCACCCTGTGGGACTTTGTCTTATCCATGCCTAGCAGGAGGTCTAAGCACAACGGTGAGGGATATCTGGTTCACGCTTAGAAGGAAGTTGTATAAAACCAAAGTTCAAGGAAAGCTTCTGTGCAGTGGCGTTTGCTTTTGGAAACACAACTGCATCCACATCTTCCCAATACACTGTAAATCATCTGTCTAGGGCCGAGCAGACTAAGTGACTGGCAGGCTCATGGACTTAGAGCCAATCAAGCACATACCTGAGATCCGTCCAGTAAAACTCCAAGACCAGGGTCTTCCGCCATGCCAGGCGCAGTGGCTGGTGAGGCATGACAATCCCTTGAAGTGTTTCCCTGCTGAAATGAGAAGACAGTCCTTTCCAGTGGCTCACCCATGCATATCCTCCACATGTCCTTCCTAATCCCCCCGGCCACTTCCATCTCCTAAGTGGTCCAAAGACTGACACCAGAAATAAGCTGATGACGTGCACGAAAAACAAGATATTGATGACTCCCGAATCAACCTATCCTCTTCTATAAACCAATCCAAGTAGGCATTTACTAATTCAATTTCATTTAATTTCAAGTTCCCTTGCATTGATTGAATTGATCAGTATTAATTCAGAGTTGTCTGGTTGGAACTATTTTGTATTAGTTCTGCTCTTTGTCAGCCTGTTAATTTCGGTTAATAGTGCCTCAGACATTGCAAATTAAAGTATTAATTGGTAGCGATATAAATATGCAGTGTTATTTTTATAATTGCTTTAAACAAACAAGCAATACCACATTTACAAACTTTTTTACATTCCCTTTTTATAAAAGGCTTGCACCCTGCTGATACAAGGCACAACTT
>CM052541.1:183343693-183566977 GCA_028533065.1 Trachops cirrhosus | reverse complement strand
TAAAGTGTGTTTTTATTATTCTGGGAAATTACATCAAGGGGGCTTTATGAATGCAAAGGCTCGGAGATAGTTTTTCCTCACATGGATCTTCAGCATGCTTTCCTCTTGCATCGGGATAGGAAAAGGATTAAAGGACATGGGGTGGGAAAAGTTCTTTTTTATTTTACTTTAGCCTCCATCTCTTGAAGGCAAATCTTGTTGCTTAAAGGATGTTAGTGGGAAAGGCACATGGCCTTCTGAGCCTTTTCCCGGCACCTTGCAGGAGAGCAGTCCTTGTCATTGAGAGCCGTGTGCCAGCTTGTCTGTCTCCCCTAGAAGGATGCCATGGTGTGACTTACCAGGTAGTATTATAGACTTACATGATATAATTATGTATTTATTGCAGGTGTTTGAATAACACCACTAAAACTTGCAGGTCCGTGTCTTATGGGATGATAAACGGGGTCCGGCAGAAGTAAGGTTTGCTTCAGTGTGGTTGATGGAGTACGTGAATGCCTCACATGAGGTGGATAGCAATTTGAACATTTCACCTAAAATGTCATGTGGTGTGCTTGAGCATGATATTGTTATGTTACAGAATTACATGCTTATTATTTTTTAATAAAAGATTTTGTAATAAAAAGGGGCATTATTTGTGTCAGACTCTGTATATCGCAACTGACCAGTTTTTATTATTGTAAATTTTTTGGACCAATCCGTGTGCAAAAGGCCAGTCTAAGCCTCAATGGGCAAATGGCATACTGCTGCTAGAGGTCCTGGGTTTGAACTTTGGGGAGAAAAAGCCCAAGGATCTTAGATTTGAGCATCGGGATTTAGAAAACCTCACTCTATAGAAGAGGTTAGAAGTACTATCCATTGCTGAGATGGAGATTTGCAAGATTGCACCAGGGAGAAAAAGTTCTCACTCAGAAGGGTCCTCAGGGTGGAAGGAGTGGAATAAGTAATGAATAAAAATGTTATTCAGATAGCATCATTGCGAGGGACTCTGATCTAATCTAGGCTCCAAATCAGACTTCTCTGGTGTAACCTACTCTTCAAGCAGACACTCCTTCAGGCTCCAGCGAATCACACATAGCTCATGTAGGACCGTGTAACAATACCCCCCTCAGTTTCAGAGAAACAACTAAGTATTGCTTACACTTTCTCAGGCTATTTGGTCATTTACTGGGATGCTTACATGTGGGAAGGGATTTATCAGCTGAAATCTTCAATGAATCATAATTCATTGTGCTTCCACTTTTATGAAAAATAGGACAATCATAAGAAAACAAGTTGAGATCAAAGATTTAGTTAAAAAAACTTTTAGAATTCACTCTATGTTTTTCTAAATCATCAAAACAGAATTCATTTATACCAAAGTATATTCCTCCTCAGACAACAAAGCTTCCTAACATACTTTGAATGATTTCCCACAAGGGAAGAAACACAATGTTGTGTTAGTGAAGGAAGACCTTTTGGATGCAAGTCACAGAAAACCCAGCCCAAACTGGCTCATGTAACTAAACTCCAGATGCATCCAAGAACAGTTGGATCCAGCTCATCAAGACCTACCCTCTAGTCTTAGCTCAGTATTTATCCATTTGACTTAATCCTCAGACTTTGCATTGTGACAAAACCAGCTGCCAGCAGCCCCATAACCAGCTCCTCCCCGAACGTTCTTTCTCAGCAATCACAACAGCCCAGATTACATCTGATTGGCTTTAATTGAGTCCTTGTGCCTAAGACATTGTGACTTTCTTTCTTTTTCTTTCTAACATTTTTTTTATTTTAATTGTTGTTCAAGTACAGTTTTCTGTCTTTTACTCCCATCCCAGCCCACCCCCCCAGTGCTCCCCGCCTCCCTCCCATTTCTACCCCCCCTAGTTTTTGTCCATGTGTCCTTTATACTCGGTCCTGTACACCCTTCCCCTTTCCCCCTGAAATTCCCTCCCCTCTCCGCTCTGGTCATTGTCAGCCTGTTCTCAATTTCAGTGTCTTTGGTTATATTTTGCTTGTTTGTTTGTTTTGTTGTTTAGGTTCCTGTTAAAGGTGAGATCATATGGTATTTGTCTTTCACCGCCTGGCTTATTTCACTCAGCATAATGCTTTCCAGTTCCATCCATGCTGTTGCAAAGGGTAGGAATCCTTCTTTCTTTCTGCTGCATAGAATCCCATTGTGTAAATGTAGCATAGTTTTTTGATCCATTCATTTACTAATGGGCACCCAGGTTGCTTCCAACACTTGGCTATTGTAAATTATGCTGCTATGAACATTGGGGTGCACAGGTTCTTTTGGATTATTGTTTCAGGGTTCTTAGGATATCATCCTAGCAGTGGAATTGCTGGTTCAAAAGGCAGATCCATTTTTAGTTTTCTGAGAAAATTCCATACTGCTTTTCATAGTGGTTGTACCAGTCTGCAATACATTGTGACTTTCTTATTGGCCCAACCTGGGACAGCAAAACACTAAATGTCCACTGAAATTACTGTTCTTTGGGCCCAATTTAAAAGGAGCTCATGGACTTTGTTCATATGGATATTTTTTATAGCTACCATTTTACACAACAATAAATACCCAACCAGTATCTCCTTTACTAAAGTGAATTTGAGTTTTTTTCATTCATTCATAATTATCAATAGGATAAATCTATCAGGAAAAATTTTGGACTTTAACATTGATAATGGAACCCATGAAAAGAAATTAATGAAAGACAGTGACTGCATGGGATCAGCACGCTGCTCCTGAAGGTGGTTTCCGTGGAGCTCCAGGTCTTTGAAAGGCTGTGTGAGGAGATGAAATTGGGGGAGGGTGGTCGCCCCGTCCCTCTCTTGTTTATTAAAAAAGAATTCTAGCCATATGAAGAACTTGAAGAATGTGGGTAACAAGGACTGCCTGCTTTGTTATTTGTCTCTGCCAAATGTGCGTGTCGAAGGGTTTGTTTGTCATCTTGGGAGACAGTAGGGCGCAAGTTTCCGAAGCAGGACTGGAGGTAGGACCGTCAGAGCGGTTGCTCAGGTGGGAACCACAGGTTTTCGGGCACGTGATGCCGTTAAGGAAACACTTTCAAGTAACATAAATGTCCCTACGTAGGGAACTGTTTAAATTAAGTATTAAAGAATGGGATACAATAAAATCATACAAATTATAAACATCTATATTGAATGGCACGAAAAGGAGTCAGTGATATATGATGTATATAAAGCAAGTTGTAAAATAAATGCCTATTGTCTCATTGCATTTTTTAAATAAAATATAAAAAGGTAGGTATTTTTATGCAAAAAATATCTTTAAAGTTGCACAACAAAAATTATAAATGGAGGTTTATGGTTGATTTTTATTTTCCTCTTTGAACCTCTTTGCATTTTCAGGATGTGTTTGAGTGAAAAAAAAATTTTGTTATTATAATTTTTCCAAAAACTTACTGTGAAATCTTATTGTACAACTTTTCATGCCCTTCCCTTTCTAATTTGAACATTAGTTGATGCACTTTTAACATCATGTAAAATTTCAAACTCATAAGCCTTTATTCTTTTCTCAAAAATAAAATTATTTCTTGCTACTACAGAAGTCAAAAAGAAAGGCTTGTAGGCAGAGCACTTCAAAAAGTCCTCCACTGATTCATATTTCAGCTGCCTCATTACTAGATTTCAATAGAGCACATGAATCAGGACAACTTGACATTAACATCAGTCCAATAGAGATGTCAAAAGTATAGGGTGCAATTAGGAGCTGAAAAATAACAAAGTGATGGAATATCATCAAATCATAGCAAAAATTATAATAGCACTTGACGCCAGCCACCTAATGAAGCTGATTGAACTACTCAACAGCTTTTATTTCAGGAATGAAGGGGTGGGGGTGTGGCGGGAAGGACCTTCCTGGGCAGTGAGAAGATGGAATCACTAGTAGAATACCCTCAAAAGGAGCTCTCTGCAAACTGCTGAGTGGGAATAATGCTGTCCATATTCTGGGGTCAGCACAGGCTCGAGCTGTGCATTATCAGGTCCAGGATGCTGCAGGCAGCCAGACTGGATGTTCCTATCTAGACCTGGGCGATAAGGTCTGTTTTTCATCATCCAATGTAATGGACAGTCCCAGAGGAAATAGACACTTCCCCCCATCTCCATTTTTTTGCTATCTGATATTGTATCTGGATAAAAAAAGAATTCCCAGGTATGAGAGATCCAGGCAGATAGTAGCATGGAAGTTACCTTGGACTCTTTCCAAAGAAAAAGAAAACGACGAAGCCTTGATAGGAAGCAGATCAGCAAGTGTGTTGGGATCGCTCTTACCCAGAAGCATGATGGCTGTTGGGTGGGCAAGTGCTAAAAGGGTTTTTTACTTTGATCTTTTATTAAGAAAGTTTTCAAACATATAGCAAACTTGAGAGAATATTATAATGAACACTCATACACCCATCAACCTAGATTCAGCAATCATTTACATATGATATATGACATTTAGACAGCTATCAAATCTCTCTATATTTTTCTGAATCACTTGAAAATGGGTTACAGTATGCAGTTCCAAAAAGGAAAAAAAAAGCTTTTGTAATAAAATATGATCATTAAACTTGCTAAAATTAACCCCCCCAAATCCTAATATTACATAATCTTATTCCCTATATAAATTTCAATTGTTTTGTCTTAAAAAAAATTTTTAATCTGGTCTTTGGAATCCAGATTCAATCAAAGTTCTTACACTGCATTTAGTTATATCTCTTTATTCTATTTTGATCTAGAAAAGACCCCTGCATTATTTTACCTAATGAAATTAACTTTCTGATGAATCTTAACCAGTTGTCCTGTGGAATGTATCATATTTTGGATGTACTCCATTGCTTCTTTCTGATATTTAACTTGTTCATCTCCATTATATTTTTTGTTAGCTGGCTAAAACTTAAATTAGATTCAGATTAAATATGATTTACAGAATACTTTTAGACATGAAACTGCGCACTTCATGTCATATCAGGAAGCATATAACATTGTCTCTCATTGCTGGTGACACTAGTTTGATCACTTGAGTGAGGGGTTAAGATCATTTTGTCGTAAAGTCCATTTTTCACTTTGTAATTAGCAAGCCATCTGTGGGCCTCTATATAAAGCCTATGCAACTATCCTAATACCTGAATCGCTTATTTATTAGAAATTGCAAATAGTAATTTTCTAATTTTATCATTATTTATACAGTTACTGGATAATGGAATTGAAAAATAGAACCCAGGGTCTCTACAACGTATCATGAACAATGTCCAGAGCACAGTTCAAAATTAGTTGACGTGAAGAAACAGAAAATGTGACTCAAATTTACGAGGAAAGGAAGTCATGGAGATCAACCCTGAGATCCTGTAATAAGCAGACAAGAATTGTAAAGCAACTACTATAATTATGTTAGAAATGTAAAGAAAAATATACTGATGATAAACAACTAGAGATGTCAGCAGAAAAGTAATAATGATTAAAACAATAAAAAACCAACAGCTCCCAGTTTCAGAACTTACTGCAGTCGACAAAGGAGGGTAGAGTCGCACGACTGACACAAGGAGAAGCGTAACATCGTTCAGAGCCCAGAATGAAAGCATCGCTTTTACGGTCAGCTGACTTCCGGCAAACGAGCCGCAGCAATTCAATGAGGGAAGGGCAGTCTGTTCCCCAAATGATGCTGAGACAGCTGGAATCCACACACAAAAGAATTGTTAGAACCTTATAGAATAGACACCAATCATTCAAAATGAAAATAAATCTTCATCATCTGGAGTTAGGTGAAATGTCTTAGATATGACAACAAAATTACATGCAATAAAAGAAAAATATAAATATTAGACATAATCAAAATGATAACTTTTGCACTTTAAAAGATACTACTAAGAAAAGATATGTCACAGACCTGGGGAAGGGAAATGTTTGCAAATTGTATATTGGCTAAAAGACCTGTATCCAAAATATGTAAAGAACTCTTATACTGCAATTATAAGACAAATAACCTAATTTAAAATGGGGAAAATGTTAGAATGGATATTTCACTGAAAATAAGATATATGAATGGTCAATAAGAACATGAAAAGATGTTCAATATCATTAGCTATCAGGGATATGCAAAATAAAACCATAATAATATCACTTTGCACCCATAAGAATAGTTGTAATTACAAAAAAAACGATAATAGCAAGAGTTTGAGAGGATGTAGACAAATTATAACCTTCATTGTGAATGGGAACAGAAAATGGTATAGTCACTTTGGAAAAAGATTTGACAGTTTCTTAAAAAGGTTAAAAATAGATATACCATATGGCTCAGCAATTCTACTCCTAAGTATCCACTTCAGAGAAATGGAAACATATGCCCCAAGAAGAGCTAAAAACAATATTATTCATAATAGCCAAAAAATGGGAGGAACCCAAATGTCCACCAACTTGAGAATGGATAAGTGAAACGTAGTATATTCGTTGGATTCCCTTTAACAACCAAAGGAGACGAAGCACTGATACATGCATAAATAACCTCAAACCTTATGTTCAACCAAAGAAGCTAGAGATAAGAGACCACATACCATATGAAACCATTTTTTCCAAAGGTCCAGAGTAGGCAAATATACAAAGACAGGAAGAGTAGTGTTCACCTGGAGATGGGAGTAGAGACAGGAGTGACTGAAAAAGAGCACCAGGTTTATTTGGGGGATGATGAAAATGTTCTAAAATTAGTTTGTGGCGATAGTTGCACAACTCTGTAAACTTGCTAAGAAACGTTATCTGTCCTGCTTAAATGAATGGATTTTACTGTATATGCACTGTATGTAAATAAAGCTATTTGAAAAATAACTAAATATAAGTTTTAGAACTAAAAATGCAATTTAAAAATTGATGTATTGCTAATGGCAAAAGACTTTGAGATTGATCAATAGCGATTATCTAACTGAATAATAAGAAAGGAACAAAGTTAAAAAAAATGAACAGGGATTCAGTAACCTGTGGGATAATAGCAAAAGGTATACTTCGAGTCTCGAAAGTGGAGGAGAGAACAGTGGGTGAAACTATTTTTAAAAAGTCATGATTTTATAAATATGATAAAAGAAATAAATATGCAGATTGGAGAAGCTGAGTGAATCCCAAGAAGACTAGAGGCATAAGTACAAAGAAAGCCACATTGCATCCTAGACACGCCATAGTCAAACCACAGGGAGGCAGAGAACAACTTGAGAACAGCTGAAGACAAAGGACATATCGCGTGGAGAAGAACAACAGGAATGGGCACAGCCTTCTCACTGGAGCCATTTTCAACTGGTGTGCTGCAAGAATTCCCAAAACATGCAGTGCCTAACTATTTAATCAGGACCTCAGCCTCTTTTCCCTTCGATGGTCACAGAAAAAAAATGACAACAGTCAACACAATAGCCGTTTATTGTCAGTAAGTCAAAATTATACCTATGTTTTGTAAGATCAACAAGAATATAATACATTGCTTAGCGTGCCACAGAACCGTAGTAGTTAGTTTAGCACACAGACCATTCCACTGTGTGCCAGGAGATGGACAGCGTTGAACATCACCGCGTGAGATGAAGAAGGACAGAACACGGTGGAAAGGTCTGTGCAAGAGGCTGGAAGAGTAGACGAGGGATCACCAACCCCAAATTTTATGCCCAACAAAATCATTCTTTAGGAATGAAGAAGAAATTTTCAAAATTGCAGATAAATTGGGGCTAGGAAAATTCATCTCGAGCAGACGTGCCCTATAAGTAATTATAAAAGGAAGTTGTTCAGGTTGAAGTGACATGAAGGAAAGTTACACTTTCACACACTGACAAAGGTGTCTAAGTGTCAGCCACCCACACTGATTTCAGTTATTAGAGGATTAGCTAAAACATACGAGAATTTATCCCTCCAAATCTCAGTATTGCTTCTTGAGATAAAACGGTAGTCTATCAAGAGCCCATGGAACCCAGAGAAGTCTAGAGCAAAGGAATATATTTCTGAACTAACTCCGCTGTGAGGATCATCATAGCGATTAAATGCTGAGAGGCGTTGGTTTTGCTGAGATTTTATCCCCACAAAGTCTGCACTGAGAAGACTGTATTCTTTTGAGTCTTTTCTCCATTAACAGCTCTCTGATTTTTAAAGTATCTATTTGTATGAAAATATTTTTACAATTATGTGAAAAAACTTGTGGGACTGTTCTAGAAGGTATTACACTTACATTTCTAATCCAGGTGACAGTATTACTGGTTATTTAATAACTAGTTTTTATTCATTTCCATCCTTGAGAAAGTACATTTAGACTTGGTTGAAAAGTATCATTTATGCCTTAAAATCTACTTAAAGTATCAACTCTGTCGACACAGGGCCTTTCCACGCACACAGCAAGTCATTTAACAAGTATTTGCGGAGAGCACTGAGCCAGGCCCTGGGTTCTAGCTGTGACCCCAGACCCTTACCTGAGGAAGTGGTTAGAAGGAGCATGGGGGCAAATAAACATAATGCCAATAATAATACAGTGAGTGTTACAGCAACTAAGAAAAGTTGTGGTTTTTTTGTTTTTGAAAATGCCATCTAAATAGTAACCTCTAACATAGCAGGAATGATCTGGCCAGCAGCAACAATTTTCTTATAAATGAGGTGACTATGTAACAAATTGTCTTCTATTAAATCTCCCACATTCTCTAAATTCCCCACTCATGGGTGATGGCTGTATTTCATACTCACAGGGAGAAGAGAAACAAATAGTTACTTCTTCTCATCCCCAATTCCACTCACCCACCTGCATCAGGAGCCAGGGAGTCCACCCTAAATGAGTGCACTGGAGTCCAACCCCTCTCCCTTCCTCTCCCAAAACATCAATCCTATCGTCTTTGCTAGGTCCTTCCCCAGGACAGCCAGTCATGTCTTATTAATGAGCACCTTTTAAACCAAAATCTACCTTATTATATTCTCTTTCTAGATATTTACATTTTCTGTGTTTCTTTCACTGGTGTAACAAAATTCCTCAAAAGGGTTAATGAACTCACTGCCTTCTCTTCTTTGCCTCGTATTATCTTAATCTATTTCCATTGGTCTTTTGTCTCCACCACAACACAGAAGCCTCTGTTATCAAGGTCACAATAACCTGCATCTTATTAAGTCACAGCCTGCGTTACTTCTCGGCGTCAGGTGACACTGTTGACCACTCCCTGCTTCTCTGGGCTCCCCCGACACCACAAGACCCCTTTCTTCCTCTTCACCAGGCCCTCCATTTATTCCCCTTTGCTGGTTTCTTCAGTCCCATCTTCCTAAACGTAGCAGTATCTAAGGTTTGACCCTTGCTTTTCTTTTCTGTCTGCAGCTTAAGTAATCTCATTAAGTCCTGTGGTTTTAAATGCCACCTATATGAGTACGTACATGACTTTATACCATGACCAGCCATCTCTCCTGCATGCCAGACTCTTGTATCCAACCTTTTGCTTACTGTGATCGCTTGGGTATTCATTCACCCCTGCAGTGGACAAGCAGATGGTCTCCAGTTCTAGTGCTAGCCCACTGGGGTGAACATCACTGTGCATGTGTTTTCTAGGCCACTGTGAGAACTTCTCTGGGTTGTGTATTCAGGAGCGGGATTGCTCCATCACGCGGTTGGCGTGCCCATTGTTCTGCAGCATGGCCACAGAGGCCCCTGTGCCCGCGAGAGGCTCTCTATCCCAGTGGAGCTCAAGCCCGGCTGCACGTTACCTATATATGCAGCCGGGCTTGAGCTCATATCAGCTATATGTGCAGCTGCGATCCTTATTAATTAAACCAGAGTCATCAGGAGTAGAAAGGCATTGAGGCAGCTGCTGTACTTAAAGCTTCTTGGGCGGTCACAACGGGCAAATAAGATTGAGAAGCGTGGCTCTCTTTCCACATCTTCCTGATCTTTCTCCGGCTTTCTAATTTTGTCAATATAATAAGTTAAGTGTGGCATTATGATTATTTGAATCTGCATGTAATCTGTAGGAATCTTTATTATTTTTAATGTAATGAGCCAGTTTTCCCAACACCATCTTCTGAACAATTAGACTTTTCCCCATCGATTTACAGTCCTCTATCTAGATTGCCAAGCTGTTCGTACCGGAATCTAGTAAGTCCATTTACTTCACACTCTCTCATCAAACATTTAATTCTGTCATAACTGTTAGAATATTGGATACACATACTACGTGTGTATACTGTGCATGCATATGCAGGGTGTTTGTGTACATTGTGGTTTTGCAGTGGCGTTGATTTGGAGATGGTGTAGTCCCGTGTTTGAGAGCTCCCACTTTAGGGTCCGACAGACCAGGTTGAATTCCAGCTTTGCCATTTACTAGCTCCATGGCATTGGACAAGTTGTTGAATCCCTCTCTGACTCTCAGGTTCTTGCTGGTAGAATGATGATAATTACTTAGACCACATATGTGTGTTGTGGAGATTAAATGAGAAAACGGAGATAGAGCATGAAACACAATGGCTGACACATTATGAAGTGCCCAGTACCAGGTGGTTTTTGTATTACTGTTCTTCCTCGTTTCAGATCCCCTCGCCGTGTTAGGTGCTGCATTATAACCCTGGGAGTTTGGGGCACTTGCTTATGCTGTTGCGGGAGCACACTGATCCGTTCCTCTTGAGGGAGAAGTAACGTGTACATATTTTGCCGGTACCCCTGCAGCTCATTTTGGTTGACAGTAGCTTGGCATTCCATTCAGGTAACAATAAAAACATAGTCTTACATTTTTCATACCAGCATGACAGCCGTGCAACATGCATGTCTCTGATCTAGAAACAGAAGTTACTTCTGGAAAACAAGTGTTAACACTTGGAGATCAGCAGAGAATTTCCCCTACGTGAATCTGCTCCACAAATACCACAGGTTGACTGCAGACGAACGTGGGACACCATCCGGGGCAGGGGTTTCCAACCCTAGACAATGCGTACTCACAGCCAATGGCTGTGTGATCCAGGTCTTCTGATTTTCAGAGAAGCCAGAAATGCAATTTTTAAATAATTTTTAAATGGGCCAAAAATGCTAAGCCATTGTGTGATGAGTGGTTGGCCCACCGGGCATTCATTTTCAACCTCTTCTTTGGTGTCTGGATCTGGGCTAGTACCGTCACTTACCAGGAAGGTTGCAACTGAACTGTACATTTTAGCTTCCATTGAATCTTGTCTTAAGTCATATCCTAATGTTATAGCCTGAGTTATGGTCCACGTATCCCAGTCCTTTATCCTTTTTCATTATTACTGTAGCTCTCACATTTTATCGTAATACCTATCTTATGAGTTGTCCTCTCACTAATCAGAGAGGTCGCTAAGGAGAGGGACTGCATCGAGGCCTCAGCACCTTACAGACGCCCTGACACGTGTTAGGCACTGAAAAAATTCGGTGAGACGAATGAACGACTAAATCCGCCACCCCCTTGATGTCCTTTCAGGAGGCATTTAGGAAATGACAATTGGCAAAACATATCAATGTCTTTTGCAAAAGTTATTAAGGAAACTAGCAATTTAGTTTCTTGAATATATATTAAGTTCACATAACAGCTCACATTAAGGAGTCAATAAAAATTTTTACAGGTTTTATTCTAATAGAAAATTCTACTCTTCCGGTGATGTTAAATGCTTTCCCTTTTCTTCAACACCAACCATAACTTCTTTTTTCCTTGGCTGCCAGTAAGCTCAGAGGTATATTTAAAACTCAATTGTAATAATTAACTCATTGCTGAAAGTATATCTCTCCATATCCTTCTTCTTTTCCTCTAACATTTTCCATTTTGTTTTAATTGCCCTGCTTTATGCTTGTTAGTTGCGTCACTCCGATAAAATATTTTATGGAAGCAAGCAACATAGAAATCATTAGGAAACAATTATAAAGTAAAATATACAGCCATTTGCCTTAGGACAAACACACTCCAGAGGCTTCATCCAGTTGGCAATCAGCATCCAGCAGGCTTCAGCACCCATTTGCCACCTGTTCAGTAGTCTTCACTTGGCACTTTGAGGCACGGCCCGTTCCAATGAAGGGCTTGCTTTCTACTCTAACAACGAGCCAGGTGCTGGGGCTTGGAGCATGGATAAGAAAAATACAGTATACGGACCCTGCCTTCAAGGAGGCTACCATCCCATTGAGTAAAACAGGACATTTAGACAAAACAATTAATAAGGAATCATGGTCGATAAATGAGTGTCCTAGGGCTGCTATAACAAAGCCGCAAACTTGGTGACCTAAAACAATAGAAATGTACTCTCTTGCAGTTCTGGAGGCCAGAGTCCAAAATCCAGGTGTCTGTAGGAGCGTGCTCCATCCGAAAGTTCCGGGGAAGAATCTGTTCCACGGTTTTCTCTTAGCTTCTGGAGTTTCCAGCCATCCTTGGGCCCCTTGGTTTATTGACTCACACTGCAATCTCTGCTTCCATGTCACATAGAGTGCTCTCCCTTTGTCTCCATGTCTGTCTCTGTGTCTCTTCTCTTCCTGGAACACAGGTGGCAAACGCAAGGCCCGCAGGCTGAACCCGGCCCTCCACCTTGTTTTATCAGGCCCGGCAGCTTGTTTCTACCCGGTGCTCTCACTTAACTGTTAAGGAGTAGCTACATTTATATAGTCCTAAAATTACACTCGGCCCTTTGAAGGCAACCAAGAGGCTGACGTGGCCCCTGGTGAAAATGACTTTGACGCCCCTGTCCTAGGAGGATACCAGTCACAGTGGACCAAGGGCCTTACCTACACTAGGATGACCTCTTTCCTTATGTATTAATTACATCTGCAAAGACTGCTCCCAGATAAGGTTACATCCGTAGGTTTCAGGGATTGGAATGTCAGCCTATCTTTTGGGGGACACAATTCAACCCACACAGGTGGCATATGAATAAATGCCAAGACGTGTAAAATTGGAAAGATTCTCAAAGTGGTAAGTTGCGTCTTACTGAGGAACCCTTCTGACCGGTTTGCAGCTTAGCGTTGCTTCAGAAGCTGGCCCCGTCGCTGGGAACTCCCGGTGTTTGTCTGTGTGTCGTTTTTCCGCTAAGGACACTTTCCTGTTGTCCTGCCCGCTCACCTTGGCCCATCCTTGTTACAGACCGACTCTCCTAAATATCCCTGTCTGGAGAGCAATCTCATTTTCGCCCTCAGCATCCTTAGTGTGCTCCGCGTGCAGAGTTGTTATCAGTTTTGTGTGATGAGAAATTTCTAAGGCACTTTGTATGGTAGGGCCTTCCTTCACTCATGTTCTTATCTCTCACTGCTATCGCAAAACCTGTGGGATGGAGTTTGCCGGCCTTAAATTCGTCGGTTCTCTGAAGCAAAGAGAAAATATACACACCTGATTTTGTGTGTGTGCTGCTAATAGCATGTGGGCAAATACACAGAGACCATCAAATTATGCTCCCACCTATCAGTCTCACCGCAGCTTATGTGGATTTGAAACAAGACTTTATCTCCCTTTCCTAATGGATTTTTAAAACGGTCTTTGTGGGTTTCCTTTTAGGGATAAAATGTGCACTTTCTCCTTATACGGTCTCATAATCATCTCCATTCTCTTACCTGGCCAGAGGGAAGAGCCCTAAAAAGTGCTTCATCTCTTCCTATGACATGTCTGATGAGCAACCTAGATTTGGAGATTTTTCTCACTGTCCTCCCTCCAATGGAAATAAAGAAACTAGAGCATTATTAACTTATTACTATTTGGGGTGCATTTCAGCTAATTTTAATCATGAGAACCTTGTTAGAATGAGTATTTTTGTTAGACACAATCACAGTTGTCAGCAATTAATATTTTATTGAGTGTTAGGTGTGTGGCATTTTTCTACACAGTAATTGAACGAATTATGACAAATGGTATTATATGAGATACCAGCTAATGCAGAGTCACAAGTTTATGACCTGAAGTATATTCTGAGATTAATAAGTGAGAAAAGACATTTACCATATTAGCTGGAAACCAGAATTTAGAATACAGCAAGATTACATAATTCAGTCCCTATATCTAAGTTCTCAGTTCCACTCATGTTATTAATAAATGCAGTCCAGGTCCTTGTCCCCTCACACGTGAGTGCTCTTAATGACTGCCTTTCAACCCTCTCTACTCCCACCGGCACTACTCCCACTGTAATATCAGAATACCACTACCTGGTGTGCTTGTAGTGATTTAGAGTTCATTGGCCAGTTCTACAGCCTTTATTCACATTGCCCGACGCCCAGGCATGACGTAGCTCTTCCTGTGGAATCAGGTCAGAATATGCAAACATGGAGGACCGTTCAGACTTCGGGATTTAAGTCTGGGATTGGTCCCACGACTCTGCTGCTTTGCCTCCTTCTCCCATGGTCATCCTCTTTCTCTCCTACTCAAAAACCTTCCCAGGGTCCTCACATCAAATCCTATCCTTGGCATTCAAGGTCCTCCTAACATTTCTTCTCCAAAATATCTCCCTCTGCCACCCTTCTGCAGCGTCAGGAAACCTCACGCCTTCCTTACCACCCCCAAAAGCTATCCAGGTAAATGCTCCTCCTCCTCATCCTTTCCAATTCCAATCTTGCCATCCCTTCCGGGCCCTTTAAATCCTCAGTCCTCCATGACAACCTCCATGACAACTTTAGGCCTTGCCGACACCTTCTTTTTCAGAATTTATGTCCCTTTAGCATTTACATTTCTTACGAGATTATTTAGCACTTAGGCTTACGCCTGTCTCATTATCCTTCAAATGTTGGCTATGAGTGTTAATTTTATTCTCCCAACCAGACTGTAATATCTTTGAAAAAAAGGATTTTGTGATATACTTCTTTTCTATTTTGCACATTTAAATACATACTTTGATGATTGATAATTCATATTTCTTAAATTCCTGACCTTTTGACTTTAAAATGCAGGTGAATGCCATGAAAAGTAAAACATTTCATTGCAAGCCGTGTTCTCATAACGATGCTAGACTAATATTAACATTCTGATCTCCAAAAATTGAATTAACACTATGAAAATGCTAACGTTAGTATGTTTTTGACCCCATATTTTAAATAACACTTAAGACAGAGATAATCAGAGGCATATATACCGCCCAGGGTATTTTTTTCACAGTTTTGTACAGAAGAGAATTGTTGTCCTTGCCCTTTGTGCTTTGTCTGACTGCACATTTCCCATAATCATTAATCTTTACGAGGCTGTATTTACGGTTGGTCCAGGAAAGTCTAGGTTCGGCGTATTTTCTGTGCTCTTCATGCATTGCTTATCAGGCTCTCCCATTTGGGATTGCACCATTCTACTGAGGCAAGAAATTGAGATCTTTGTTTTGTTGATGCCTTTGAGGGGTAGCGAGGAAAAGGCTCGTAAGTGGAATGACCTTAACAAGATCGAAATTCTTTGGGCACCAAAGGGGAAAAAAAGTTAATTTCTACCCGAAGCGTCATTAAACGAACTCTTTGTAGGAAAGGCTAATAAAAGTATGGTGATCCCATTAGTTTCGGGGGAACTCCATGCTGCGGTGCCTCAGACAGAGCTGTTGGTCCTGCTTTATCAGTAAAGCATCTTCGAGGCCCAGTTAAATGGGACTTCTTTCTCTGGCTCTAACGGCCACTTTAGGGATTTTAGACCATTAGCCAATGGCTGACTAGCTTTATGGGATTTCTGCACCGCTGCAGACACAAAATCAAGTTTCATCCTCGGAATGTGTGGAAAGTCCCTAATAAATTAAAGTTTCCTCTTTCCCCTGTTCCTACAGTCTTGAAGATGTCAGTCTTAAGATATTAACATTTGGAAAACCACGTTGTGAAGATTTGCTTGCAAAGAAACAAAGCCGTGTCTAGATATTGTAATATGGTCTTCGATAGTTTCCTTTAAAATTCACTTGATATTTTCCTTTATTTCCCACTTGAAGTCTGGTTAATATGCAGTGAAATGCATTGGTCAATTGGTCTGATAAATGCCCACACACCTATCACAATCTAGAGTTTAGAGAGTTTCCTTTTGACCTCTCCAGTTCATACCACCACTGTGTCCCACCCCCACACACCCGTGTCTCCTAGGTACATAGGACTAAGGACTTCAGGATTTCGGAAGAGGATCTGCAAGCTCAGTTACTTCATACGTCCACCTGCAACAACATGTTGATGTCAGAATGCCTCAGCAGATAAATTTACCAAGAAAACTTCCCAACCATGCACCAAAAGTTTATTTGAATTTTTGAGGATGACATACTGCAGGTCTGACTCCCACCTACATGTGTATCTATGCAGACTTCCTTATTCTAACAGCTAGATAAATGAGTATGCAGATGAGCCTTCTTCTTATTTATCATATTACTTTGAAGTAGTTGAACATGTGATGATTCAGCTTCAGATTCATGTTTCCAGTACCCAGACGCCGCAAGAACCAATTCTTAATGTCAACAAGCTATGGCATATAAATTTCTAGTTTTTAAACTACACTGTAAGTCTGCTTATTTTATACATGGTATCATCAAGTCGGTCTTTTGTTAAGAAGTTCAAATGCTTATACGCCTAATGATTAAAAAATTTTAAACATCGAAATGCATGTATACTTAGATACAAAATATCATCTCTATGGAAGGCCTAAAGCAGACACGATCCTTAATTTAGCAAAGGGCTTATAACAAAAGCAACAGAAAAGTAGCCTGTTTGAGAGGCACCTTTATGATGGTTAAAAAGAAAAAGGAGGAAGTGCTAACCCCATTCCTGGCTCCCCACCGTGTGCAGGAAATCAGGAGAAATAAAAGGAGCGCCATTGAACCACAGCCCCACAAAGCCCGGTCATGGGAGCTCTCTCCAAATATTTGCAAGACTGTCATGTGAAACAGGAGTTAATTAGATTTACTCTGTTTACTCCACAGGACAGCACAAAGAACAATAAAAAGAAGTTTTAGGGGAGGCTAATTTTTTGCCTTGATCCAGAGAAGTCTTGAACAGTTAGAACTCTTGTTCTATAAAAATGGTTGGACTGAACTGCTTTGCTAAGTAGGAAGCTCCCAGTTCTTAGAAGTGTTCAGACAGAGTCGGGGTGACCTCTAGCCAGAATAACATAGATGGAATGGTTGTTTTAGTACAAAGATTTGCTTCTCTGTCCTCATAAATTCATTCCAATTCCAAGATTAAATGGCTCGTTGTACTTGGTTGATGAGAAGGTGTAATAGCTTCTAAATCGGCTTGTTTATTTTTCAGATTCTCTGGTGGTTAAGAAAGAATTTTACTCTTACTTCTAGTTGCCCTCTATATTCCCCTGAATAGAAAAAAAAATAAATTTCAGAAGAGCTCTTCAGTATTTTCTGTGATATGATTACCTCAGGCAGTGTTACAAATGTAATTAAAATTCTGTTTGCATCCCTTGAAATGTAGATAAGCATCACTGAGTGTGATCACTCTAAAACAGCAGATCTGGGTAGTTATCCAACCCAGCCTGGTGAGAATCTGAGTTATTTTGGATCCATGATTTTGAGATGAAGACTAATTTCCTTGAATCACTGTTAAACTTTAGGCTACAGAATTGCTCAGGTTCTAGACCAAATTGGTGGTCTGGCAGAGAAAAAAAATAAAGCTGAGGAGCTTGTGGCAAGGATTTAGCTATTTACCATGTGTAGATGCTTGTTCTAACAAAGCAATCTGGATTTTATTTTAAAATAAACATTACGAATGTGTGTTCCAAAGCCAGGCAGAGACCTACTTCCACAGAAATTGAGTAAAACAGAGCTGAGAGCTGTAAAAACAAAAAGAAGGAGGAAGAGGAGGAGGAGGAGAAGAAGAAGAAGCCTATTGCTGCCTTCCAAGAGTCAGTAAGAATAATAACTCACATTATCAGAAAGGGCAGAATAAAATTACTCATGCAAAGGATAAGTAAAGACTCCTTGCTTTTCCTCTTTGGCTTTCTTGCTACTAATTTAAGATCAAGGTCTTAGAAGGATTTTAGGTAGAACTGACAGAAACACATTTTCAATTACCAGCAGGTGACAATAGAACAACCATGTCAGTGGTTTGTAAACAAGGTTATTTCTTGCTTTGTACAGGTGACTATAATTTCTGAATAAGATCTCCAACAAATAATATTATTCTTTTAAAAAATATATAAATGTTATGTCTTTGGGCACTGGCACATTGAATTTGCACTTTTCTGGTTCCTCAGGGTTCCAAGGGAGAACAAGTCACTCTAACAGAATTATTTCACTTAAAAATATTAAATATTAAGTATGACCCAAGGGGACCTATTATAATAAACATGGTGATCATTCATTTCTATTTTAGGAAAGCAGAGTTCATGATTCTGTTTCATTATTGCTATCTTCACTGTTGCAACAGTCACAATTCTTAGGACATTTGAATACTTGAATGTGAATGAATGAATGAATGCGTGAAATATAAATAAAATGATGAATGAAATCAATATAACTAAGTGATGCAGGTTCTATGATGCAGCCTTAGGGCCTAATACCATAATTTTATTTCTGAGCCATTCTATCTCTCATTTCAAAAACCCTAAGTAATATCCAGAGGTATATTTCAATGATTCAGATTAAAAAACTCATTTTTCCCAAGTTAGACTACAAATTGCACTTGTGCTCATATTAGTATCAACTCATTTTCTTTATGTAGACTTGGATTTTCAGTCAAGTTATTTGTAAGTTAAAAGCAAATTCACCAGAAAAGGATTTAATTACCCTTCTAAAAGACAGGTAGAAAAACTGTTCTCTGCTCTTCTTTGTCTTGGAATATTTTTCCTAACAACTCCCAATTGTTTGGAGCATTTTAAGATATGAGTTAATGTTCACACAGTTAACTAAGATCACCTCTCATCTAAGACGAAGGTTTTAATGATGCCACATTATCTCACCACTTTTTCCTTCCCTTGATTCCATTAACTTTAGGATTTCAAAGCAATCTAATTTTGGATAAATTGCTTTCCTGTGTTTTGGCTGCTAGCTTTTGACAAACGTGTTTTATGTTTCACTCAAAGGCTAATTTTTTTAAAATTTTAAACACTGAATGCTTTACAAATTATGCTAGCAAGATGTCTTCTTATTTCTCAAGTTTTAGTTAATTACTCAGAAATTATAATTTTCCAAAAATAAAAAAGCTTGAAAACTTGATACTGATCTAAATATCATTGACTTGATTAAACTGTTATATTATTAGGAAAACTCATTTTGAGTTATTTTCTAACTGATAATGCTATAAAATACTGGCACATTTAATTACATTTTGTTTACTGGTGAGAATGACCAGTCTTTAGGAGAATTCATATTTTTGCTATAGAACTGCAAAGTTAGCTGATTTTCCTTTCCAGAAGTTGTCCACCACACACACATCAGCACAGACACACATTTGGGTAAGAAAGGAAAATGATTGTGTTTCTGTATTCTTTTTTTTAATATTATAAATAGACATTTATGGTACTCACAAAAGAAGCTAACAATTAAGGAATATTTATTAAGTACCATAACATTGTATTATACATTGTGATGGATAAAAACAAAGAAACAAGATACTTGCTTATCATAACCATCCTGTTAGGAAAATAGACTTGTTCTGTCCCAAATAAATCAATCTGTCATGGATGAAATGTGAGGAGTAATAATGTAACACCTACTGATCTAGAGCCTTTTTACTGGACTAACACTGGACCAAGGATGCTACATAAGCTTCTTATTTGATGGTCACCACAGCAATGGGAACATGGCTACTCCCATCTTACAGACGAGAAAACAGAGTCTGAGAGGTCAGCAAGTTTGCCTAAGGACATACAGCCCGTGCTCGGCTGCCATTTCAATCAAGGTCTGACCTCAAAGCCCACGTTGTTACACTTTTTGTTAATGCTGCATTTCAGGGTATTCAAAATATAGTCTTTTGTAGATGAGAGACATCACTGCCAGGGACAACTTCACAAAGAAGCTGGTATTTGTGCTGAGAAATGAAGGGCAGGTATATAAGGAATCATGGTAAGCATAGATCCTGGAGGAAAAGTCTGTTACATTTTTCTGTGGGATGGCTCTAGTAGTGCTTAGTTGTCTTTAACTTTATTCAAAACAATTTTGTTAGAGTTTATTGTGACAGCTGTCACATCACTGTGCATTAAAAAAACATCAAAATTGGTGAGTTTTTTGTGTAGCCATTTTAATATTGAAGATGGAAGAAGATGTGTGACATTTTCAGCATATTATGCTTTATTATTTCAAGAAAGGTAAAAACATCAACTGAAACACACACACACAAAAGATTTGTGCAGTGTGGAGAAGGTGCTGTGACTGACCGCACACGTCAAAAGTGGTTTGTGAAGTTTCGTGCTGGAGATTTCTTGCTGGACGATGATGCTCCATGATTGGGTAGACCAGTTGAAGTTGATAGCGATCAAATCGAGACATTAATTGAGAGCAATCAATGTTATACCACGTGGGAGATGGCCAACATGCTGGAAATGTCCAAATCAATAAAGTTATTGGTGAAAATGAAAAATGTGTCTTTTATTGTATGGAAAAAAACTAAACAGACTTTTTGGCCAACCCAATATTTCAGGCAGCTGGAAATATACAAACTGAAGCTTGGGGTTAGACGTGGAGAGCTGCTTGGAGCCACAGCTGGGCCAGTGTGTTCAGAGTGCAACCGACCGGGAAAGCAGAATGGGACAGAGGGAAACACAGCAGGCAGTTTCTCGTATGCGATGTGTGTTTATTTATTAGGAATTTAAGAAATTAGAGATAGGACATGAAATATAATTAATAAAAATGTAGCCCTATATAACTGAGGTTTAGAGAAATCTCAGTTGTCCTCTGAGGCCAATTATGTTTTTAATGTTCTTTGTTTTTCTTCTCAAGTGAGCAGTCATTACTGGAAGGAGAGATCTCCAAAGTAATTTGTATTCTTTGCTAAGAGAATATAAAATTTTAAAATGCTTTAGTAAATCAATCAATTCTTAATTGTGTACTATTTTAGAATATTAAAAATATATTTAACATACCTAGAAATATTGCACTAGAATGAAAGATAGATTGTTTTTTTCACATAATCTCATTATTTGTAATTCTCCAGAAAGAATTTGTTCATTTTTCACTTAATACCATGCTTTGTTTTCTGCTTTAAAAGGTTTACATAAAAACTAGGGAACGGTATTTTATTCACGGCAAGAATGAAGTCACTTCTTAGTGACTGTGTGGACCTCTTGAATATTCAGAGCCACTTGGAACTACATGATTGTCCTGTTTGGCCCCTAAAAGATATGTTTTTTTTTCAAGTGTTAACATTGTGGTGGTTCCGGCCAAGATGGAGGCATAGGTAGAAATACTTCGCTTCCTCACACAACCAAAAGGAAGATAACAACCAATCTAAAATCCATAAACAACCAGAAGTTCTAGAAAATCAAACAGCATGGAACTCTGACAAACGAGGAATTAAAAAAACAGTCAACCAGATCCACCAGACCAGTGAGCCAAGACAAAGAACTATGGCCCAAATGAAAGAACAGAGCAAAACTCCAGAAAGAGAGCTAAGCAATGAGGAGATAGCCGACCTATCTGATGGAGAGTTCAAAGCCCTGGTAATCAAAATGCTCACAGAACTGACTGAGCTTGGTTGCAAAATGAAAGAGCAAATGAAAGATACCCAAAGTGAAATAAAGCAAAATATTCAGGGAACCAACAGTGACAGGAAAGAAACTAGGACTCAAGTCGAAAATTTGGAACAAAGGAAGAAATAATCACCCAGCCAGAACAAAATGAAGAAAGAAGAATTCAAAAAAATAAAGAGAAGATTAGGAACCTCTGGGACAACTTTAAATGTTCCAGTATCTGAATCATAGGGGTGTCAGAAGGAGAAGAACAAGAGGAAGAAATTGAAAACTTATTTGAACAAATAATGAAGGAAAACTTCCCCAATCTGGTGAAGGAAATAGACTTCCCAGAAGTCTAGGAAGCCCAGAGAGTCCCAAGAAGTTGGACCCAAAGAGGAACACACCAAGGCACATCACCATTAAGTAACCTAAGATTAAGGATAAAGAGAGAATCTTAAAAGCAGCAAGAGGAAAGGAGAGAATTACCTACAAAGTAGTTCCCATGAGACTATCAGCTGATTTCTCAAAAGAAACCTAGCAGGCAAGAAGGGGCTGAAAATAAGTATTCGAAGTCATGAAAGGCAAGGACCTACACCCAAGATTACTCTATCCAGCAAAGCTATCCATTAGAATGGAAGGACAGATAAAGTGCTTCTCAGATAAGGTCAAGTTAAAGGAGTTCATCATCACTAAGCCCTTATTGTATGAAATGTTAAAGGGACTTATTTAAGAAATTGAAGAAGATCAAAAACTATGAACAGTAAAATGACAACAAACTCACAACTATCAACAAATGAACCTAAAAAAAAAGAAAGAAAGAAAAACAATGAAAACAAAAACTAAGGAAACAACTAGAACAGGAACAGAATCAGAGAACTGGAGATCACATGAAGGGTTTTCAGTGGGGAGTAGGGAGGGGAGGAGTAGGGGGGAAAGAGTACAGGGAATAAGAAGCATAATTGGTGGACATAAAATAGATGGGGAGAGGTCAAAAATGTTATAGAAAACAGAGAATTCAAAGAATTTATAAGTACAACCCATGGACATGAAGTAAGGAGGGGGGGAATGCTGGAGGGCTGGGGGTGCAGGGCAGAGGGGGGATAAAGGGGGAAAGTTGGGAAGACTGTAATAGCATAATCAACAAAATATACTTAAAAAATAAAGTGTTAACATTGTTAGCCTCAGTATAGGAATCACAAACATACAAATGGTTTTGTATATACAGGGTCCAGTAGAAGTAGCACCATTGAGTGTGGTTGGTAGGGTACATGAGTGTCTCACACGAGATGGACAGCAATTTGAACATTTCACCTAAAATGTCATATGTTGTGCTTGAGTATGATGTTGTGATGTTACAGAATTACATGCTTATGGTTTTGTAATAAAAGATTTTTACATAATAAAAAAGGGGTGTTATTTGTGCTGGACCCTGTATTATTTTCTCACTGGGTTACTGGCGATTATTTCAAAGTGTTAAATTAAACCTAAGAATTTATTTGTTCCTAAAGTGAAAAAAGTCTGCATTTTTGGACACTTTTATCTCCCTCTTTCCCATTCTGAATTACTTAGAAATTATTTTGTGAGGATACAACTTGTTTGCCATACCAAGTCAAGGACAGATTTTAGATGTATATAGTTTGATCAGGAAAAAAGAACATAAACAAGCTCAATCATGCTTGAAAGCCTCTAATGGAATTCAAATATAAATGCAATTTACTAGCGCCAGAAGTGCAAAGTCTGTATAATTTGCACGGCAAGTGCAGGGTTAATAAACAAAGGAGAAAGCAGGGAAGCAGCTTTCAGAGAGGAAGAGATGCGAGCAGGAAGCATTTCACCGAGCCTCTCAGAAATGGGAGTTGATCAAGCCATTAATATACTTAAAAACACAAAAGCACACTTGGATCTTAATCTACCTAAGGAAAGTGATCCAAACCAAATACGTAAAATTGATTGACTAAGACGACTTTCCAGTGAGGTGGAAAAGGCTCATAAAAACCCAGAAATGGAATAGAAGGAACAAGGTCATTTGGTTCCTCCTGTATGTCAGCACTGAACTAGAGCGATTAAACTCAGTTCCGTTGACCAGGGAGGTAGTTCACTTGAGCTGATGAGTCCACAATGAAACTCTGGCTACAGCAACAAACTTCCTTTTTTAAAAAAACTATTTTCTTTAATCTCACTTCCCAGCCAACCCATGCAAACATTTGTTGTTGTTGTGTTGGGAGACTGAGTCGGTACTACGGATTGGAAAGACCACTGAACAGATGGTTTCGGAAGACTCACGTTTTCGAATTGTCTGAGCTTCAGCTATTGGAAATACAAAGTGACATTGTATTTTGTGATTCCAAGGAGACGGCACTAGCCTTATCTCAACCGCTCATTGTGGGCGATGCTAGACTATATACTATACAGGCTTTGGGAATCTCGGAACGGGCTCTGGGCTTGCTCGCCCCGCATCCCCAGTGCGCTCAGCAAGTTGCCTCCAGAGAGTAGGTGCTCAATTAATACTCGTCCACTTTACACATTGCGGGTGCGTGTCATGTAAAGCTGCAGGATAAACGTCTTTCTTGAGGATCAAATTTCCTGAATGGTTTGAGAGGAAATTTAAGTAATATAATGGAGCTAATTAAATTAGATCTACATGAAAACCGATTTGGATTATTTATGGATACAATGCACAAATTCCCATGAATTTGTGAGATTAACTTGAGACTTCAAAGCAATTAGACCAGGTAGCTGCTTTCCGAGTTGTCCTCAGATCTCTTCCCCACCATGAGACGACCTTTGAGGGGAAGCCTGGGTGGGTCACAGAGTAGATGAACATCATACGAGACCTAAGGTGGGAGACTCAAAGAAGACAGACCTTTATGATCATTGGACAGGCATTTGATAAACCCCCGCACATTTCAGGGTGGAGAGTTTATCATGCTCGCACATTTGGTACCCTGGCAAAGACGCGCTTGTCCGTGGGAGCCCCCAGAGGCACTAGGTTACATGACTTTGGAGAGAGTGTAGCGGAGGCATCACATTCCTGTTCCTTCTGCCTCTCTGGCTTCTCTAGCTGGAGCCCTGTAAAATGAGATGGACAAAGGGCGGATTAGTGAGAGAAAAACAGTTGATAAACATGACAGTGTGTAGCTCGTGGGAGAAGCCTCCTGATGACTACCTCAAGCGGTGATTGGAACTTGGGATTATGCAGTGCCTTAGAAAAACCCTTTAGAAAGCTGATGAGACAGAGGAAAGGGTGTGGGCTTCTGGGTGGCACACTGAAGAAGGGTAACTATGGGGTGGGGGAGCAAGGCCTGCTTGCGCAGGTCCACCTCAATATCAACGTGCCGTTTTCTCTCCCCGTGGCTGTAAAACTTCCCTAGGGGATGAGTTTTATGGCAGTCTCCAGTTTTCAGCAGTTTCTGCTTTTATCAGGTAGGGGAAGCATTTCTTGATTTTCACTTGCCACCAGCTCAAAATAATCCTTATGCTAAAGTGGCACATTTGGGATAGTGTCCAGGAGGAGCGATGGTATGAATTCAGATAGGGTTTGAAGCCTGTGATGTATCTAATATAAAATGGACCAGAACATGTGTGTTTGGTGGGAGTCTTAAGGAAAAAGCTACTCATTCTTGCCATTCCACTGTCGGGCCTCGGCAGGTACCATGAGCCTGGTGGGGGAATATCCACCTTCACGGTCTTTGTCATCTGGGCGCTGAGCACGTGTGAGTTTACAAAAGCAGTACTACCTCCTAGCATGTAGCATGTAGGCCAGCTGGGACAGGCGTGACAAAGTGCCAGTGTAGCCCAGACATGCTGGGGCTGTGCTTCTGTTTGGAAAAACTGAGTGCCTAAGGACCGAGAAAGTCTAGTTGCTTCTTGACAGCTGGGTGCTCATAATGCCCAGCCTCCCCCTCATCAGAGCCACCGGAGCAAGAAACTAATCATATTTAGCAGGGTCTGTTAGGTGACCGGGAAAGCTGGCGATGGAGCGGAGAATCGGCGGTGAGCCCGTGGGAGTCTGTGTCCTGTCATGGCTGCGACAGGATGTGGAGGAGGCAGAAACTGAGCACAGGGCTGAGGACTGATCTGAAGTCTGTGTGTAACCAGCTCCTAGCGGCTGCTGGCTGCCCCTAGAGATGACGGGACACTGGCTGTTAGGAGTAATTCTCACTGAAACCCAGAAACACAGCTGGTTTCTCAGGACATGCGACCTGCACCGTTACACGGGGCACTCGCTCAGAAGGCCCCCACATAGCTCGATGCTCTGCAGTTGCCGTTGTAATTCCTAATAACTTTATCTTTGAACTTGTGTTTTATATGTGAAGTCTGATGGGACAACGCAGCATGTGTTTGTGCGGGGGACACACCTGTGGTTTGCATGTCTGGCATTGGCATGGAGCATTCACAATGTCCCATGAACACAGACTTCCAGTGGACCCGTGGTGGGTGGGAGTTGAGCAAGACTCAGTGTGAGTACAGTCAACTGTTAGGTCCATGAGTAAGTATGTGGGGACGCCGCCTGTCCGGAGAGGCCACTCCTTCCGTCTGAACAAGAACTCGCTTCAGACACAGAAAGAAGGTGATGGTGGTCTCTAAGAAACACAGACCACCAAAGAACTCAATCATAGTCTTTACTCTGCATATTAATTCCTTACATTAGCCAACCATGTATGGTGGCATAGAACGACAACGAAAGATTGGGCGACTTTTAGTTCCCCTTCTCCTTCGGTCCTTCTTACTCAGCTGTGAGCTGAGGGTAGAATGCTGTGGAAGGTTCCTACATCCAAAAGGAGTTGACCTGGTTTTGTGCAGAACTGCTACTGTTCTGGTAAGAACACAATACATATGCATGTACGATTTTTATAATTTAAGTGATTTCACATACTATTTAAATGCTCTTATATTTACATTTAAAACTGGTAAGGCACAATATAAAGATAAACAGTGCATGGTAATGATTTAAAATTTTAATTTTTCTTGACTTAGAAAAATATTAAATAACAAAAAAAACCCATCATGACAAGTTGAGAGACAGATCATGGAAGAACAGAAAAAGCTGTGTATTTTAGGACCTTCAAAGGCACTTTTTCCCCCTGTTTTTTTGAACAAGAGGCCCCACATTTTTATTTTGCACTGAGTCTGGAAAATTCTGCAGGCAGCCTTGTCAGGAAGAGACAGTGAGACTCCAGCTAGTTATTCCTCTATGGTATAGTAAAAGATGCAATTATGTAAGGGTTCTCAATAGAATGAATTCATCAGTATTCTTGCCAACCAATAAGCACCAGGTTATAAGAATAGAAACTTACAGATGTGGCAAAGAGGAGCTAAAGTTCAAGGCCAGCTCACTGAGTTCCCTTTAATTTTCTTGAGCCTTTTCCTGAGAGAGAGATTATTTTGTTTCTCTCCAATTTACACATATGATTCCAAATACTTTTAGGGGTTTATATTTTAAATACAGAACTGTAGATATCTCAGCAGTGATATGCAAATAGTCATAGTTTCTCCTAGCAGAACTTGTAATCCTCACTGATACCTAACAGTCAAAATGCATCAGTGGGAAGCCAGGGGCCCTGGAGAAGGAGATGACGTGAGCATTTCCTGCAGCATGTAGCTGCTCACCTGGGCCCGGCCTCCATGCACAGCAACCATCTGCAACCTTCTTATCAGTTTCTTGTCTGTGCTTAGAGAAAATCTGAGCCTTTGTACACACATACATTAATTTCACAGATAGCTCTTTTCAGCTCCTGGATTTCTGTATGTAGAAATGTTTTTGATGTTCTTAGTCCCTTGTTCTGACATTTCTCTAGATAGTGTTTTCTGAAACCATTCTCAATGGTTTAGCATCTCTAAGCGTAGTTGCCCAAAACTGAAATGAATGCCCTCAAACCAAAGATAAGATGCTGTTTACTTCTCCTTGTAACGGGAATGACTAGGAAAGCCACTATTCATCTTGATCAAATACCTCGTGGTTTTTTCCAGCCTTTGTTTTCAGTCTCCACTGAAACTGTGGAATTTATTTCAGAGCTATCTGAGTTCCTTTCTCCTAAGAGTTGCTAAGACCAGCGGAGACAGATGAGATCTTAAAGGTCTCTTCACTCTTTCTATAGATGACATTTAAGAAAAATAGTGGCTATGTCTTGCCTCTGTGGTCTAAAGCAGGAGTCAGCAAGCTTTCTGGGAAGTGCTATAAATATCATGGGCTACATAGGCCCCCAGCCTCTATCACAACTACACAACTACTCAAACCTGGAAGCAGGCACAGGCAATATGTAAATGAATGAACGTGGTTGTGCGCCCAGAAAACTTTTTTGTTATTACTATTATTATTTTTACAAAAACAGTTGACAGATCCACTATCCCTAGTTTTCTGATCCCTGATCTAAAGGCATAGAGAAATTCTAGAATTTTACACCTTGGAAAATTGCTTCTCAGTTTTCTTTACTCATTTCTCTTCCTCTTTCTCTACTGACCTTACAAACATGTCTCCAGCATTTCCGTTCTCAGGCCTATGGCCTCTGCATTCCCACCGCCCTTCTGGTTGGTCTCACCTAAATGCAGGACCTCAAGGACATGACACGTGCTCTGATCTCTCTCACAAGGGCCAGAACCATGTATCAAATCCACCCATTGGGGGTCAGTACATGTATTTCCCAGAGGCATCCTAAACTGTCTGTATTCAAAATAGAATACATTATCTTTCTTCATATTAAACAACTTTTCTAGCTGGTGAGTTGTATCACCCAGTTTCCCAAACAGATTCCCTTGCAATCACATTAAGTTCCATGGACTGAAATGTGTCTTCCTTTGTCTCCTCTCCCTCCTTGGGGTCCTTGCCATCTATTACTCAATCCTCTGCCTCTCACATCACTACCCCACCTGCCACTCCCCACAATCTAGTTTCATTACGCTGCCCAAGTGATCTCTTAGGAACACTTGTCTGATCATGTGGATTAAAACCCTTCCGTGGACACCTACAAATACCCCACAGCATGACATATAAGGCCCCCTTATGTCACCTCTTGCCAGGTGCACATGCAAAGAGAGACAGACAGACAGATAGACAGACATTGTATGATTAGGAAACTTCAGGAGCATCCAAGTTCCGAAATCACAGCAACCACTCTCTGAGAGCTCCCCAAGAAGAAATACATGAACAGAGACCAATATAATGCAAAAGCATATTTTACTACTAGCAGGGACTCTGGCCAAAACACTACTGTGGAAGTGAGTGAACTGGGACAGGCAAAGGAAGCCAGGAAGGATTCTGTCACCTAGGTTAGGAAGGCTGAACTCCTTCACCCGGTCTCCTGCCTCCTGCTTGCATATCTGCAAGGGTGGAATTTGAGCTAAGAGGAGAGGCATAGGGTAGTCAAGGAATGCCTCTGTTGACAAAAGGACTGTGCCCTGGGTCCATCAAGACCTCTGATCCTGCAAGAAGAGAGCCAAGGAAGACACAGAGTGTCAGGCTGAAATAAGGACATCTTTCTACGGTAGTTATAATTTTGTTGCTCTTAGGCATTTATAAATAATGTTATTTACATGCTTCCCTAATAATTCATTTATTTATTCAAAATATTATTAAGTAGTTATTGTACCTAATTCAAATAGGCAATAAAATGTTTAAGTGTGTAGACTCTGGAATCCAGTTTATATATCCAGTTCTCCACCTCCTAGGTAGGTGTCTGTAAAACGAGAGGAAGTTATCCCGGGTGATAAGTTCACCACTTTACAGTACTACTGTCAAGGTCGAATGGGAAAAGACCTGCAAAATGCACAGCGCAGGCACAGTGAGCTCTCAGGATGCATCAGCCACCATCCATGTTGCCAGCTGCTGGGTGGGACGCACATTAGTTTCTCTTTCCTCTTCTTTGAGAACAAAATCCAGAAATCAGCATTTTGTTTGTTTGTTTGTTTGTTTCTTTAAGTTCAACAGCAAAGCTACTACCCAGAGGCCTTAAAATGGCCACTGTTTGGGAAAAAATCACTTGGGCGATACAAATCCATTTCTTCTATGACTAGACTGTAGCCAATATTCTAGCTGCATTAAGTGGCATTGACACAGAGACCATCCATTCTCTAGCCCCATCCCGGACTGATGTATTGCTGGCGTACTGTCTGGAGACCTTCCTCAGCTATCTACATTAGTATGTGACCTTGAATCTTGGCCTTTGAAAAGCACAATAGGAGCATCTACAAAGCCAAGGTTCTTGGTCTTTCAGGTCAGCCATGTCTGCTGTTCATGCCCCAGGGACTCACACATTCAAACTAATGACTTGAGAGTATGCTGTGCCTCTCCTGAGGGTTCAGCCAAACCCCCGAAGCCCGGACAGCCATTGAGATTATTACTTTGATTCAGTGTGACATTCTGTGCTACAGAATGCGCTGGTCAAATGCAACACAGAGGTGATTTACACAATTATCGGTACACAGATAAACCTGGGTCCTTTCCAAGCCCTAAATACTCTTTACATGAGTTCCGGAAATAACAGTTAATCCTGAGAAAGAAGAAAAAGGTCTATTTGGAGCTTGTAGTATAATTTATCATACTACATATTATAATAAATTCCAGGTGATTAATGAGTTAAATGTTAAAAAATCTATTTTTAAACAATTTTAAGTAATTAAAAAGCTAGCCAAGAATTACTTTCAAATAGTTTTCTGAACTGTAGATGGGGAAAGGCTTTCTAAACTCAGAAGGAGATCTCCCCCCAAATATGGTCTGATGTGCTTAACTATAATATGCTTTTTTTTATACTCTAAAACTTTGAAACTTTTAAAGTTAGAAGAAAAATTAGAAAAGCATTTGCCCAAAAATGACAGAGAAGGTTTACTACCCTTAATTTATAAAGTGTCTTTACAAACCTATAATAAAATTATTTTATTCTAAATTATAAATGGATTGTTCTAAACCAGAGCTAAAGAATGTAAATACTATTTATTTTCAAAATCAGGCTGTTAAAACGCCTTAGAGAACTATCAAACTAAATAAATGTGTACATTTGGGCTTTTTAAAAAATGGAATAACATTATTACCTGCTTCATAGAGTTTTCGTGAGGAGTGAATTAAATAATGCATGTAAAGTATAGAACCCTGCAGTAACAAGGGGATTAAAAGAAAAGTTTTCTGTTTCCTGTGACTCCAGAGTGTGTATAATTTTAGACTTCTAAACTTTAAGGGAGTCTGGACCAAGCCCCGTCATATTCCAAACAGAAGCCACCATAGCGCTTTGTAAAAACCATGCATAAAGAAATGCATGAATACATTCTACCTGATGATTTCATTCAGGTTGTCACTAATCGAAGCACAAATTATTCAATGCCCCAAGAAGCAAGCTTTGGAATTGTGACTCAGTCAAGTCTCCAGAGGAGACACATGGAAAGCCTGCCTCCCAGGCCACTGTGTGGCGATGGCAGTTGCTTGTCAGCTGTGTGGACAAGAAGCAGTAGCAAAAGGGACCCCTGGGCTTGATTGACAGCGTCCTAGGATATCTCCGATGACCTCAAAGGATGACATGATATGTTTCAGAAAACTCTTCAAAGATTTATTTTAATCCATTTGTTCCAAATTTAAATACAATTTATTTAGTACTGTAAGGAGAGTCTAAGAAGGCAAAAATGGACAAACACAATATTGGACCCACTACTCAAAAAAGAAGTCAAATCACTGGCTGAGTCATAGAGTGAAATCCAGTGGTTCTAACACAGGGGTTTTTTTTTTGCCTAATATATTCATTATATTTCTCTACATTTCCATTTTAATTATCATGAAGAAAAGGTAGCAACCAACCCTTTTGCCATGTGCTGTAATTTATACTTGCTCTAGCAAGATAAGTAATACCACTCCAAATATATCATAAACAAAATATTTATTAGAAAGGCCTTATTAGCATGCATTTCATTCTGATAATAAGGTTTAGGAATTTAAATTAATATCAACATTATTTGAGAACATGGCCATTAACATTTAATAATATTTAGCATTTATATAGTCCTTTGTGTTTCCAAAGCCCTTTAGTCGTTAATTAATTAAACTGCAAATGATCATTGTGAGCAGGTTCAGCTCATGGCTTGTTCAGTAACAAAACTTTTCCAACCAGGAGTTTGGCTATTTTCTAGAAAGTTCTTTCATGCACAGTGAGATTGCCAGTGTATCCAGGCAGGAATCTCTCAACTGCAATCCGTCAATGATATTCTACCTGGTAGCTGTGGGAACCAGAGATGGGAAGCTAGCAGGAGAGCAGAGCTCTTTCTAAACCTTGAAATGTCGTGATTCCTCCTCTGTGATGTTACTCCTGGTCCCCCACCCTTGCAGACCACACACTGACATGATACAGCCAAGGGCTTAAAACATACTTCATACGTAATATTTATCCATTTAAATTATGTCTCAAAATGCCCTTTGATTCAAAACAAAATAGCTTGAAGCAGGAAACATCCCTCCCCAGGGTGGATTTGGGGAAGGAGGACCCTCACTCTCCAATATTTAATGGTTCCCTATTACCTATATGCAATAACGATTCCAGTTCCTCAGATCTGCTATGTAACCCATCTGCAATGTCACATTTGACTTCCTGCTCCTTCACAACCCCCAGTGCCACACGGCACCTTGCAACTGCAGAACACAGTGCCATGTCAGCCCGACTTGGTCACAGTGAGCATGCGCAGGTCCGTCTGGACAGCGTTAACAATGCAGACTTGAGGGTGGCCTGGCTGCTCTTGGAGGACGTGTGTCCAGGAAGATTCCTGGGTCAGCTCTGGTTTCCTGGTGGAAGCAGAATGGTGTCTAAACCCACCTGGGCCATCAGGCAGCTTCCTGGCCCACCCCAGTGCCTCCCCAGCAGGGGATGCTGTCCTCGCCTCACTGCGGTCTATAGCCCAGGGCTCTCTCTACATGATGTAGGGAATGCTCAGCTTTGCAAAGAGTCTCGGGGTTGGTTCTTTGCTTCAGTTTGTGGGGCAGGCAGAAGCCAGTCCCCAAGGATTCACCCTGAGGGTCCAGGGCAGAGAGCTCTATCTCCTTCCTCTGAAGGATAATTTTAGCAAAGCGGGGCTGAGAAAACTCTGGAAACATTCACGCACTGGTAGAAGAAAGCATAAATTTATTATCAGCAGGGAAAAAGAAAATTATTATCATCCATCAGGGTGGTGAGGAAGACAAGCAAAGCCCTTAGTGAAGCCACTCCGTGGGTCTCAGCTCTGCCTTCTCTTGCTATCTACCGGATGCACAGTCTGGTTCTTTAAACAGTACCTGATTCACTGGAGTGGTCGGGATAATGGTCTACCTCCTCAGTGGTACAAAGAGCACCAGGTTGGAGTTGCCTTTTATACAAGATCAAAACCAATATAACAAAATTTGTTTAAATAATAAAATGTGCTCAGCTTTATATGGCCACATAAATCCCAAACATGCTACAACACTATCCCTGGGGACTGGATTGTCTGGCTTGTAGAGATGGCTCACTTTCCATGGGTCTTCAGTACCCTGTTATTAATTTAAATATACTCTTCATATCATCAATACATATCTGCTTGAGAGAAACAGAGAGGGAGAGAGGCAAAAACTTACATTAACCCTAAACTTCTGCTACCCTGACATACAGCAGATATCTAAATATTCGTTTCTAACCTCAGCCATCACTCTCTGTATTTAATGGTTCTCTATTACCGACATGTAATAGAAATCCAAGTCCTCAGATCTGATATTTCACCTTCTGTAACGTCTCATTTGACTTGCCGACATTCAGCTTCACACGTTCTCTCCCAGCCCCAGCCCACAGACTGCGCTGCAGGCGGGTGTGGTCCAGCTGCGTTTTGCAAAGACAAGGGCTAACGTCCCCACCTCTGCGCTTTGATTTAAGCCATTTCCATTACCCAAAATATACATCTGTTTTTCAGTCACTCCTACACACTGTGAAGTCCTTGAGAAGATGGACTGGGTATTATTCATTTCTTTATTTTCACAGTGTTGGGAGAGCTTTTTGAACACACTAGCAGTCACAAATGGGTATTAAACAATAATTGGATTGAAAAAAACAAATCAGGTTTTTGTCTGTTTGTTTCTCACGCCTGCCACTCAGGGATGGTATCGAACTTCAACACCTTTACTCCAAGGGAAGATTTATAGCACAAAGATTTCTTTCAAGATTTTTTTATGTGACCCAATAGAAATATGATGGCTCATGGTTAGAAATAGAATGGATTCTAGTCAGAGAATTACCAAATGTAGGAAAACTAACTAAGATTTATTTTTTTATGAAATAACTTGCCTATGTTTAGGAAACTCCCAGGTTATATATCTCACAATTAGAAAAGTTCATGTAATGTACATACATGTTCCCTCCTGTTTCTATGATCCCACAAGTGGATCCCAGTGGTTATTGCACTTAACTCAGTCAACAGGCAGCAAAAAGGTAGCTGAAATATACACACATATGTCTCAAATATATAAAAATATACCTCTTTTCATTGAAATTGCATATAAAATGTTTAGTCTTCTTTTTAACTTGAGATTAAGTTTATGGGGTATTTTTCACCTGAATTGAAAAAAAATAAGTGTATTATGTTTTTAAGAATCAATTTCACTTGACATCTATAAAGGTTTACCACAGGTCTCTGCCTTCTGGAGGGCACCAGGCGTGATGCTGAGGACTCAAGGACACAAAGTGTGTCCACCTTGGATGTGAGTCACTCACACTCTCGCAAAAGGACCAGATGTGCAAACAACTAACAATGTGATGTGTTGAATAGTAACAGTAAGAAAAAAATGCCACAGGAGCACAGAGCAAAGGGCTACGCCTCCTTCCTGCAGAGACATAAACCGAGACAAGCAGAGCCGAAGGCTGACCTTTGGGCTGGCTAGGCGGAGAACAGCTGAGTGCTTTGCAAGAATTAGAACATTGAAAAACACAGTTTATGGTGCCCGGGAGATTGACAGGGGCTTACGCTGGGAGAGGAAAAACTGAGTGACAGGGCTGGTAAAATCAAAGGCCAGACAAATGGCATCAACACATAAAGCAAGCCTTGGTGGGGGTCACAGCAGACTGGAGCCAAAGTGTCTTGTCGGCAGAGGCTGGGCACAGCCCCCCCAAACACGTGGCTGCCACAGGAAGTGCCGGCCACATGGGCCTGAACTTGGGATTTGAAAAAAAATGAACAGAAATAAATGACAAAGGGCTGGAGATTGAGTTCAGTCACTCGGCCAATGATGTCGTTTACTACGTCACATCGGGAAACCCCAGTAAAGCCCCTGGACATTGAAGTTCGAGGAGTCTCCTGGCCGGTGAACCCACCGCTGTGCTGGGCGAGGCCATGGAAGCTCTGTGCTCCCTCTCAGACTCATCCTGTGTGTCCTTTGTCCTAAAACTGTATTTGCAGTAAATAACAGTAAAATAAAATCTAAAAAGGAACAAGATTATGAATTTTTATATAAAAATCTACCAATTTTTAGTTATTGGAAACTGCTTTAGACTTCTTAATACTATGTTATAGTCGAACAAAATATCTGTGGGCTAAGTCTGACCTGCAGATGGCCGGGGTCAGAGTCCTTTCCCGCTGAGGACAAGGCTGAGAAGGTGGGTTGGGGACAGGCGGTAGAAGGGAAAAATAAAGTCATAAATGCATTTTGCTTTTGTAAGTGAAGGAGGGGGTTCCACCACCTACACATATGTCGAGCTTACTGCACACGTGAAAGGTACTCCTCACATACTTCATTGTGTATCCACTATGCTTTGAGAAAGCTATTTTTTAAAGTTACACAGCAGAAATATGCCGTCCAACATCAAAAATAAATAAAATTCAGATAAATATGTTTGCTAGTTCCCGAGTCTGTCCAGCCCCACTTGCCGTGTGCACCCAGTGGAAGGTGGAGGCTGGAGGCAGGAAAGCTCCAGGGGAGGGGCCAAAGCCTTCCCCAGCAGCCCCCTGGGAGTGAGCCCCTCATTCCGAGTGCGACTTGGAATGAAAAGAACGAAGACAGTAAGAGACGTGAGCCCTGGCCCTCAATCTCTGGGTTTCTTTAGTCTCTTGCTTCTCATAAGAACTAAGAGAAAAGGAAGACAAAACATGGGTGGGGGAGCGTAAAGGGGGGCGTGCAGGAAAAGGAGGCGGTCCCATTGGCTGTATTCTTCATGCCGTGCTGCTTCTGTGGATTTTGTCTGGCAGTAGGTTCTTCCATGGACCTGCTGAAATGCTTATTTTGGGCCCACGGTGAAGAGTGTAAACTGTGATGAGAATAAAGAATGAGAAGTGCTCTAAAGCCGAGAAGATTATTGCTAATCAGCTCGCTCTCCGGGCTCTTACAGATTCAGCTGCGATAGGCCTGCTTAAGACAGGAAGAGGGTCTAGGGCTGAGGGGTGGTGGTGAAATTTTCTGATGAGCCTATCTTCTTCTGTTTCAGAAGCTAAGTTAATTAATTGGTTAATTAGCATATTATTTTTCATTTAATTATATGTAATGCATATATGCATTCTCAGGAAATATATGCAAGGAAAAGACAGAAAACTTATAACTGATCTTTCTTGTGTGAGGTATTTTCGGGGATTTCTATCATCTTTCAGGCGAAGTTAAATTTTCTGAGAGAAGAAATTACGCATTTTCCTATGCACAATGGATTTTTTCTTTTCTTTTTTCTTCTTGAGTGAAAAGGCAACGATAGAAAATATAAAGTAAGGTTCAGAATTATATTAAACACTTGTACTTTGTGAGCTGTTATGCTAACGATGAAATTGTACCCAGTGTAAGTTCTCAGCACAATGGATCCAGTTATGCTCTGTGGCTCACATTAACATTATTAAGAACTGTGCTGTTTAATCGCACAAATCACATGACAAATTATCTACACGGGATGTTAAACCATGGGAAAAGATAGCAAATAGAGGGAACTGGGTAGGTCAAATGGTAGGTAATAGAGCGTATCAAAGTTAAACTGTTGGGAAGGTTGCTAGGAAGTGAATAATGGTCAAACAGTTGCCTTTGTAGATGTAGAACTGAGCCCACAGGCTGGAGACTCAGGCAGAACTCTCTGACCCTAAATCTTCTGGTAACTTACTTTGGGATCCTGGAAAAGCCATCTGTTTTGCTAAGCCACATCTCACGACATAAAGTTAGTCCACTGCTTAATACTTAATAAACAGACAATAGGAGGTAGCTGCCGCCATGACAGATTCTTAGACAAGCCCTTTACGTATTATTCCATCATACCAACCCATTTTACAGGTTAGAATACTGAGACTAGAGACATAAAGCTTACTTGCTTAGGGTCATGCAATTTGTTAGAAACAGAGCTAGGAAGGAAACAGGAAACCGTGAACTCTTCCCCATTTTTGTATCTTATTTTATAGGTAATATCTGTCTTGTTCTTTATCACTGAAGTATAATTAGTGTATAATATTCATAGCTATTTGAAGTGTACAATTTGATGAGCTCTGGCATATGAACACACCTATGAAACAACCACCACAATCAAGATAAGAATATAACCCTTGACTCCCCAAAGCTCCCTCCCCGTCCTGTATAATCAGTTTCTATCGAGTATCTTCCTCACCTGCTATGGACAACTGGTCCTCCACTCGTCATTATAGAAAGTTTTTTATTTTCTGAGATTTTACCGAAATTGAATCAAATAGTACATATGTTTATAGTACACTATCCATTTTATTGGGGGAGGGGTCTGATTTCTTTTGCTCAGGAATATTATTTGAGAGTTATTCATGATTTTGAATTTAACAGTTGTTCACTCAATTTTATTCCTGAATAGTATTCCTTACCACGATTCGTTCACCTGATAACCTGCAGATAGACATTTCAGTTGTTTCCAGTCTGCAGCTATTATAAAAAATCTGCTATGCTCATTTGTGTACAAGTCTTTGCGGGACATGTGTTTTTATTTCTCTTGGGTAAATACCAGGCATAGATTAGCTGTCTTATGGTACAAGGATATTCAGCTTTGGAAGAAACTGCCAAACTGTTTCCTACGGGGCTGTGCTTTCTGTATTCCTGCTGGGAGTGTCTGGGAGTCCCAATCCCTTCCATCTCCACAGACACATGCAGTATTAATTTTCTATTGTGGTGTAACAAATTTCCGCCAACTTAGTGCCTTAAAATAACATAGATTTGTTAACTCACAGTCTTAGAGGTCAGAAGTCTGGGCCCGATGTGGCTGGATTTACTCCTCTGATTCTCACTAGGCTAAAATCAGGACATGGTCTAGGTATGCAGCTCAGTTCCTCTTCGAGCACACACACGGTGTGGCAGAATTCAGTTCCTGCACATTGTGGGAGTGAGTTCCCATTTCCACGCTGGGGTGGTGGGCTAGTGAGCTCAACTCCTAGAGGCTGCCCGCATTCCTTGACACGTGGCTGCACTCCGTAAGCCTCAAAGCTGGCGCAGGTGCACTGAATACCTCTCCTGCTTCGGATCTCTGCAACTTCCCCCTTAATGACCTCAAATCCGGATCTAAAGCCCCAGGTGATTAGGATCAGGCTAATCCCGATAATCTCCTTATCGTGCATTCAACTGATCTGGGAACTTCATTTCATCCACAGAAATCCTTTCTTCACAAGAATAATATTTCATCATATTCACAGATTCTGTGCACACTAAAAGGAGGATACTTACGTTAGTAAGGATATTATGTAAGGTCAAGAGCCTTTGGGGGTCATCTTAAAATTCTGCTTACCATAACATTTTTACTTTAAATATAGCAGAGGTATTTCACACTGATTTTGAGTTGCATTCCCCTAATGACTAATAAGATTAAATATCTTTTAAAAAACTTTTCCCTTGTAATCTGATTATCTCCTTTGGTAAAGTGTTCAAAACTTTACCCATGTTTTAATAGTTTGCCTCCTTACTGATTTTTTTAAAGTGCTTTAGATACTACAGATGCAAGACCTTCACCACATATATATGTCTGCATGCATCTTCTCCCAGATCGCTTTTTCATTTCCATGACCTTAAAGAGCAAAGCATTTAATAAAATTTTTGATAAAGTCTAATTTATTTATCTTTTTCTTTTATAGTTTGTGGGGGTTTTGTATCATATTTAAAAGATATTTGCCAAATTCCAAGGTCATTAATTTTCCTTTATTTTTTATTACACAAGTTTTACACCTTTAGGTCAAACATTTTGGCCTGTGCTTCATTTTCAGTTCATTTCTGAATGTGATATAAGAAAAGGGTCAAGGCTTATAATTTGCATATGGATAACTAATTGTTAGCACCATTTATTGAAGATACCCTTTCCCTATTGAATTGCTTTGACACTCGTGTTAAAAGTCAATTGCCCATATTTTGTGACTCAACGTTTGCTTTTTTCCCCTTGATCTCTGTGAATAGCTTTATGCCAACACAACATTGTCTTAATTCCTGGTAGCTTTATATAATAAGTCTTAAAATCAAGTAGTATTAGTCTTTTACTTCCTTCTTTTTCAGACCGGTTTTGGCTTTTCTAACTACTTTGCATTTCAACATAAGTTTTAGAATCATCACGTGAATGTCTTAGAAGGCATGCTTGGATCTTAACTGAAATTGCATTATCTCCATGGATCAATTTGGGTAAAATTGGTATCCTAAGACTATTTCGTCTTCTGACCAATGAACATGCTATATCTTTCTATTTATTCTGGTCTTTTTTTTCACCACGAAATTTTGAGGTGTTGAGTGTATATGTTTTGCAAATCTCTCATCAATTTCTCACAAGTATTTTGTATTTTTGATGGTATTTCTCTTTAATTTCAGTTTTTGCTGTTTGTGGATAGTAAATGGAAATTCAATTTACTTTCTATTTCCCATTATAAATAGTTTTAATGCCTTTTTCTTGCTTATTGCACTGGTTAGTATCAGCACTACACTACAGAATAGAAGTGGCAAGGACACGCTTATGAAGTAATTCTCGGTCTTATGGGGAAAGGATCCAGGCTTTCATCATTAAGTGTGATATAGTTGTAGATTTTTCCTAGATGCCTTTATCAGATGAAGAAAATTCCTCTCTCTCTCTTGTTGGCAGAGAGTTTTTTAAAATCATAAATAAGTGTCAGATATCATCAGATGTTTTTTCTACATCTATTGTAATCATATAATTTTTCTCCCTTCAACTCTTGATATGGTGAATTATATTGTGTTAGCCTGTTAATGTGATGAATTACATATTAAATCAACCTTGCATTTCTGAGATAACCTCTATTTGGTCATGATATGCTATCCTTATCGTTGCAATGTATTTATTAAAATCTTGTTTAAAAATATGTCTGTGTTCATACTGGATATACAGTCCATTGACTGTTTCTTCATTTCTAAAATAATGCTATAACATTTCTTTAAACACTGAATAACTGCATCCCCTACAATTTTTTATGTAATATTTCAATTTTCATACCATTTGACTCATGAATTATTTATTATTTTGTTTATTTTCCAGATATTTTAGAAATTTTCAGGTATCTTTCTGTTACTGATTTCTAACTTAATTCTATCTTGGTCAGAAAAGATACTTGTGTGATTTCAATACTTTACAATTTGAGGAGAGTTTTTAATGGCTCAGAATATGGCCTATTTTGGTGAACATTCTATATGCACTTAATAATAACGTGTATCCTGCTCTTGGTGGCTATAGGGTTCTTAAATATCAGTTAAGTCAAGTTGTTGCTAATACTGTTGAAGTCTTGCCTATCCTTGGTTTGTCTGTCTAGTTGGCTAATCAATTATCAGGGAAAAAAAGATGATGAAATCTTTGGCTCTAATTGCTGATTCATCTACTCCTCCTTTCAGTCCTGTCAGTTTCATTTTAGGCATTTGGAAGCTATGTTATTAGGTGTGTAACCATGTGCCTCTTTATGAATAAACCCCTTTATTACCATGAAATGATCTTCTTTATCTTTAGTAGTATTCTCTGTTCTAAAATTTACTTTGCCTAGTATTGATATAGCTACTTCAGCTTTCTTTTGGTTGATGTTAGTATGGTATATATCAATTTCTGTCCATTAATCTAACCTATTTAGGTTTATAATTAAAACAGGGGTCTCATGGGCAAGTTTTGAAAAATCCAGTCTGTAATCTCTGCCTTTTTATTGAGGTGTTTAAAGCATATACCTTGCATGTGAGTATTAATTTGTGTGAGTATTAATCTGCCATTCTGCTACACTTCCTGTCTATTCTATCTGTTCTTTGTTCCCTTTTTTCTGCTTTGTTTCAAATGAATTGAATATTTTTAATGATTTACTTTTATCAGTTTTTTAGCTGTTAATGCCATCCAATGCATTTTTTATCTCAAACATTGTATTTTCAACTCCAGAAATTCAATTTGTGTTTCTTTTTATCTTTATATGTCTCCTTAGCATGCCTGTGCTTTCCTCTATCTTTGTGAACATATGGAGTATATTTACAATTTTTTAAATCTTTGTCTACTAATCTTATCATCTTTTCCACTTCTGTGTCTTTTCTAACAATTGAGTTTTATTCTCATTATAGTTCTTTTTTCCTGCTTCTTTGCTTGCCTCATAAGTTCTGAAGAAACATGAATTTATTCTGTTGGATACTGAATTCATTTAGAGTTCTTGAAATTATTTTTTAGCTGTGTTTTGGGATGTAGTTCAGGTACTTAGAAAAAGATTGGCCCTCCTGAATCTGGCTTTTAAGCTTTGATGGGCAGGACAAGAGCAATGTCTAACCTAGGGCTAATCTGGCCACACCACTGAGACAGCACCTTTCTAAGTACTAAAACCAATACCTGTGCATCCTGAGGTTTTTCTGTTCCATCTTGATGTGACTCTGCTCCTCTCCCGTGATTCTCTTCCTGACTCTAAAGGGTTTCCTCACAGCGTGCGCCTGCTGGCCCTGAGCAGAGGACTCCCTTGGAGCCAACTCTTGTCTCGGGCACTCCGCCTTGCTAGTTCTAGCCACCTTGTACTGCCCAAATCCTCCACTCTCATCATCTCAGGGAGACTGCTGGGCCCAGTGCGGGTTACCCTTCCCTATTCTGCAGCCTGGAAGCTCACTCCAAGCAGTCAGCTGAGACTTGTCCATCTCGCCTCTTCTTTTCCTTCTCTCAAGGATTTCTGTCCAGCGCTGCCTGTTGTCCAGTGTCTGAAACCACTGTTTTATATTTTTTTGTCCACTTTTCCAGTTATTTAAAATAGGGGGATAGGTCTGGCCCCTGTATCTCCAGTGTGGCTGAATACAGAAGTCTATGTCTTCATTTAAAATAAAAATCAATACTACAAACACCATTACTTGCCTTGCAAGTCAATAAAGGTAGGTTTTTATCATCAGTGTTAATGATCACATAGCATTCTAGTGAGTGAATGAATCGTGACCTATGAACTCATCGCCTATTGCCAGGCAGATAGGTTTTTCCAATTCACTGACATTTCAAAAGTGCGCTGATAAAAACTAGAGTCCTTGGCTTTTTGTTCTGACACTAAGCTGACTTTAAAACTCTAAAATGTTCTAGGCTACCATGTTTGTTCTGCGGTTTCACCTCAAATACATTTTGCTGGAATTTTAACAAGGGGAAAGGTGAGAAGAAAGACAGTCAGTTTTGACAGATGATGTTCTGACCTGAGATTGATAAAATGTGAAATTTTTGACTTCAGCCCAGCATGAACTCTCTTTGGGAAAATTGAGTTTTGTGAAGCCTCACTTCTGTGAAAATATACAGGAGGAAACCTAGGCAGCCAGTTTATTGGCTGAGTAACTAAAAATACACGGCACCTTGGCAGGTAAATTCAAGTTGGTGCTAGGGGCAATCTGGAATGAATACAGAAACTTTTAATCATGCAATTGTGGCGGAATAGGCAGTGGGGGTAGACTCACACTACAAATGTATGGCGGTTGCTTTAGCTGCTGAAATAACCCGATGATCTAATCCATGCCCCAACAGACATGCCCCTGATTTGGGCCCAATAGTTGTGTTTTACAGAGTTTCAGCAGAGAGCCCAGGATGATGGGATAGTGAAAAATAAATGATACAGGTAGAAGTGCCATTAAGTTAGAGTTGCGATATGTTAATAGACAGTGAGGTGAATTTGAAATAGAATAAGGTAACCATTTGCAAAGCTTAAAAAAGACAAATAGCCTGAAATATCTCCTGCAGGAAAAAAAGAGAGAAAGAGAAAGAAAGAAAGAAAGAAAGAAAGAAAGAAAGAAAGAAAGAAAGAAAGAAAGAAAGAAAGAAAGAAAGAAAGAAAGAAAAGAAAGACAATCCTAATGTTTACACAGCAATCAGAATTAGTTCTCTGTTTATTTTACTAAAGATTACACCTAGATGTCTGGACAGTATAAAGTGTGAAGAGCTTTTCATTTGTAATTGGGGTTGAATTTCACAAGTCTTAGGAAAATAAACAAGTTGAAGTCTATTTTTTTAAGTTCTCAGATTTTCTAGTTTTGAAAAATTAACCAGTTTCCTTTTGGGTGTTTAAAACTTTAATGATAGAGAAGGGGAAAAGATAAGCCAGTCACAAAAAAACAAAAATTTAATGGAGATTTATGACTATGATTCGTGTAGAACTGTTTGGCTTTGAAAACTGTCATGTTCAAAATTGGGATTAGAAAAATGAAAAACATTCAGAAATAATATTGGGAATAAAAGTTCATATTCCATTTAATGTTTTTATATATTTTTTGGTTTTTGTAAAACATTTATCTTTCCACTTTTTTAATTTAAATAAAGATCCTTGATGGTAATGCAGAGTGAGATTCTTTTACTCATTTTTCATTCAAACTTTTTTTTAGCACAAACAACAACTCTGATAATGTACCTGGGGATACAGTGAGGAGGAGATACAATAGCAAGAAAGCATTTTTAAGAATAAATCGCTTTCATAATTACAAATCAGGTGTTAAAAAATGGTGTCATTTTATATTTTGTTTTTATTATTTCCTTTGACTAGTCCCAAAGAAGATGATAGTGCCATCATTTTCTCAGAGCGAAATATGTGTTTTTATGTTCAATGTTTTTATATTCTCATATACTAGGCATGTCTTTGTAAAAAGCATGTACTTTTATTTTATAATTGAGTTAGTCAGTCTTTGCATTTGAATTGGATCATTTAATCTCTATTTGAAGTTAATATGGTTGTTGCTATTTTTATTTAAATTTATCCTATTTGTTTTATATTTGTATCATCAATTATATACGTTTTCCTCTTTCTTGTCTTTTAAAATTATTTTCTATTCTCTATTTTCCCCTGTATTAGTTTGGTAGTTATATATTCTTTTGTTATTCTTTTAGGGATTTATGCTAGAGATTTAAAAAAAGATCATTTTTGATGTAGCCCTGGCGATGTGGCTCAGTTGGTTGAAGCCACGTCCCATCAACAAGGTTGCAGGCTTGATTCCACGTCAGGGCACACACCTGGGTTTCCAGTTTGACCCCCAGTCGGGGCGGGTCTGGGAGGCAACCAATCAATGTTTCTCTCTCACATGGATGTTAGTCTCTCTCTCCCCTTCCTCTCTCTAAAATCAATAAAAACATATCCTCCGGTGACAATTTAAAAAACACAAACATTCTTGACATATAAAAATCTAATTTTATTCTGTATTTCTATCATCTTTCCAAAGTTTTCATTTTCTTCCTTCCTAATTTATACATTACTGTTGTTGTATACAACAGTACACAAAAACAGTTATTATTTTTATTATTATTTTTATATTCAGTCACATGTTTACACTCTTAATTCCTTCCTTCATCTTTGAATTTTCATTTTAATCATTTACCTTCTGCCTGGAAAATATAATATTTGGTATTTGCAATATTATCAATATACATATGGTAAATACCTCCATATTTGTTATCTGAAACTGTTTATATTTAACTTTTACTCCTCAAGGATATTTTCACTGGTAGTAAAATTCTAGGTATGCTAAAAATATGCTTTCTAATTTTTTGTCTTTAGTTTTACTCTGATTGTCTGGGGCTTTTGTTTGTTCTTGTTTCTTGTGTATTTATCCTCCACGAGAGTGGTGAGGAATCATGATTCTGTCACTTGATACCTTAACTTAATTCTGGAAAATTCTCAAATATTGGTTCTAACCCAGTTTCTCATTTCTTTCTGGGATTCCAGTAATATTTGTATTAGACTTTCTTACTTGTATCTGACGCCTCTCTTGCCTCTTCCTCTGTATTTTTTACTCTTTCGTCTCTCCATGTTTTCTTTTGGATATTTTCTTGTAGCTATCTTCTCATTCACTCACTCTCTCTTCAGTTGTGTCTAAAATTCTGTTAAACCCACTCTCTAAAATCTTAACTGATTAAAGTATTTTTCAGATCTGAAATTTCTCATTTTAATTTCCTGTTCTGTGTCATAATTCTTAATCCTAATTCTCCTTTTTATCTTTATATCCTTGAAAATAATGAGAATGGTTATATAAAAGTGTGTTTCTGATTACTCTATTTTCTGATTTTTATTTAATTTATTTCCCTTGTCTGTTTCTCTTGGATTTTTGTTCATATTGATATGTCTCTTTGATTGTCTCTTTATTTTGACTAAATGCCTGACATTTCATTTAAAAATTAATAGAGGTAATTTAAGGATGGTGCTGCTTTCATTCATAGAAAATTTAAGTTTATTGCTGGTAGGTAGCTTAGACTATTAGAAATTTGGAAGGACTTCATTCAATAAAGGATTCAGTCCCTGTAAATGTCAATTTAACTCAATATCTCTTACTCCTAAGATGATGTTCTTCTGGTTCCCTACACAAAGCATCAGGAGTTACCAGGCTCCTTGGACTTCAGTGGTACCTGGACTTTTTTTGTACCACTCTTGTTCTGAGAGTCTGGGAAAATTCTGCTCAGCTTCTCCGCCTCTCAATCCTGGAATAAGTGGATGTTCCGAGTGGAAAAGCTATCACCCCCTGTCTGAGCTTTCATCTTCTATCTTGTCTTGGTTGCATCATTTCTCCTTGCTTTGCTGGCTATTTCATAGATTATTTTGTGTCCAGCTTTTCTAATCTTCACAGAGAGGTTGATCCAAATTTCCTAACTTCTGTTGCTACACTTTGAACTTCTCTCTCATAGCTCTCATACCATAGTCTACAAACATGTTCCTATCTCTCAAACATTAAAATGTACAAGAAAAAAACCTCCCCCTGTCTCTGGGACTTCTTTAAACCTGCTCTATTGCAGGTAGGGTACCATAAAGAGGGTACCATGCCTTCCCATATGGACAGATCCTTCAGAGGAGGCTACAGCTATCTCCCCACACCTTCACTTTTCACTCCGCTTTTATCGGTCTGGTCTTTTTATTTCATCATGATCCAGAAACTGCTGTACAGGAAGTCGGCAGTGACCACCTGATTCCACAGTCCAGCAGACTCGTGTTAGCCTGTACCTTACTCTCTTTCACATGTGAAATTCTTGAAAACCCAACCAGCAGATCAGCGTAGTTTTAATTTTTATCGGTTTTCTTATTATGGAAGTTTAATCTTCTTTCATATGTTTAAGCACGATTTGCACTCATTCTTCTGTAAACTGTCTAGGTTATTGCTCACTTTATGAGAGCTATTTGTATATTAAGAATTTAGTTCTTTGTTTTTATATGAAATACAGTTTTTCATACTTTTGACATTTTTTCCATGCAGATTTTTCTTTTAATGCAGTAAAATTTGTTATTATTTTGGAATTTTGACTCATATATTAGAAGTCCATTATGGAATTTCTGATGATGATGTGTGCTAAGCCAGGCTTGGAGGAGGGACAAACAATATTCGCTATTTTCTTAAAGACTAAAACACACTAAATTTCCTACCAGTCATCTTAGGTTATGAATCCTCAGGATTTCCAATGGATTTTCACTTAAAAGCAGACATATGGAGGGAATTCTTTCAGGATTGTGTTCCAGTCTTATACCCTGTGGAACATAAGGGTTCTGTTAGAATTATCCCAGAATTCAGAGTTACTTGAAGAGCAGGTCAAAACATAACAAATCTCATGCCTTGCCCATCCTATAGCTGGCCACTGAAATAGTATCTAACAGTACCTTAAAAACAGTCCATTTTCAGCCTGTTGTATGAATTGCAGTATAGACTGCAGTGTGCTATAAAGAACCATCAACCAGGAGACGTGGATTTTTGTTTGTATGGTCCACAGAAAAGTGATTTAGTCTAGGGAGAAGACAATGGGAACCAAAATTTGGAAAATTTCCTTTCATATCCCTATGCTCTCATTTATTAGTTGTATGATTTTGTCAATCCCTTTTATCTTCCTGAGCCTTTTTTAAAAATACCTATAACAAGAGGATAACCATTTGTGTCCCAGATGAGTGATTATAGGTATTTTTAAAACTCTAAAATGTCTTCCCTGCCCTCACCTCCACCACCTTCTTTAATTTTTTTGGCAAATACTCTATCATTTTATGTTCTATCTTTTCCCATAGCATTTTAGGTATAGTATCTTATAAAGAAAAGATGCTATATGTATAAAAAAGAATTGAAAATCTAGTAATGATGAAGATGCATAATTATTGTATAAAATGGGCTGGAGGAATTGAATGCCTCCCATAATTCATAATGTATGAAGTTTGAGAGATAGGAGGAAACAAACACTGAATATTTCTAGAATATAATTGAATCTGGGTAGCACCAGAGTCATATGGGATTCACTTCACACAAGAAAGTTTAGGGTAGAAAAAACAGTAATTCTTTCAGTGAGAAAATAAGGTAACAGAAGAAGAAGGAAAGATTGATCAAGCATCAAGATTAGTGAAAGAAAGGAAATGACCAAAAGGCAAATCCAAATGCTGGTTACTACACAGGAAAAAAAATTAAGAAATTGCTACAACACAGGGAAGCTTGGCATTAGACACCTTGCTTGTAAAAACTCGGGTAACAAGAACAATGTCTTGGATACTAAAAAATTTCTAAAATACTGATATAGTGAATTTGATTTCATGAAACAAATTATTAAACCAAACAGGAAAATATTTAATAGAGGTATAGAAGAGGCTAAGATATATCTGTTATAACTACCTTTTACCTTACTGAAATTTCACATTATAAAAATTAAATATGTTTTAAGAGAAAAATAGTCAGAAATTAAGTAATAATAAGGGGAATCTATTATAATATGAATTTAAATGTTTTATAATACCCAAACCTATTTTTTAGTTACACATTTATTTTTAGTGGAAAGGACGTTAGAAAAAAATCCAGCAGTAAACAATAGCAAGATGCCTTTGCACTGTTCTAAGTCTCTTTACTTGTGTACGTGTGGAGTATCTTTAATGTGTGTGCTTAACTTTTCTTAGTCTACAGATATTCCTTTAAAGCTATATTACTAGAAGTCATTTCACTCCCTTTGGGATGTGCTTTGAAATTCATCACGTGCAAATCCTTTTAATAATTTTAACGGAGGGAGGACAGTGGTGGTGAGAAATTGTTTGATATGCTGTGTACCTTTGCTTTAAATAGCGTTTCAGTATTAATAGGTGCTCCTGAATGTCAGTGTGATAGGTTGTATCAGTGGAAGTACTACAGAAGAAAACTTGTCATAATGACGTAAATATTACTTTCAATAGAAAAGTCATAAAATATTGAGGTTGGCACCAAATATACTTAACTCAGGGCACCGAGTTCCACGGCAGATCAGACACATCCAGTCCAAGGACTGGTCTTCCTTCTGGTCTGGCAGGCCACACCTGATGTATGTAACTCTCACTCCCTACACACATTCAAAGATGTCCCTCAAGTCCCCCAGCCCCCAGCTCCCCACTTCCCTCCTGAGGAAACTTATATTGCTTTCTGGATTATGCCAGATATAATTATCACTGAGTATTTCAAAACATTTTCTTTGCAAGTTAGGCCCTGTTAATATCAACTGTCTCCTACAATCATGTATATTGTGATTAGGTTTCCCTTTTTTCTAGGTGATGCACCATTCAGTCTATCTTCCTTTATCCAGACATAAAATCTAAATCCTCGTAGTTCTGTGTGATACAGGGCAGCTGTCCTTCTGACATAAGAAAAATTATCCCCAGATAAAAATAGAGTTGTTGGCTGTTCAAATTTCTTAAAACTGTGATTAATGAGTCATTTTTAAGTAACCTAGTTCTTTTTGAAGTATGAAAACCTGTTGTACTTTTTTCTGTTAATAATACTTTAGAGTGAGCTCAGATTTTCGATCGCTTGTGTAGTCTAGTGTTATAAATAAAAACCTGATTCATGATTTAACATTATGCAGAAATAAAAGGCATTCTATTTGGTAATGTGCATTTAATCCAAAGTTCCTGAGCTCACCCCAGCATTCCGACCACTCACTTATCATTTATCTTTGCCTATTAATAAACAGTACAGATTCTGCCGTCACTACGCTTTTAAACCTGTTGAGATTAGTGTATCAACCTCATGCACCTTCTGATGATAACATTGAGGAATACTACTACTTCTCAATGCTAATGTTACTTCTCTGCTTTTACTCTCTCAGGAAAGCTCTGTCATTGTCTCACATCAGGTGACAATGTGTGAGGCAGGAAGTAAGGCAGCCAAGTATCCAGCGCTCCACAGGTCCTTTGAATGTGTTACAGGCCATCTGAAGCAAACGTGGAGGGAGGACACACCAGGAAATAACATGAAAGCCTGCCAATTATCCAGCAGTGAATCACGCCAGCAATTCATGGAGAAGCCAAGACAATTACATGAGTCACGAAAAACATTTTTTCTGTTATAAACCAATCGCCAAAGCAGGGCTGCAGAGAGAATGAATGCATCAGACAGTAGACATGAAAACATAAATAACATGCTACTCGTTTAAAGAAAAAAATCTGAAAAACTTATCATGTTTGTATAAGAAATTGGCTATTAATTACTTTTCAAATGTCCCACAATGATCAGATTTAGTTAACTAGTTAATTAGATTCAGTTTGAAAACTGAAGCTTGGAGAACACCCAGTAAGATAGAAAATCTGATAAAATTTTCAAAATGCTGGAATAAGTTCAACCAATAAGAGATACTGGAAGTGAAGTTTCATAACATGATTTTGTACTATAGAAGCAGAAAGTAGAATGCCAATGAAAGAGGAAACAGAGAATGGAACTGAGGTTAAGAGGGTGGAGGTGTTTCACATGAGAAAAAGCACTTTAATGCTGTGATTACTGAAGTCAGAGAAAGTAACCTGCATGAGAAGTGCACACGTTCTTTGGTCATTGGTTGCATATCTAGTGCTGCGTTGTTGACCCATGTGGACACAGACAAAAGCAGAAAACCTTAACCTTGCCCTAAATGTGCTGAAAATCTAGGCAAAAAAAGAATACTAGTAAACAGAAAATAGAATGAGAAACTTGGCAGTGAGTAAGCACTAAACTGTGCTGAAACCGCAAATGCTATAAAGTACAACAGAAAGTAGAAAGTAAAATAGGGGTGCTTGCTTTAAGGACAGTTCAGAAACTGAATCCATATCATAAGTAAGGGTTGCATTCAGAGATAAGTATAGGAGTCTACACTTGGGTGAATGACACTTTGCCACCGATTAACAGTCCTCTAAAAGAATAAATATTATTTTAAAGTAATCAAAAATATTCTTGGATCTGTAGGAAAACAATAAAACTAGAATAAATGAAATATATTTTATGGAAAATGGTTTAACCAATAAGAGGGATGAGATTAGGATACAAAATGAACATACAAAAATTAGTTACACTACTATACACTAACAACAACCTATCCAAATAAGAAATTTTTAAGAATCCCATTTACAATAGCATCAAGAAATAAAAATTAAATACTTAGGAATACATTTAAGTAAGAATGTGAGAGATCTGTATGCTGAACTTATAAAACATTGATGAAAAATTGAAGAAGACACCAAAAAATGGAAAGATATCCCATGTTCATGGACTGAAATTATTAAGATTATAGATTCACTGCAATCTCTATCAAAAGTCCAATGATATTTTTCACAGAAATAGAAGAAAAATCTAAAAATTTGTAAGAACCACAAAAGACCTGGAACACATCAAAGCAACCTTGAGAAAGAAGAAAGCTGGCGGCATCACGCTTCCTGACTTTAAACCATACTGCATGGCTACAGTAATCAAAACAGCATGGTGCTGGCATACAAACAAACATACACACCAATGGAACAAAATGGAGCGCAGAGATAAGTGCATGCATTTACGGTCAGTTGATCTTTGACAAATGTGCCGAGACATACAATGAAAAACAGGCAGTCTTTTTAATAAGTGGTATTGATAAACTGGTTTCCGCATGCAGAAGAGTGAAACTGGACCCTCCCTCCCTCCACATACAAAAATTAACTCAAAATGGATTAACTATTTGAATGTAATATCTGAGACCAGAAAACTATTAGAAGAAAAGATACCCTTTTGATATTGGTCTGGGCAATGATTTTTCAGATATGAACCCAAAAACACAATTCAATGCCAGATAGGGTCCATGGAACAAAAAACAAATTTCCAAACTCAAAATATTAAGTCCTCAGTTCTAAACACCCTCTTTTTTTTATTAATATGACAAAGTTCCTTAATCTGACCACTGTTCCAACATGTAATAGCCAAACCCACACTGCCATCACAGTCCTCTACGTGTTTTTACCTCTTAGTTGTATTAATCCTCAGGCCAACCTTTACTCCATTCTGCCCGTCACTGTTATGGTTATCTCTGGCTTGCCCAGCCAGTTCCTCCTCGATTTCCAATCAGTTTCAATTGGTCCAGCCCACATACCTGTTCACGAAGCAGCACGGACAGATTCAGTGCTTTATTTCTGACTCTGCGAGAAGGCAGCAGGGGGAGGCTTGCGGGCAGCGTTTATAAAGTCTGCGGTAGCATTGAGCAACGTCCTAGGCCTTCACACTCACTCACCACTCACTCACTGACTCACCCAGAGCAACTTCCGGGCCTGAAAGCCTCATTCATGGTAAGTGCCCTATATGGGGGCATCATTTTAAATCTTTACATCATGTTTTTACAACACCTTCTCTATGTTTGGCTATGTTCAGATACAAAAATACTCAGCATCGTGTTTGGTTGCCTACAGTACTCAGTACAATAGATGTCGCACAGTCTGGGTGTGCAGTAGGTGTGGTGGAAAGCCATACCACCTAGGTGTGTGTAAAGGCACTCTGTGATGTTCACACAACGACAAGGTCACCTAATAACTCATTTTTCAGAATGTGTCCCCATCACGAAATAACACACGACTGTGTCCCCTGAGGCAGCTAGAGGCAGAGATGAGCTCAGGTGACGGTCTCGCACTTGGATAAGACACAAGGAAAGCACACTCCACCTTTAAAACTGTCTCCATTATACCACAGAGTTTCTGTTAGTAAGGTATTTTCACTTATGTTATCTTAATTAATTCTATGAGTAGAGATTCTTTTTAAATAATATACAATAGCCCTATAAGACAAATATGACTGCTTTTCTATTAATGAGAAGATAAATTTCAGAGCATATTTTAACAACTGTACTAAGTCACCTTGTAAGCAGCAGAGCCAAATTCAAATTTGAATTTACTTGAACCAAAGTCCACTTTAATGAAGATTACCTTTGACTTAAGGCCAGAAAAAGAGACTAATATATTTTATAAAAGGATCAAATTTGCACAATTGTCAATGGGGATATGTGTTCATATTTGAATCAAGTAAAGTGAAATATAGCAGGTATAATTTGTACAGTGAGAATTTAGGGTTAAAAGTAATCTATGTATAAATACAGTTGATTGATAGCAAGTCATGTAAAATGGGGGTGAGCACGGTGGCTGGTGGGCTACAAATGTCATATGGGTCATCGATCTAAATGGGTGGCAAGAAAGGTAGGGCAGTGAAGAAATAAAGAGGACATGAGAGTGTCTTCTGAATTTGGAAGGCCTGTCTTTTAAGGGGAATTAGAACGTGATCAAGGGCTGGCTGTTTCAGGAAGGCAAATTTTGACTCATTTTAAAGAGAAACTTTGCACCAGATATGAAGTGGGCACTTGGATAGCAGTGAGATTCTCACACAGAGAATCTCAGTAGGCCAGGCAGAGGCTAAAGAAACATCTGTACACGTAAACCACCTACAGATCATGAAGACAAGCCACCAATCCAGGAGAGAAATGGCACACGGACTGGGGACGGTTCCTTTTGCCTGTCCCGATGTGGTTTCCACTCTTCTCCACCTTGCTGTTGACCACAGACGATGGGCTCCCTGCTCTCCAAGACTGTCCGTGGGTTACAATGGAAGCACTGGGCGGAGAGGGCGAGGGAAGAGTTTGTCTCCCACTGTCCTCACCTGACTCCACATGGGGCCACCTGAGTCCTGCTGCACCCTGCACAGAAGGTCACACTGCCTTCTCACCTTCAGCCCAAGAGTGTAACTAGTAACTGCAGTGTCAGCTGCTTTGGGGTCCTGCCCACACATTTGTAAATCTCCTTTTATTAAAATCTCTCCACATCACTCACTGTGAGTGAGCCATCTATTTTTTTCTGGAGCCCTTGCTGATTCAGTCAGTGACTTAAAAGGGCCCCTAGTGGCCCTAAGGTGACACCTGGAACGATGCTCAACAGCATTATTAATCATGGACATACCAAATAAAACCAAACAATATCATTTCATATCCACTAAATTGGCAAAAATGAGACACTTGATAGTAAGAAGTTTGGCAAGAATACAGAATAGCGGGTACTCTTAAGAACTGAGGGTGGGAGCATAGTTTGATACAACCACTTCAGAAAAACAATTTGACATTTCCTGGGAAAGTGGAAAATGTGCATAACTTATGGTCTAGCTATTCCATTTGCAGGCATAGACGAGACTGTACATTCTAGCAACATTTATAATTTTAAAAGAAAAAAAAACAACCCAGGAACAAACAACCCAAAAGTCATTAACAAAAGAATGAGAAAATCACATCATTGACTCCTCACGAGATGACATACTATTCAGCAATGGAAAAAAGAATAATAAACTAAACATACACACATCAGCATAGTGGAAGTTCAGAACACGATATTGAACGAGGAAAGCAATTTGCAGAACACCTTCTGCACCATTCATTCGCAGGAAGTACAAAGGCTTGCAAAACAAAACGATACCTTGTTTCAAGGAGACACACATATGCGGCAAATCTATAAAGGCAAGCAAAGGGCTGATAGGCCAAACGTCTGAGATATTATTTACTTCTGGTGCGCGGGGGGACAGTGGAAATGCAGGTCCAGGCGCCAAGGGGTTGGTACAGACCACCTCTTGAACTGGGAGATATTTAAATTATTGTTTTACTTTTTTGTACTTTCCATACAAGGTAGGTATTCTTTTGCATGTATTCCATTTTTAACAAAAATATTAAAGGGGAAGTCAAAGAATAAGGCCCAGAATAAAAACTAATGAAAAATAGCTATTAACAGATTGTAAGAAACTGTGACACTGTGTTGGTTTTATAATGCTGTGTAAGAAATCACCACAAACTTAGTGGCTTAAAACCAAACAAATGCCCTCCTTTCTATGGGTCAGTGGCCTGGGCACTTCTTTGGTGGTCCTCTCTCACAGGGCTGCAACTTCCTCGGCCCTCCAGTTTTCTTTCACTGGGTTCTATTATCAGCTGCTACTGCTTATTTTCTCCATCGCACCTACCACCGTTTGGAAGTAGTTACTTCTTCGCTTGTTAATTTCTGTGTCTCTCCCACGCACAGAACGAAAGCTCCATGAGGACAGGATTGCAGCACAGACAGGCAGAACCAGCGAACTGTGAGTGGAAGTGACTTCTGACTTCTCTGGATCAAACAGTTAAGAGCCAGGGTACCTCCCCTGTCCCAATCTTCCCCAGCCATCGTCACTGTTTGTCCCTGCTCCAGGGGGCGCAGCCATATTGGAAGGCCTCCATGAGCAACAATGGACTTTTGTTGTGTTATTGAGAGCTCAGTGTGGTTCCAGAGAATACCATATCCTAGACTGAATTTTTTATTATTGTACCTTCAATATTTAAAAGTATGTCTAGGACACTGTAAGTCCTCATTAATGTTTGTTGGGGAAAAAAGGAAGAATGGCCAGACAGAAGGGAGGGAGGGAAAGAGGGAAGGTGGGTGAAATGGAGGGAGGGAGGGAGGGAGGGAGGGAGGAAGGAAAGCAGGACAAATTATCTCTGAATAAATTTAACACTCAAGGAGACTCATGTTTCTGTACAATGCCTCCCCACCCACTGTGTGCCCAACAAGGTACCCCATGCACACCCCCACAGTTTGGAAGCCTAAGACCTGACTACCTTCTGTACCATTTACTAGCCAAGTGACCTTGGACAAGTCACCTCTCTGATTTTCCTAATCTGTAAAACAGGCATAATAACATCTGTCTTACCTACTTTGCTAAGGTGTTATGACAATAAATGTGTAAGTATTCACCAAATGCTTTATAAACTGTAAATCAATGTATAAACAGGAAGCATTATTATAGTTCAGTTTGCTTTGTCTTTGCTATGGGTTGAATTAATTAAACAGAAAATAACAATATTGTGGGTAAAGGAGATAAAGGAATAAGAAAAAAGTGGTACATCAACAGGGAGTCACAATAGGTCTGTTTCTATATGGAAATGTATCAATATATTTGGTCTAATCACAACTGAATCAAAACTATTTCTTATGTGTTTATCAGTGATAAAATTATGGGTTACCATTATTGAAAAATGGCTATAGTGTAGAGAGAAGAATATTCTATATAGTGAGAACTTTTTTTTTCATGCTCCCATGTTATCAGTTCCAAGAAGGGGTGGCAGAGACCGGAGCAATGAGATTTAAGAGCCTTGGCCTGTAAGACAGTCACTGGTAGAACTGGTCTGAAACACAAGGGCTGTCACAGTCCCTAGTTAGAGCATCTCTCTTCTCCTTGTGTTATCAGGAAACTCCAAGGACACAGTCTGTACAAATTAATGAGTGCTTTTCCAATAAAAAATATAGAAAATAAGAGTTCTATAAAAGTATGTGAGGAAAACATATCATAGAGACTGTGTTTAAGAAACAACGAGCTCAGTTACTAAGAGTAGACTGAACTGCACTCCTGGAAAAATTCAATCCGTTCATGATTACCCTTTTGTGTCTACTCCTTGCCCTGCATGGTGTCTTACGAACAGAAGGGTTGAAATCTTCCCAGATTCTGAATGACATGTCCTAAATTTTGAGATTATGAATGTGAAGATGAGTAATCAAATATGTCTTTTTAATATTAGGTCCACGTATTTTTAAAATCTTGTTTATATGTATTTATTCAGGACTCACTGCTGAATAAATTAAACACAAATCACATACATCAACAGGAATCATGGGTTTACATGCACTCTGTAAGCTTCATTGTTCATGGAATGGAAGAAGTCACCATGAACAGCTTCCCTTGGCCATAAAGCACAAACAGATCTTCCCCGTGAAACAAGCAAGGTCTTCTTTTCACATCATTTTCATACACAACAGATTTTGCCTTTTTGCATCCATTGGCTTCTGATTGTCATCTGAAAACTATCTTGCCTGGGGTTCTGACCAAGCACAAGAGTACTGGGTTCCTTCCAACAAGGTGCCTTCAGTTCACTGACCTTAGAGTTAATGTATTCATTATTTTAATTTGAAGTGCTACAGCTGTGTGTGTGTGTATAGTGTTCATAACTCATTTTTTGGAAATTTTAAGTCGACCTGACTTGAGAACGAAGGATGGTAGAATCAGGTGTTTTTGATGTCTAAATATGGGCAATCCACTCCTTCATTTTCTGGATGGGACCAATAAGGGCAGAAACTAGAAACAAATGGAAGGGACTTTATCCCCAAATTACAGCGTTTAATTTAATCGATGATACAGTGGAGTCTAAACTCATGGTCCAAACTCAGCTTGGGAATTAAGTCACATGAGGAATAAGAACAGTGTTATTGGTGCTCTGATAAAACTTCCTTTGCCTCTTATGAGCTGAAACCAGTATCTGGGTCTGTTCTTAAAGATGCTTGGGTAGCCTTGGGTTTAGGGCTGTTGCTTGCCCAGGGGGGTGTCTACAGTACTGAAGCATTTCCAATAGCCAGAAATAGCTCTTCCTCTTCTCCTGAATCAAAGGTCACATACTCTTTCGTGACTGCCCCCCAACACTCAGGTTTCTGCCTGAAATGACGAGAGCTCTCAGCTCATTCGCACACGGTAGGTAGATGAAAGGTCAGGTATGAACTCATTATGTCTCTCCAAATTCATATGAATTCCGCTCACTTTTCTGGGGTTCCCTTTGATAATTCAGCTCTTATGTGCCCCACAAGGAAGTGCTTGCCAGAATCTTATTATAGAATTTTTACAGCATTAAAAAGTTTTTATATACAAGTATAATCCCTATCAAGGGAGAATAAGGCACCACCATCAAGTTTCTTAGAAATTTTATCGAGAGCTGTATTATTATAGCAATAATTTCCAGATACAATAGACTTTATTAACAGTTTTTGTTATATTTCCAGAGCTGTTGCAGTGGTAATAAAATATATTTTAAACTTCAACTTTCAGTAAATGAGTCCAGTGTTTTGAGCTGAGATCATTTATCTAACCAAGTAGGTGTTTAGTTTTGTCCTATAATTCATCATTTACTCATCAGCCTTATTACCCCACAGAGTGAATGTCTGACTCAGGGAAACTCCTACCAGGCCTACGGGGACCAGGGTGGCGGTGGGGAGTAAGCCCAGGCAGCCACACGAAAACCCACCCATACCGTCTGCCACTTTCAGAACTCAACTGGTGAATATTGAATAAATACATATGAAACAAGACTTTTAAACATGTGGACCTCATACATAATGAGTTTTTGAGGATTTGCTCAATTTTCTGTGACAAGCATGGATGCGTTCAGTTTCCAAATAACAAAGTTGAGTCTGCGCACCACTGAGTGAAGACTCTCCCTGGTTAGCATCTGGACAATTTAGGCAGTATAGATGATCAAACCTGACTATCAGGACCTCAGACTGAAATGAAATCTGGTTGTCTACGCATCTTACATTAACCAAATCACTTACTACACTGTACTTGGCAGAGTGCTTTGTAAATGCAACATCCAAGAACTGTAATAAAGGGCCACATAATGCACCAGCAAATCCTTAATCTCTGACCCCAATGGCTGTCATCTTAAAACTTAGCTAATGCATACCTTGCACGTTATTAAGAGAATATTTTTGCATCATTCTGGCTTGCAGTAAGCACTCAATGATTATTTGCCAAATAGATGACTTCAAAGTGCTAGCTAAGTACATTTTTGAAGCTCCCAATGGAAACCTAAGTATATTGGCTCAGGGAGGCCAATATATAAACACTTGGACACAAACTAGTTTATTCAAATTAGGTAACCCATCAAATTGTCCAAGCGCGCCCTGAGTATCATGTCCCGGCTAGGAAATTTTGAAGTTGCTGAGAAGAGAAATTCACCCTGAGCGGCCCTTCACCTGCGGTAGAGAAGCACTACGGAGAAGGAGCAAGATCACAGAGAAGTGAAAGACGGAGCCCCACCTTCTTCCCGATGATCCAGTGTGTAGCCAGAGCCACACAGCCAAGCATCACCGTGAGGCGTGCCCTGGTTACGAACGTCAGGACCAGGGAGGAAAAGTAGGCCACGCCCTGGAGGAAAAGTAGGCCACGCCCCGGAGGAAAAGTAGGCCACGCCCCCAAGGAAAGGCAGATCCTGCACCACCGTAAACGCCCCGCTTTTGTAGCCTGTCCTGCAGGAAAACCCTGCTATCCAGCACGTTTCCTTCCTTTCAGAGAATTAGCCCCTGGGCTGCCTTCATTAGTGAGACTGCATTAAAAGTATGTTTTCAAATGTATTTTATTGTTGTGCGTCCCGGAAACTCCTGCCGCTTTTACATGTTGAGTTTGCCACTCAGGATGTAGAACAAAAACACAGGCCTTTGCTCCCCTTTCAGAACGGTATCCTTTACTGGGCTAACAAGCAGAGAGGCTGCAAGGTGAGGCCGTGCTGGTCCATTATTTACCAGGAAGCATCTGCATCGCATGTCAGCTAAAGGTTTATGTCGTCCATATAAATCTCCCTAAAATTTTGTGTCAGGTACCATAAAATATTAGGCCGGTTATTTGACACTTACGAAGTTGATCTTTTTCCATATTTCCTCAGTGCTTTGGGGCCGCAGGGGCAGTGCCTTTAACTCAAGTTTAAACTTGCCGGTCCGTAGCATGATAAAAATCGGTGGTGGCATGGCCAATGATCTATCAGAAGGAGTGATCATAGGACAGTCCTTTCCATGTGCACCACTCAACTCGATTGCCTTTTGTCTCAGCCATCCTTGATAACTTTCATACTTATATTTGTTCTGTGAAGGGGGCTAAAGAGAAGCTTTAGCTACCCATGTCACCCCAGACTCCAGGCATCTCCCTTTGCTGTCTTTGCTTGTGAGTGTGACATGACCACTAAAGCAATGAAAGCCACAGAGAGTGTTGGGGACAATGTCACCTGCAGTGATTATTGCAAAGCATCCCATAACCATAAACCGCCCTTCCCAAACCTCGATTTTTGCACATGTGGAAACTCAGAGGATGGCGGAGCTAATGAGCGTCAACATCAACAGCTATAAAACAAAATAAAACCCTGTTTCTCCCCACAGTGTGGTCTGAGCACAAATTGGGCTGTACGTTATCCTCCAGAATCTAAAGTTTTGCTTTACATTCTGCACATCACAGCCATACTAAATATCCCCTTAGACAAGATGCAGGACTGCTGAGTAAGACCCCTGCAAATCAGCAATGCTTTTTCATAAGACCAACATCCATAATTTATATCTGCATACAATTAGCCTGTTTACATTTACACATTTTCTGCTTCCTTTTATGTGAAATATTCCACAGGATACTTGGTAATGCATTCAGAATAACCTTTTTAAAATAAAGACTGCAGGACCAAACGGGTTATAAAATCCAATACCTAATAAATACTTTATATATGAATAAAAATGTGTTTTCTTAATCAGAAACAGTTTATTTGTATTTGAGGTGGCCTCTTGTGACTCCTAAGCCCGTGGTCGGGCACCATGGGGCTCTTGTTTTCTTAAAGGTATTCCAGGAAAAAAATCTGACTGCACTTCTTGATTGTTTCATTTGTGCACAAATATCACGTCCTTTCTCTTATCCATCATTAGATCATTATAAGGATCATTTTTATGACTTTGACCAAGTTGATCCCTTATACTACCATGACAAAGAGAGAAAACAATTCAGTCATCCAGAAATTTAGTATTCATGGTGTCAACATTCTGAATTTCCTCAATATGTTTAGCCTCATAGTGGACTTTGCTTTAGTGTATGCGGTAGGGAGGGAATTTCACAAATTCCTTTAAGTTTGGCAGTCTACCTGCAGCGGTCTGGATGATCGGAGATTTGGCCATGTTGGTGCCCATGGAGTGCCCAATTAGCAAGACCTCCCGTTAGTATCGTCCCTTCCATGGGGTCATCCCTCTCCCCTTTTCAATGGGCAACTACCACGGTGTGGACCTGAGACACAGGGAGCCACCTGAATAGGAGGCCACAGTGTGTAGTAGCTCCATGCCCCTTCTGGGGTAGAGTGAGATCCTACCAGAGAGGAAAGCCTGCCCCGGACTTGAGCTTGACAGTGTTGACTGTCACCTGAGCCCTGTGGTCCGAGAAGGTTAAAGGAACCCCTCCACCCTGCACACAGGTACCTTCTCCATGTGACTTAGGTAAGCCTCACAGGTGCCTGCCCCCTCGTTTACCTACAATGAGACTAGACACGGACACTCAAAATTACCTTTCTTCACCTCACAAATGGTTAGCTGAGCTGCCAATCACTCCACACAAAATACTTACTGGCCGAATTTGGGGTAAGTGTCTCTCCTTCCCCCAGGTTCCTCAGCTTTAGCCCAACCTCAGTTTGATGCAGCAGACAAGGTCTCCCGAGGGGAGGCAGGCCTCGGGCTGAAATATCCTCTGATCTACTACCCGGTGGTGCCACCCCTCGCCCACCCCACATCCTCACACACAGTTCCTTCCAGTGTTGTCTGCTCCTCTCTGTAAAAGGAAATCCTTTTGCCTCACTCATGAGACACTCTCAGGCCCCTGGGTCACCGAAGGTCACAGCATTCCCCCTATTGCAACAGTCCCCTTCTTTCTCTTGCAATAGTCCTTTTCCTCCTTCTGCAATAGTCCTTTGGAACAAAAGTCTGTCCTTATTAAGTCCAGAGTTGTTTTTCTTTGATAAACTCCTGAACACTAAACTGGGGAGGAATCGGAAAAGAAATGTGATTGGTTGGTTTGTTTCTTGTGAGAGGGATAGCACTGAGCTGCAAATGGACAGAGTTACACATACTTAGAGTTTCTTTAACAATGGATGGGAGTTCTCAGAACTCAGACTTGGTACTAACTTCTTGACAAAGTGACTTTGTTGGTTCTTGCCTTTCTCAAATGTCACCTGTGGTGCCTGGTGCCCCTCTCCCTCACGTGAACCCGTCTGACTCTCACAGCCCTTCTAGAATTGAGCAGGAGGCAGATTGAGACCCTCAGGGCCTCCACGTGCAGCATGAAATTAGCTTTGCTATCTGGAATCAGGCTTAGCATCACAGAGCTGGTGTAGGGCACATCTTGAATTTCCCCTTGGTGCTTAGAGGACTTTCTTCCCAATCGTGGCCTGCCCCTAGATCAGGTCATATTGATCCAGATTGAGAGATAGGCTCCATGATTGATGTTAGGAGGTCAGACTTCATCTGATAGCAATAGGACCTAGCCCTGACACCACATCACCATCACCCGCTTAATTTTGAGCATCTCGGTCTGCCAGCATTCCTGTGGCAACCACCAGTTTATATCATTGGTTTTCATTCCTACCCAAATCAAGCCTGAGCCCCTAAGTGCCTTTGGGCACATCCACTGACTTCAGATGGCTAACCCCAGAGCCAGGTGTCTCTAGACCCTCGTTCCTTCCTGGTTCTGGCTTCCTCAACCGCCCTTTGTACGGACTGCTCACTGCTTACCAACATCATCCTATGTCAGGCTATTCAGCAGCTAGAGGAGAGTAACGTTTGTCAGTCATTCCATGTCTCATTTAAAAAAAAGAATTCTTATAGAGACATGTGCATATAAGCCTTAGTTCATTACAGCTATCAACAAAAATTGATATGAGAAATAAAGCTAATAAAATCATTAGAGTATATATGAGTTTTGAGAACTTAATATTATGAAACTATATATTTAGACAACACAGAAAGTGAAGAAGTCATTGGAAGACATATCTAGAAATATCTCCTTGTATCTTCATTAATTAACTCTTCTATTCATCCATTCATTTATTTGCTCTTTTAAATAATTACTACTAAGGTCTCTGTAAATGCCAGGTGCTGTGCTAAGCCTTGGAACTCAGCAGTGAACTGGGTAGACCAGACATCTGCTCTTATAGAGTTTGCACAAGAAAACATCTAGAGTGGGTTTTAAATATGAATTAATGTACAGAAATTTGATTTCAGGGTGAGTTGTACCTGTCCATTCAAAGAACAATAGTTCTTAATATAACAGGATAGAGCATGTAATTAGTCAGCAGATTTCCTCCTTGAGTTCCTAAGGCTTTTTCTTTCTTGTTACTAAATCTATACATCTATGACTTGCCTTCTTTTAATCTAAAACCAGGGACTCTTTTTTTTAATGTGAGAAAATGGGTATTGACGTTAAACTAAATATTAGAAAAACAAATGACATGTCAGTGAAGAAATGCAAATGTTTTTCTTGGACACTGTTGGATTCAGTGTATAATACACGTCAGGAGGAAGGTACTTGAAATTTCTTGACGTGTATTGGAGAACTTTCCTTCTGGATATTGGAGATTTCATTTGGAGAATGTCAATGAGGAATAAAATTCTGCATAAATAACTACAGTTACCATTGATTCCATTTCCCATTGGGAAGAATGGGTTACAGGAGATGGTTCCGTGTATTTTTTAGAATGAAAAACATGCTCGTAACAGAGTCAAAGGCAGGCTGCTGTGCCACCCCATCCGTCAACAGGGCCGCTCCGCTCATTGTTCGCCAGTTTGCTTGTTTACACATACTCCGTTCTAGGAGGGGTTTAAAGCAGCTGCCTCTCATTTTCGTGGCTTTCAACATACACATACTTTATTTGTTTTGTGATCAGTAATTAAAATTATTATACTCCAGACCATAGTATATGATTGTGCAATCATTTCTAGTTCTGCTTTTTGCATTCATCAGAACTTAAGATTATGTGCACATGTGATTCTTTATTCACTTGCACAGCGACTGCACAGGAAAAGCCACTCCGCCACAGCAGCAGTGAAAATCTGAAGAGATTAGAGGACCCCCCCAAATAGGCAAGAGATGCAGATTTTTAAGAGAATCAGAAACATTTATTTGAAACACTAAAATACTGTCCTACCTCTGATCCAAATGTACTAGGCGTGACGTTAGCATAAACATTGATGCATCCTGGTGGCAAAGGCCGTCCCTGTGGCAAAGACGTCATAGAATGTTGGAGTAAAAGTGGGCAAGAGACATTAAAGCCAGGAGCTCTTAAGTGCATTTATGGATTTCTTTGAGCTTTTGATGAAATCTTTAGACCATCCCCTTAGACACCATAAATATATATTTGCACACTACTTTAGGAGGTGCACTGGCTCTTCAAAGCCTTCCATGGATCATAGATGTAGAGAAACTGAACTAGTATCACGTCTGAACAGACGAAGAACTAAGGTGAAAACTGATTTGATTGACATCATCCTTCCATGTTTCCGTGATTTTTAGATAGGTCTGAAGTTGGGCCTACTTCTCCCTTTAAAAGGAAGTAGATTTCCACTTCCCTCCATGGGAGAAGAATTTCAAAGGAGATACAAATCAGAAAATATGTGTTCCCAGATTAGACAGATAGACAGATGTGGATGGATAGACAGATAATACAATAGATAGATACAGATGAAGAGACGCCAGGTAGATAGACAGGCAGGCACGGGTAAATCCTACTGTTACATGTACTATACTTATTATCTTCACAACCATCTGTTTCTCTCCACCAGAATGCAAGCTCCTTGTGGGCAGGGAATTTTTCTCTTACTACTGCCATGCCTAGAGATAGCCTGGCATAAAGCACATTTTAATGAATGCTTATGGGTGGAACAAGTAAGTATTTTTGAAGGAGCGACACTGTTTCTGCGTAGATGGGCCATAGATCATATTCCATCTGGTGTTTGCTTGTTTGTTTTACTGGTTTTTAAAAAAATATTCTTTGTGGGGTTTTTTTTGTTTTTGGTTTGGTTTGTACTGTGCATATATTTCTTTTTAAAATAAGAAAAATTATTTTTAATGAAAATTCAGATTATTAGAATTTCAGAAATTATTTCTTTAACTGTGCCAAGAAGGTGGAGTTAGAGCTGATAATTTCTGGAAATCACCCACAACACCCCTACCCGGGCCAGAAAAAAAATACAAGCAAATATAATAAAACCTCTAACTGTGCATAAACTTTAAAACTTATTTTCTATTTTTTCAGTGTTCCTTTTCTCTCATGGGTCTTTGAGGGATGGATAGTGGAATACCCACAGGAGAGGATGGAGTATCACAGAGATAGAGGACCCGTTAGGAAGCAGCAAATTTTACCTTTTAATTTCTATTTCTATAACACAAATCTGTACACAGCACTATCAGAGAAAATATCTTTAAAACAACTTTAAGGGGAAGGTTCATAAAAACAAACACCAAAATGTTAATAGAAGTTAAGAACGACTAATGAGTCCTGCCTGCTGCCCCTCTTCCAATACCTTTCAGTATTGTTTGGGTTTTCTACACTTTAAAAATATTAACTTTTGATACAAAAAAAATCTACAAACATCAAAAAAACAATTAAATGCTATAGGTATGAAATGGGTTATTAATTTGAAAATTCTACAAAAAATATTCAGATCACAGAAAAAATGAGAAGTAACCAAAATGGCACAGTTCAGATATGATAGCAAATGCTCAGTAGACAGGGCAGCTGGCCACGAAGGAGAAAGAGTAGAAGGTGCCGGCTAAAAATTTTGATCAAAGGTGAGCAAAGGTGTGCACACTGTCCTGGTAGAAGACTTCTGGCTGTCCAGATTCCTGGAAATCTTGATGATGGCTTTCTGCCTGGTGCGGACTACACCTTGCATTTGTTTTGGAGACCTCAAGTGGCTAAAATAATTGCTGCTGGTGCTGGGAATATTGAAAGTAATTTCTAGCTGATGTTAGATAAGAGTAAGAGTCCCTGGCCTGTGTGGCTAAGTTCGTTGGTCATTGTCCCGTGAACCGAAATGTTGCCAGTTGAATTCCTGGCCAGGGCACATGCCTGGGTTGCAGCTTTGTTCCCCTGGGGTGTGCGTGAGAGGCAACCAATGATGTTTCTCTCTCACATCAATGTTTCTTGCCATCTCCCTCTTCCTCCCTCTCTAAAATCAAAAGTAAAGTAAAATATCACATAAAAAGAAGAAAAGAGTAAGATCTACCATGTGATACACTATCAAAACCAAAGGCACTCAAGTAGAGGGGAAGCTTCTTCACTGAGTTTACACTTCTAACCAGCCATCAGGAGCTGCAGTGGGCTGGGAAACCTGATACAGTGCTCTGAACAGGGGTGCCAATATTTTTATTTTATTTATTTTATTGTTGTTCAATTACAGGTATCTGTATTTACCCCCCACTACTCCCCCTCTAACCCCAGCCAAACTCCCCTCCCTCCCTTGCTTCCATCCCCCGCTTGGTTTTGTCCATGTGTCCTTTAGAGTTGTTCCTGAAAATTCTCCCCCGCTTCCCCCCATTATCCCCTCCCACCTCCCCTCTGGTTACTGTCACATTGTGCCCAATTTCAGCGGTCACTGGTTCTAGTTTGCCTGCTCTTTTCTTTTGTTGATTAGGTTCCAGTGAACGGTGAGATCATATGGTATTTGTCCCTCACTGAATGGCTTATTTTGATTTCTAGATCTTGTGGAGTAAATCAGAGACAGTGAACTTAGGGGGTTAAGGAAGCGTGGAGCCATTGATATTAACTAATCTAATAATGTACAAATATTAAGACCCCTTCCTTGCTTGATACAGGTTCCCAGACGAGGATACCATGAGAGTTTTGGGATGATACAACTACAAGTAGATGGTAATGACTCGTGAGGTGCCCTGAGAAGATGAGAGCCATCTGTCTCAGCCAGGTATGACGGAGTCAGAAAAACAGGGGACGAGGTGGCCGAGTGGTTAAGGCAAAGAAAAGCAGCATTTTCCCCAGGAAGAAGTTTCCAGGCCAAAGAGCTCCCCAGAGCTACCGCTGTGGAGTCCATCCAGTTGTTCTGACAAAGGAAAAGAGCCCTTCATTCTATTTCTGAGGTTTCCTCCATGGGCAGGAAAAGCCACCAGCTTGATTCCCTTGGCCAGCCCATGCCCTGTGCTTTACTATCTCTAAGTGACAGAGTACGGGAAGAGGACAAAGTGAGAATTTAGGGCAAACTTCTCATGAAAACTGAGGGAGTGGGGAAAGAGAAAGTCCCCCAAACACTCAATGAAACATTTCCCTCCATGTTCTCATTCTATAGTACCACCTATGACAAAGAAAAAACAAATCACTCTGTACACATAAAAGATCATTTATTATTGAAACACGTTCTGGAATGACCAGAGCTCGTGTTTTCTCCAACCTGGTGTACGTTTTGTATTATATCTTATGCGTAATCACAGTTGCATTGCCTCCCCTGGCCAAAGCCATGTGTCTTATTCTTTTTTATTACCGCTCTACTAACTCTTTGCTCTATTATAGGCTGTTTGCTAATGACTGGATTCTGAAGGCGAATGGCGCTTTGTGAACGGGTAACACTACGGAAGCCTGCCGCTGCCCGTTCTGGGAATTGGCACCTGCCTCCTCTGAGTGGCCTGTCCGCCTCTCAGCATTGCTTCTGGCCCACAGGCATCAGGTCAGAATGGTCCAAGCCATTCTGAGCAAGTACAGATGGAAATGTTGCTATGTAAGCTATTTAATAAGTGAAATGGTAGATATTTTATATTTAGTATAAAAATAGTAAATATAATGAGACATTTAATATGGCCATAGTCTAATTCATTTTTAAGCGCTCTCCACTTTAGCATGTGGACCTGAAAATACTCTGCATTCAAGTGTTTGTTAAATTTTTTTTGTAGAGATGTTAAAATAATTCAATGGGAGATGTTTCACAAAAATGTTAGTTGATAGAATATTGGACTGTATGTAGCACAGCCTATTCTTTTAGATCACGTTTGTTATTATTTTGGTTTTTTTAATAAAAAAGTAATGCATGTTCAATTTATAAAAGTAGGAAACCTATGTTGAAGGGTAATTTTCCAAAAAGATAAAATCATGACTCTCCTACGGATAGAAAATGAACACTTGTCCGATATTTCATTTAACCTACTAATGGAGAGAACCAGAAAAGATGTTAGATCCAGTTCAAAAATGTCAGAGCACCCCAAATTAATATGAAGTAAAGGAATGTTGAAATGCATTTATATACGGACTCCAAAAAGGGTTTTGCCAACAGAGAGAGGGGCTGGCAATTCAACGTGCACTGAACAGAATTAATTTGTATGTCTAACGACAATTTTTTCCTTGCTGTCAGTTCTCTACAATGTCCAGAGTTATAAAATGACTCCAAGGCAATGAGAGACTAAGATCTGATTGCAAGGAAAGTGCGCTGTAAACACTGCATAGATTCCAATGGGCAGACCCGGGAATCCTTGCTGCTGGCTCCGGATTTCCTCATACTACAGATTAGGGAGGAAGAATAAAAGGAAGAGAGGGATGGAGGGAGAAAAAGAAGAGCCAAACCAAAAAAAAGAGAGAGAGAGAGAGAGAGAAATAAAGAAAGGAAAACAGAAAAATCTGTCTGAAATCTGTACAGATAAAAACCACTGATAACATTTGGGTGTATTTTTTTCCAGAAATAGATCTTAGAGTTGTCCGTGTAATAGCATGTGTCCTGTTCCATGAGCTCTTCTCTTTTTCACTTAAAAATGCTACGTAGGAATAGTGAACATTCTCCTGTCCAACACCCTTGAATAACATGAATTGTTACACAATATACATATATCACTATTTGCTTAACTAATCCACTGTTATTGGGTATTTTTATAAGTTTTCTTAGTCTAAATAACTACGCAAGAAAAATATCTGGACAAACTTCTTCATATATCTCGGATCCTTTCCTTTGGAATTCCTAGAAGTGGAGTCTCTGGGTTAAAAGCTAGGTTCATTTTAATGTATTTTGACAGATGTTGCTAAATTGCTCTATGGACACGCTATACCAATTCAAAACTCCTGCCAGCTGTGCATAATTATGCCCATTTCTCCACACCCTAGCCAACATAGGGCTTTATCATTATTCTTAAGCTTTGTCAATTCAATGGACTAAAACTGATGTTTCTTTGTTGTTTCAAATATGCATTTTTAAAACTGTTGAGGTTAAATTTTTGCATTGGCTAAAATGAACACTTTATAAAACTTCCTGGGAATATAGATGGGAAAGATAAAAGATAAAATTAATTATTCCCTCCCTTGGTCCCTCGTTTGGAATAGCTGAGGATCTTTCACAACTGAAATGAAAGGTAATCTCATTACAAAAAGGAAGACCAGACTAAAAGTATGACATTTGCATCCCATTGAAATGTGTTTTCAAGAAACTTTGAAGAAATAAGAAATCAAGCATACTCAAAATGTGTCCACAAAAATAATTTTTAAGCTGTGGAACTGAAAAGTAGTATCAGCATTATATTGGGGAGGGAGGGATTGGTTAATACTGAAGCTGTGGACTTATTGGATTCTGATTCAGTGAGATGAAAAGCATCTGTGTACTGAATTATACATAAAGGGAACAGTTTGTAGATTATTCTTGCCTGTGTCTACTTGTGTGTACTGTATAATTCAGGCCTTAATATATTTGGAGCTCTTTTTATTTTATTGTTCAGAAGCTGAATGAATACTTGCCTTGCCAGAAGCATTTGCTTGATTTTATTTATATGTGAAAACTGAAATATGGAAGGTTAGGTTCCAGTTTTGTTTCATAAGAAAGACATGTAAGTATTTTTCAGATCTTTACCTGATATTCTGCATCCAGCAAGATGAAAGAGAATGATATGAAAGTATATTATTTCATCGTAAAAGAGTCAAGAAAATCTCTAGACTAGATCCAAAGGGAACATTGCATGGATTGAAGGAAACTGACTATTATTATTACTTCCTCCATCTCTTTTATTTCCTTTCCATTTGGCTGAGCCAAGGGTCAGGATGAAGGACTAAAGCCACAGGAGTCTCGTGAGGTCCCTGGGTAACAAGCATAAGAAGCTATAGAAGAGATGAGCAGTAGGGTGACCAAGTCAGCTCAATGGCCATGTCATTCTGTCACCTAGACTGCATTCAACTGACACCTACTGAGTGTGTGCACCTCACTTAACTAATTATTGTCACCATTGCCTTCTCTGTAAAATGGAGTCCCATTGAAAGACTGCCGTGATAATGGGTATAAAAATCTTTAGTAAAAATGGAATACTAATAGAAGTCTAAATTATTATGAGAAATCTGTTTAGCACCTCTATCTCAGGAATGGAACAATTCCACATTTAATTTATTGGAAGCACAATGATTTCTCTGTCCAAATAAAGAAAATATAGACAAATGTGTTCCCAATTTGAGAGGAAGAAGTGCTCCAATTTAAGATGAAAATACAGATTCTTAAACTGATGTAAAATGAAGAGTATGTGTTTGTTTCAAAGGGCAATTTAAAGTCTTGTGCTGGAAATAAATGCCTAAAAAAAAGAAAAAAAATGATGTCAATAAGCTCTTAGTTATAAGGTCTGAAATCCCTCATCTATACCATTATCATTAATTTTATGTTAATAGGGTTTGTTAACTTAAGTTTCTACTATTACATGTGCTTTGTGGATTTTTGAGTTGAGGGATTAGCTCTGGCCTATGGCCCCTAATTGGATATTGTCTAACTATTAATATTCATTTTTTCCAGAGAGATTTGCTTCACAGAATTATAAAAAAAACTTGATGAGTCGACAGTGGCTGCTATTCCCCTCTGATTTATGAGCATGAAAGAATATATAATTCAAACATGACCCTCATAAACAACCCCAGTATCATTATAATAAAACAAAGCTTAAAGCTCTGCTTCCAGTCCTTACTTTTCAGAATATTGAGTAAAATAAGAATTACTGACTCAGTAAATTCCATGAATTTTTTGGTAAATGTTTGGCTTACCGACTCACATTTCTATCAACAATAGATCTATGCTAAAGTTTCTTCTGTGTTAAAATTTGAGTGGGAATGGAAGGATCTATGTTTTTCTTCTCTTGATGGAAGGGGCAATTCTATTGAAGAAAAGTTATCCCTTCATAACCAAAATATAAATGGTCTGTCTTCAGTATTTTGAAGAAGAAATACTCTTTTGAAAAGGCCAGTGCTGTGAAAATTTACAGCTTTTTGTCAGAACTGGTTTTTTTAAAAAAGAAGAACAGAGAAAAAAATGGTAGTCTGGGCAAGAAGCTTCCGAATGAACATGAGGGGGAAAATGAGATGTGGAAAATAAACCAGGAAGAAATCAAAATAGTCAAGATGACTGATGGACAAAATATCACTGAGAATTTTACCCGTGGAAAGGCAAATGTACACATCTCTAGACATCTGTCTATCTGGTAGCAACACATTTTAATGAATGAATTGTATCAAAGGCTCTAATTTCAGTGATTAACCTCACTAACGCAAACATGAATCTTGTAGGGTAATTGCGGTGGGGGGGGCCCACCAGGCGGTGGGAGTTATGAAGTCAGAATTTCTCCTATGTCTGAAAGTTGCACTAGTCTTTATTCTCCTACCATGGTTTATCTTTTTACAGGCCCTGAACTAGCCGCCACTTAGGGGCTTCTGTGCCCCAGCTCAAAGGACGTGTGTCTTCCTACAATGGAAGGACTCACTCCCTTTCAGAGTCTGCACAGCCCCTAGATGTGGTCCCATTTCATTTCCACTGAACAAGTTCTTCCCTCCAGTCCCAGAACCCCCGTGGCCACCCACCCCTTGTCTTCACACAGCTTGGTAGCTCCCGCAGCTTCCGCGGCTGCCCTGGGTTTTTCGGATCTAACTGCCGCCAGCAGGGGAAGACCAACAGATTAGAAAATCCTGCTTAATTGAAATTGTGAACCTTGTCAGATTCAAATAACAGGGCTAGGCAGAAATGCTAGCCTCTTTCCACCCAGAAAAATAAACCAAGGTTAAATAATTAAGCTAAAAGGGTTTTTTTATATAAAACCACAAAAGAGAGAAAGGGAGAGAAAATATTTATTGAAATATTGTTCAGCAGAGAGGCAAGGAGCACAGGCATCTCATTTTCATGACCATCCAAAGTGCAGTAGGCATAAAATCATACAGTTAAATTACAGAATACCAACACTTCAAATCACGCATACATACATACAAACAAGATGTTTAAAAAGTAAATGTAACCTTATTTCAAATAGTCAGTGCTTCCCTCCAGAATAAATTTAACAATTCAGTCCTAAAAACATTGGCAGAGTTTCTACAAAAGAATAAGCAATTTTATTCTCAATCGTCAGATACTAAATGTATAAACTATATTTAAAATGTCTATATTTTAAACATTAAACTGTTTCTTATGCTCACAAATCAAATGCATGTAAAGTTACAGCTCAAAACAAGCCATTTTGAGCCTGTTGGCCATGCTTGTGTTGTTTGGCCAGATTTGGCGTCTCTGATATAACCATTTTAGAAAACTCAGTTAAAAAAAAATCCAGAAGACTTGAAACCACCTGCAGTGACCTGGTCCAAATGAGCGCACAAACTTGCTTTTGTATCGTTTTCCCAAGGTCTTGTTACAGAAGGTTTCTTTTCTTTTTCTTTTTTCTTTTCTTTTCTCTTCTCTTCTCTTCTCTTCTTTTCTTTCTTTTCTTTTTTCGTGTCATGTTTACTCCTGCTTCACTCCAACAAATGATTTTTTTTTTGCAGTCTTCCATTGCTCTGAGCTATGGGCAATGCTCTCCCTTAATATATCAGAAGTAACCTCTTATGAGAACTGCATGATGAATAACAGTTAAACATACAGTTCAAACCGATTACAACTCCTCCTCTTAACAATAATTAATGGAAATAGTTCAAACAAACATTGGCATCGAAGAGGAAATGAATTTTGGAGTACGTGCTAAAAACATAGATTATTGACTCAGGAGACCATAATGGCCCCTTCATTATCTTCAGGGACTATTGTGTGAAGACACTTTTGGAAAGTTTTTTAAATGAATATTATTGACCTGATAGACCACAATAGTTCCAAAGAGGGCATTAGTATTCATCTTCAAGCAAGTATTTATACTGTTTAAAATCATTATTGGCATTTGTGCAAAAATCTCTTTCAACTCTAGTGCAGAGGCTGCATGAGAAAGTGGTCCAGTAATATCCACTTAGAAAAAAGTTAAATTTACTCTTCCTATCTCCTCAAAGCAATGAAACTATGTACCGTAATAGATTTATTTGTCATGAAATCACTGTGCTGGTTGCTTTGGTTCCTTTGGTTTCAATTTTTTAATGTAATCAAATGCCAGAAATAATGTCAAGTAGGCTTTTCTAGTAAGAAAATAAAATTTATCAGCACATTAACGTGTTGAGTGGTTAGGTTTGGTCTTTGTGGTAGCGGAATGCATCCGCCATCAATTACTTAGAACTCGAGGAGATCTAATATTATTTTAACATTAGCCCTGACCATCCTGGCTTCGTGTTTTACCTGTTATAGGACCACTCCCCCGAAGTAAAAGAGCAACTCAGACTCACACTGCTGGGTTCTGCCGTGCAGGGAATGAACGGGGACTGTGCGTGCCCCTGGTCTTTGACAAGTCCAGGATGCTGGTGGCTTAACAAATCCAAGAGTTGAAGTGAACATGGAATCCATTGTCATTCAAAACTGTCCTGATCTAAAGATCTAGTATGTGCTTGCTGGACTGTAAACTCCTCAAAGTCAGGTTTATGTCTATATGAGCTTAGATTCTTTGCAGGCATCAGAAATCAATCCCAGTTGAAGGGGAGTTATTGGAAGAATAAGAAAGTATTCACGGAAAGGAAGAAATAAAGGAGGAGAGAGAGGGTTTGCAGTCAGCAGCAGTGAAGAAGCACTAGCAGGTTCAGAGTCAGGAAGTAGCCACTGCCCCCTTTTTCCTCTCTGCCACCAACACTGGAACGAAGGGACCAGTTCTAACCAATTTCCTGCCGGTGTGTACCTCTCCTGAAAGTCTGCTTTTCCAGCAGCAACTGTCTAACTGGGTAAGTTTGGGTCATACGTCAGCAAGCTGGGCACCCCAGGGTGGTGAAAGGGAGGCTGAGAAGAGCCTCCAGGGAGCCACTGGGTTTCTGAAGGGGGACAGAGCTTGTTTGACTGACCACCCAACCAAGGTTTCAAACAGTGGAGGGAAGTCAATGTTCGGAAAGTAAGTCAGGGGTTTCTTAGAAAGGGGAATGGAAGTTAGATGGCCAGAAATGCCCACACTAGAAAATACTCAACACAGATTTTTTGAATAAATAAAACAATGAATGAGAAAGTGAGAGAATCAATCAATCAATCAGTCCATCTGTCAATGAACTGTTGTGAAGGAGACATAGAAACCTCACTTCCTTCTATTCCTTGCGAATGTTAAGTCACACAATGGCAATCACAGTCACAGGAGGCAAATCTGTCTTGCCATTGGCACAGAAGCATCCCAACATTTTCGGTAAAGCAGATTTATGCCAGGCGACCTCTGTCTTCTAATTTACTTTCATTATGAAATCAGAGAAAATGGACACCTTATAATATTGATTCCTGGATATGTAAAAATGAAACACATTTATAATAATAATATACTTAATACAAAGACTTTAACTTTTGTTGAAACATTAATAATATCACTCACAATATTAGGAATTATGTTTTTCCATCACATTCAAATAAAGTAAGTTAATATCCTTCTTCTCTCTTTTTAATAATGATAGTAAAATGAGACCTGGCATTTATTGGTAATGCTATTATTAAAATTATACTTATGAAGAACCACATCTTTTAAAATCTCTATAGTTCAGTGCTGAAATGTCTTAATTCATTTTCTCATCCCGATTGTGATACCTGAGTATAAAGGTTATAGAAGACAAAAATGGTGCCTACATCATATAAGGAAATAGGATTTTTTCCCCAAATCACTACCCAACAAATAAGATGTAATATAAGTAATGAGAATGTAAGTATACAGAAAATTTGCATCTTAATGTGAGGTACTTATGCATCAGTATACTTTAATAGAATTTCTCCTATGTGCTAAATACTTGTTTAGGAAAACAACATGTACGTTAAAGACAAAAGAAAGAGAGAGAGAAAAGGGAGAACTAAAAAGTAGGACAGGCAAACTGGAACCACCCCATGGTTCAGAAGATACCAGACTTCTACTGACTACCCACCACATCTCCACAGGCGATAGATACCACATGAATAAGGTATAATCCCCTATCCTTTAAGAACTTCCTCTTCTGAGATATTTGTGCCTCTTTTACAGTGTGATAAAATTTTACTTCTGCTGTAACATTTTAAGTCTTCTCCCAGATAAATATATTAGAGACCATTATTCATACAGTTTCTCAAGTCATCCCTGATTCCCCTCTTTCCCACTACTACGCAATCCATTCCCAATTTGGCTTATTTTAGCATTTCTTAAACACTTTCTTTTCTTTTGCTACCATTCTGCCTGAGCTCATACTCCTTGCATCTCTCCTTGCTTTTGCTACATTATCTCTTTGTTTCCAATCTTACTCCTTCAGGCTTATTCCCAAAGATACAAATTTGCTTATGTCACTCTCTCATTTTAATGCACCAGTAGGTTTCCAGTGCCTTAGACTTGAGTCCAAGATGCTGAGATGTCCAAGGCACACCTGCTCCCCACATCCCCCACCTCAATGCCCTGTCCACACTCAGGGCACACTTTCTAGAGCTCCAACATTCACTCCACACACAGGCGCGTATCGGTGCTTCACTACTTTATTTGTACGGGAAGGGAATTGGTTCAAATAGATGCTGCGACAAGACAAGACAAAACAATTAACTGAAATTCTTTGGACTCAAGGAATCTGTGCACAAGACAATCTCAGGTTACTTCCTTCAGCTCATTCATGCATTTAGCACTACACCATTTGACACGGCTTCAGGACCACAAAGACGCACTGCTGTACACCCAGTGAGATGCTACTGATTCCCTTAAACCCTAGAACCTATGCTCATGTGAGTCATTAGTGAAGCCAACATACCACTTACTTATAACATTTTTTGCAGGGCAGATACAGCAAGTTAAATGAGCAGCTGAGCAATGGTGCTATATGCTGTGAGGCATAAAGCAGAGGGCAGGGTAAGACCCCGTATGTTAAAGACTTTGCACCTCATTTATGGCACCTAGGAAGCATAGAAGTCTACATTATCCCACTCTGTAAATCTTTTGATTCTATCCATAAGCAAACAGGTCTGTAAGAAATAAAAGAAGTAAAATACCAGGGATCACCAAGCAAATGACCTTAATATTTTGGTGGTATGAAGAAGTACTGCAGTATTTGTAATAAATGGTCATCTGTTTACTCCGCACTCATTTGTAGAAGTCTTGATGGTGAACTTTAAGAAAACAATAGCTTAAAATCTGAATATTTACCCCTCTGGTGGAGAAGCTGGATTCTGTTTACTTCTAAGTGAACAAGCTTCTCAAAAATAGAGAGAATGTAATTTCTGAGGAATTTTAGAGGACTATCTGAACTATCAGCAAAAACAAAAACAAAAAAATTGACAGATCATTTGGGTTTGAAAAGGTAATAGCAGCTCTTTGCTCAGCTAAACTGTTAAAAGTCTTTATCGCTAGAATGTTCTTCACGCTGAATAAGTATGTGCATGTTCACAGATTTTTAGCTTTCTCTCAATAAAACAGTTTGAGAATTGAAAAATAGAGTTTCTTCGTTGTAGTTCAGAATTAATTGTTCACACTAGGTTTTGGACTAATTTGCATGAATTTCTTAGGAGGGGCAGTGAAGTTATTATTCATTTCTAAAAAAACTAATATTTCCCCATCACATAAAACACAAAAACCAGTTCTGTCAGAAGCTTCCATTTTTAGAATAATCCCAGTCTTCACTGACTGATCTCCCCAGAACTGTGAAAACCAGCTCACTGTTCTCTGTCAATGCAATGAAGTCTGGATTTTGATTGTATGGAGAGGAAAAGGTTCTGTGTCAAGATCTCATTAAAAGCCACCTGCTGCCTTCATAATAATGGCATAATTAGTATGCGATCCCCAAATTTGGTGTTGCTTAGACATTGTGGACAGAAAGAGAAAGCTGATCGAAACTATCTAATCTGTAACTAAGGTAGCACTTCATAGATAATGTATGTTGAATGTATTTGATGAATGCACTGGGAAAATACCAAAGGTCCATCTGATCTGGGAAGGAAGTGAGTCTAGGTGTCCAGCCCACGAGCCCACCTCAACATCACCCACCAACCAAACAGCCCTTTTGCTCCCCCTGCTTTATTCTCCCTTCAGAGAGGAAATTTACCTTAATTTGTATTTTTGATCTAAACCTACTAATGAAGGTCTAGAAATTATTTTCTTTAGAAGAACTGAACTGGCTGTGTCCCCAGATAATCATTTCAATTACAAAGATGTGGAGTAGTGGAACGGGAGTAAATTAGGAATTAAGCAGGGAAATCATGGGAGAACTTGTCCCAAATGAACAGTTGTGCTCAACTTCGAGGAAGCCAGCATTCCTTCTGTATTAAAGTGGCAGACTTGATAAATAACGCAGAAGCAATAATCAATGGCTTGCCAAGTAACTAACGCAGTATTCATCAAGTCCAAGGCACCGTTTTAAATGTTGTGAGTGTACAGAAGTTACTTTTTCCCTCCATTTATCTCAAAGTATTACTGTTTCCCATATGACTTCTGCAGGCCCACAGATGACTCAGCGCCACAGCCCGGAATCTCTGATCTCCTCAGCTCAGCTAACTTGATCTCCTCGGCCGGGCAGCCTCAGAGCCATCTCATTTATTCTGCTTGTTTTCTTTGATTCTTTTTCCTCTGCATATCAGCATGGCGAAGTAGCTCCCACAAAGACAAAAACAGACAAACAAGCCTTCCTGCTTAGTCCACAGTCTATACCAGAGAGGTTTCCCCCTTCTCTTCCTACTCCTTCCCACTTTATTTTTCAAGCACAGTTTGGCTTCCATCCTCACCACCATGCTGGACCGCTGTGACAAATTCCATTCCTGTTCTTCCAATAGGCAGCTCTGAGGAATCTTTTTTCGTCTTTGTGTTACTGACCCTCAATGATCCATTTTAAACTCCTTTTGCTTCTGAGACATCCCTCTGATCACTCATGCTTGGCTACCTTTAAGGCTCGTTCTTCAGATTTTCCCATTTCAGAACTTTGTCCTTCATCTTCTTCTCCTCGCTCTTCACATATAACTAGTACTATGGCTTTACATTTTACCTGTATAAGCTGATGACCCCTTACTCTCCATTCCCAACCACAACGTCCCCTCCAGAGCTTCAGTCTGATATGTTCAACTGCCTCCTGAACATTTTCACTGGGCCGTTTGCCAACCCAACAAGTTCAAATCCATTCTTCCTCCTCTTCTATTAACTATTTGTTAATAGCATTGTCTCCCCAGCCACCAGAACTATGACATCATCTTAAACTCTCTGTTCCTTCTAACTCACATTTAATTAATTTCTAAATTCAGCTGATTTTTCCTTTTAAACATATCTCAAATAATAATGCCCTTCTCCCTCTATGACCACCTCTGTTCAGGCTCATTTGCCAACCTCTCTTCTCCCATACAAACTTTAAATGCTGATGTTACACGAGCTCAGAGTTAGGTTCCATCTCATGTGATACTTTCTTCCTGGGAAATCTTATTCAAGTCCACAACTTTAAATTGTTATATAATTGGAGACCACCAAATTTATTTCTTCATCCCAGTCCTCTCTTTAGTGCTTCAGGTCCATGTCTCTGCACTAACTACCTCACTCTACATGTGGAAGTCTTATAACTAATTCCAACACAGCCTGTTGCAGCTAATTTTTACAGAGGGAGTTGTGGCGAGACTGACAGCCATCCCCCATTTTCCTACCCCTTCTGCTCTTCCATAATAACTCCCTTGAACTGTAGCTGGCTACTCAACCACCAAAATTAACACCCAATTTCCCAGCCATTCTCACAGCCATGCACAGCCATGTACAGCCATGTACAGCCATGCACAGCCATGCACAGCCATGCACAGCCATGTGCCTAACTTGGGTCCAATGGGGCCATATTAGTCAGGGTTCTCCAGAGAAACAGAATGAATGGGGTGTGTTATGGTGTGAGTGTGTGTGTGTGTGTGTGTGTGTGTGTGTGTGTGTGTGTGCACATAAAGAGAGATGGACTTATTTTTAAAAATTGGCTCATGTGATTATGGAGCCTTGGCAAGTGCACAATCTGCAGGGCAGACTGGTAGGTTGGAGACCCAAGGAAGAATGGATGGCGCACCTCAAGTCCAAAGTCAGTCTGTAAGCAGAATTCCCTCTTCCCTGGGAGTAAGTGACACACCAGTCTTTTTGCTTCTTAAGGCGTTCAACTAGTCAGATGAGGCCTACCCATATTATGGAGGGCAATCTGCTTTGCTCGACATTTACTGACTGCACTATTACACTCATCTAAAAATTATCTTTAAAACAACATCTAGTATTTGACAAAATATTAATATTTGGGTACCATGACCTAGCCAAGTTGACACATAACATTAAACATTACAGGGGTACAAGCAGAAATATTATGTCCAACTTACAGTAAGTGTGCTTAAGGAAAGGAAGTGTTGATTCCTCCCTTCACTTTGTCATTCCTGCTGGTTAGAATATGGATACAATGTCGCAGTCCCAGTCCAAGAAGCCACCTTGGGGAAAAAAAGCCACATGTGTGACATGACCAGATCCCCTTACCCTGTGGAGAGCCACACCAGCCCACATCAGCCTGCAAATTTGTAAGGAAGAAATAAACTTATTTCTTGCTAAACTACTGTTGGTAGTGAGTCTTCTGTTAACTCTCAGCCAAATCAGTCCTAATTCATAAGATGCCTAACCTACTCCTCCAGCGGGCTTCTTCTCTTGGGAAGATCAGGACATCAATATCTACCCAGGCTATAGAACACCTGGATTTATCCTCAATTCCAGTCTGTCTCTTGTCACACCTATGAATAGCCAAGTCCCACCATCATCACCAGCCCATTCAAAGCCACCATTGACTCATTATATTTAATAAACTACCCTCCTGATTAGAGTCCCAACAATTCCTCTCTAGCCTCCACGTTGTAGCTAAGGTTCTCTTCTCCAGCCATAAATCAGACCATCTCACTCCCTTGGTTGAAACTTTCCCCTGGGTTCTCAAGAAATCTCACTTTTTCTAAATTCCTGACAGTACTCTGTGTAATCTACCTCCATCCAGCTGTCTACTCTGATGTCATAATACTTTCCCCTCACTTACTAAACTCCAGCTCTTGGTTCTTCGAATGTAGCCACCCTTTCCTGATCTCAGGGTCTTCTTATGTGCCTTTCTGCCTGCCTGAAATCATCTATTCTAACTGAATCATATTTATCCTTCTCGATTCATGCTGCTTGATACTTCCTGAGGAAGTTTGTGCTGACAGCATCTCCCAGAACAGGTTGAATGATAATAATTATATTGTGTTTACCACGTGTAGGGTCTCTTCTAGTGTTTTGTGGATATGAGCTCATTTAAACCTCACAATAATCCTATGCAGTAAGTACTATTATCCTCTCTGTAGAGGAGAAAACTGGAAAGTTAAGTAAGTAGCCAATATCATGCAGCAGCTGAACAACAGAGAAAGGATTGAACTCCAAGAGTCTAACTTAGAGTCTTGCAGGTAATCACTAGGCTATACCAATATTCCTGTTGTTAACTTCCACCGTACTCCACACTCTTTCCTTATAGAACATCACAACCATAAATATATACCTTCTTCTCAAATATTGTGGTTATAATAGCTTTCTACAGTACTATACTGTAAACTTCACATGAGGAAACAGGATGTTAGTGTTAATCTCTCCTCTCCATTCAGAGGGTGTGACGCAAAGTAGTTACTCAAAAACACATTTTTTACATGAATAACAAATAAGTGAAAATTGATGTGTGCTGTACATTTCCACTGCAAACGTTTCATCGTCTCTCATTTGGATCATTGCAATATTTGTCCATTTCCCTTGGTCCTTTACCTCTCAAAGAGCCAACCAGTGGTCAATGTGAATTTTAACTTGGCCAAGTAAGCTCTCTGAGGGTTCCCAGTTACCTGCAGGATTGAGTCCTCTGCGACCGTCCAGTCCTTCATGGCCTGGCCTCGGCCTCTTGGCTTTTAGTCTTGGGTCTTGTCACTGCCCTCCTCAGACTCGAGGTTCAGCAATTGTGGGTTTGCTCTCCTTTGGTCTCTAGAATGTAAAGAGAAGCCTGGCAACATCCTCCTCTCCAGTCCTTCCATTCCGCACGTGCTCTTCCCTCAGAGTGCCTCCCCTTTCCCCTCCTCTGGATAACACAGAGTCTTCAAGACTCAACTGAGACGTCATCTTCTGTAGAGATTCCATCCAGTTTACAAAAAGTGACTGCACTTTGTGTTCCCACCCAAGTCCACACATAACCCTCTCCTTATGATATTACATTAATAATGATAGTTAATATTTATCAAGGGTTTATTATGCACTAGATATTGTTCTAAGTGTTTCACATATTTTAACTCATTTAAGGAAATATTATGCTCATTTTGCGGAAGAGAAAACTGAGGCAGAAAGAGTTAAAGTGACTTGCCCGAAGCCACATATGCAGCCTGACCCCAGAGCCCACCCTGTTAAAGACCAGGCTACACAAGACACACTGATATATGCTCATTGAGTCTCTATGATTATGTGGCCCTCTTGCATGCTCTCTCCCTCCCTATTACTATAAACCCCTTTGGGGCAGAGGCTTCATCTAATATATCTTTAGGTGGTATAGTATTAGGTCATAGTATGTGCTTAATAAACTTTTCTTAAACAAAATTGAAAACAAAGTCCCTAAACTCAAGCAAAGAGCAAGTAATACATACATGAAAGATGAAATAGTTATTATGTGTTTAATTCTCAGTGCAGCTTACCCTTTTCTCCTTTATGACAGTCTCATGCATATGTTAACAAAATATGTTCCAAATTCATCCCAGTGAGACAGATGCCAAATTGACTAGCCTTTGGTATTCCTGGAAGCTGCACTTTGTTTTGATAATCTACAGTCATTTTTCAGGTAATGGATGCTGAGTGGGATTGTGCTGGGGCAGAGGTGGTCTTGGCCATTTCAATCATTGTCAAAAGCGAAATTCAGGGCAACTAACAGATATATATGCCTTGTCTTCTACTGGTGCTGTGAAAATTGATCTCTAAAATGTTTTGACTCGAGGTGAAAGTAGCTGTATATCATAAAAACAGCCTTGCAAATATCCCTTCACCCAAAGTAAGTAACAATTTTCGATGGGCAAGTAGGAAAGCAAACTTATCTTTATTTTATGATATTTGGCCATTGGAGTAGAAAGCAAGCTGGGAAACAGTTTTATTTATGTTGTGATCATCCGTCGCTCATCTGGATCACTTCTTTATCCTGTACACATTTCTATGATTTCACGCACCATCGATTTGCTTATCTTCTCCCTTTCCAGACTTTAATAAGCTCCGTGGGAACAGGGATGGAGCTCAGAGGCGCTCCTAGCATGGAGTAGGTACTTAATACATACCTGAAAGGAAACCGATGGATCTAGAATCATCCCTAAATTAAATGTCATTTACTCAGGATCAGCCTGAAGAGCAGGCCTAAGGGGCTCAGTTTTATTTTAAATAGTAAACAGTTTTCTCAACCACTGAGATTTTCTTGGGGGAAAACATTGAATTAGGAATGCTGATAACAGATCAGAAGCTTAGAGTAAAATTCATTCCAGAGTTCATTCTGAGCTTAGAGTAAAATTCATTCGGGAGTTTATCCTAAACTGAATCTGGACATCGATAAAGTAGTCCTTAATAAGCACTTCTCTCGGGTGAGGCCTTCCACCGAGCTTCGGGAGTCGAAGAAGAAAAAAGACCCAGCACCACCTGGCATTAAGGCAAGTAAGGCATTATCCTTGGATACGACATTTAAGGGGGTACCCCAAACCCCTCTCCAAGCAAGATAATAGTCTAATGCAATATTTCTAAAAATCAAAATTAGTGGGAAAATCAAGGATGAACAAAATATCAACATTTTAAATAAGACAAGATCAGTAACAGGGTTGTACAAGCCATACTGGAGCCTGAGGCAAAAAAAAATCAGTAATGAGGATACTGTATTTACTTTAAAATGTTGATATTTTGCTCATCATGAATCTTTTTGCATCGATGTTTTCATTTTTTAAAAAGACTGCATTGACCAAGTATTCTTTTGATTACAGAGGTTCCTTGAGGTCTCCTAAGTGCTCTGCCCAAGGGCGCTGGCTCACCGGCCTCACTCTAGGTCTTGCCCAGCACGCGGAACTGGCACAGTGCAGCTGGGAGCAGGGCAAACACAAGGTCAGTGACGTGTATTTAATTTTTTTTTTTTTTATGGAGGAGTGCTGGAGATGCTACAGGTGCTCAGAGCGCTTGGGCCATCAGGATTCGAGGAGGAAGTGATGCCAGGGAATTGGGAGATAGTGAAGGGCAGTCACTCCAGTGTGTACGAATGGCGGCTGGTGGGTGGAAGGGAGCGAATGAAAGTTGACAGAGAGAGGGGAAGCGTCACCGCGAGCTCAGAGAAGCGCACGCTGGGCGGTATCGTGGGCGGGAGCTTGTGAAGCAGGGCAGCAGGGATGAATGGGGCTGGAGGGGAAGGCCAGGCTGGCTCCTCCCGGCTAGTTGCCACGTGGATGCACGCAGACCATCTTCCTCCCTGTTGTGCCATGCTGCCGCTGCTCTCCCATCACCGGTTAGCAGCTTCTGGTTCCACCTGCAGGGCCTCTAGGCTGTACCCCGGCAGCTTCCCTGGTCTACATTCAGCAACAGCCACTTCACCTGACAAGCAGTCCCACGCTGAGGGGTCCTATGTTTGGGCCAGCTACACGTTCTTCCTTTCCACCAGGGAGAATATTTTTCCTGTGACTTTCTGAAAACAATGCTTTACCCCAGAAATGTGATTCCTGGAATGGGAAATTAGCGTAATGTGACAAACTGAAGGACAAGTAGGGACTCGGTGTCTGCACCCGAAGACACCCCGCAGACAGCCCAAGCAGATGGCCTGTGGCTGCGTCCATTGCTAGAGGCCACAGGTGATTCTTTCAAATGACTGCCTGTTGATGGGGGAGTGTACCTTCACCACAGGGCCACAGTGCCGCCACAGAAAAGAAATATAAAGTAAGGAAATTTCTCCTCATTTCTGGAGATGTTAGTCACGTTAAAGGGATACAATGGTTTAAGGGATAATATTACTGATATGCATCATGAAGGCTACAGCATTTGAGGAATGAGAAAAAATGTTTCTAAATTCAGAGCAGATCATTCAGAACCTTCTCAACTGATTCCTCCTTAGTCATACAGTTTCTTAAAACACCCTACAGTGCTCCTTGCATCAGCTCCAGTCTCCCCCCCATGCCTCAGTCCCCTCCTGGGTCAACATGACTTGGCTCACGCTGTTCCTTCTGCCAGCAAAGCCCTTCTCTGTCCCCCACCAGGGGGACCTCACTCATCCTTCTCACCCTTGGGCATTGGGCCTCCTCTCGGAAGCTTTCTAGCCCCCTCCCCTCCAACGTGGCTCACCGTACCAGTCTGTGCTCAGAGCGTTATTTTAGTATGACTTTTTATACCAGGAACCAAGCGCTCATCACGTGCTATTACCACTCATAGTCTGTGTGATGCCCTGATTCCTGGTGCTTTTCATGTACTAAATGCCTATGATAGCACCCAACTTAATAAAGGTTGTTTGGCTAATCTATAGACTTAGCGAAGAAAATTAAAAATAATTAATCTGTTACACAATCAAAAGGGTGAAAAAGGGTTAATTTATGGGAATGTTTTCATCCAAAAAAGGGAAGACTAATTTATTAATAATTGTTTCCAGAATGTTCAGCAGAAAAATCATGTTTGGTTTAGAGGCTCTCACAAAACCAGCAAACTCTTCATAAATAATGTTATGCTCAGAGGCCCAAGATAGTTTCATAGAAATATGTAAATATATATATATTCTAAAATTATTTTCAACCATCACTGTGGAAAAACAGGTTGTTAGGAATGTTAAAGTATGAACATCAGAGTCAGGAAACAAAAACAAAACAAAAAGAATTAACAGAATGTAAAACCACATTTTAGGTCATATTTTTATTCCCTTCTTCCAAACATCACAAGCCAAGGGCAAAATGTGAGTCCCTACTTGAGATTTTCAGCCATGTGTCACTGTTTTGAATATTAGCCTTATTGAAAATACCAATGAATTTGGGGGGCCAGGAAAACCACTGTAAGTGCAGAAAGGCCATGCATATGATTAGCATAATAATGGCAAACATGCACAAAGCTTTGTCTTGCCTTGACCTCTCTGACCTTCAGCACTTCAGCTGGAGTTAGAAATGGCCCTGGGTTTTAGACTTAGTATGCAAAGGTTGGCGGGGATGGCATAATTTCTTAAAATCATTGCCCTCGGAGAGTGACAAGGTGTAAATTTCCCAAATGTTTGAAATTTCCGTCCACTACCTCTGATGTGTTGCAATGCAGAGAGCCAAGCTCTGGTTAAGGATTTATCTCAGGCTCCGGAGCCCCAGGCCAATGAACGCCCGGCGCGTTGTGAAGGTGAAACGTACAGTTTCCAAAGCTAAAGAGCCATCCACATCAATTTGCAGCCGGCTAAGTGGCATCAGCGGTGGGAGAGCTATTTACACTCCCTTCCCGGCTGAGAATTATGGTGCTGTAACCAGGAGGAAAGCGAGGGGAATTGAAGGGGCTGCTCAGAAATATAATGGTCATTTACGGCCAAAGTACCCCCATAACAGTAGTCCCCGAGCACTCATCTGCAGCATACTTGAGGAATTTGCAATGAAACGTATACACACACACAAAACACAGCCTCCCTAGAGACCTACCACGACATGCCCATTCATATTAAACCACAGGATGGCATTTGCTTTCCTTATCCAATGGGACAAAGCCAAAGGACTTTTCTGAATTTTGCCTTTACTCCACAGATGCTGATCAAGAGGTCTCGGTCTCAGCCCACCACTGACAACTGGAATCTTATTATCTAACAAGCAACACAAGTAAAGAAGGAGGGAATTGGGAAGAAAATAATTAGACAACATTTATCATGCAATTCATGGAAGTACTGTATTTTGCAGCAAAGTAAATTATAGTATTGCATTATCAAGATAATAACTTGTTTTGTGACAAGAAATCACACCATTCTGTGTTGCATCTGTATTATTTTTGAAATTAGGCTTTTTAATTACAGAGATAAATTTTGTATGTAAGAATCCCACTTTGAAATTTTATACAACATGTCATCTAAGATCCCATTAAATTTGGAATCATTCCTCTCAGATCTAAATGTTCCCTGGTAGTAAGAGTTAACTCTTCCCTGGGTGACTAGGGTGACCTTTGGTGCACTCCAGCAGACCCAAATCCATTTTACACTGTGACAGCCCTGTTCAGTTACAGGAACAATGACATCTCCAGGCCTAGCCTGCAGCTCTGGCCCAGGCTGTGCTCTGAAATGCAGCCAGGAGCAGCTTTGGTAGCCTCTGTGTTGCTTTATGTTGAAATATGCCCTTGGAAAGAGCTGCTTTTCTCTCCCAGTTACAATTGCCCGAAGGTTTACAGATGCCACGGAGTTCAAAAAAATGAATTCAATATCAAGTAAAGGGTACCAATATTATTGGTCCTCGTAGTCTAATGTGATCTGGGGAGCCCATCACATCTGGGTTCAGATCCCGGTGGGATAAATAGCCTCCCTGGATCTGAGTTCCTTCTACAACGCAAGGCCAGTAGCGACTCACACAGAGTGGGGATTCACTGAACAACGTCTGCAAAGGTCCAGTGTGGGGCCCGGTGCATAATTACTGCTTATCCCACGTGAGTCATGATTCCTATTATTCTGTTTTCAAAGCAATGATTTGACACTAATTTCAACCCGAAGCTCTTCTTTGGGTTTGTGTGATATCAAAATTGCCCGTACCAGCATCATGATCATTCCTGACAATGCTAGTTATCAACAGAGGAGGAGATTAACATGACCTCCTTTTTTGAGCCAAGCAAGCAAAAGAGGTAATTTGGGGAAGGTGTGAGCTTTGTGACCAGTGAGGCATCCCAAGCCATTTGATCCTTCATGCATTGTTGCAGGTGAAGGAGATGCTTCCATCTCCATCCACCACTAGTCCTGTTTGTTTGCTTCTAGAGCTGAGGCGTCAGAGTCCTGAAATCAGCAAGGAAAGGAACAAAGAAAAGACATCTCCCAGAAGATGACTCAAGGGGAGAGAGTGTGCCTGGAAGCAGAGGCCCCACATCTTCCAACATTCACTTGCCTGATTTCTCCACGGTTTTTGGTAGACCTTGTCCTTGAAATCTTGTCCTGAACTTTTCACAACAGATGACCCACTTCAAGGAATATTGAAGAACTAGATAAATCAGGAGATGATAAAATGTACTCTGCCCATGCCAATGATTTTTCCAGTTAACCAAGGAATCTTATTTCTTTCTCAGTCATATCTTTTCTATTAACTACAATCTCTCCCAAATTAGTAAAGTTACACACAATTGCAAAGCCAAAAAATAGGAAGGAAAGGGGTAAAATAGGACTGAGAAAAAATAAGCAAAGGAATGCACACATTTTCAGCAATAAAGAGATGCTCTGGGCTGAGTGTGTATGTGAGTAGAAGACAGGGACTTAGGTTGCAAGAACTAGCATTCAAACAAATAAAAATGTATTTCCATGGAGAAATAAATAGGAGGTGATAGGCAGAAGGTACAAAAAAGGTCTTATACTTGGTTTTCAAGTAAAAACAACCAAATCTGAAATAATGATTTTGCATGAAGAATGAGAAGAGAATGATAATCTTTGTTTTGCTTCCCACATTGGAATTTTGTCACTGTTGAGGAAGGTAGACTGTACCATCCTCAACACGCCGGCATTCTGATACAAGAACCAGAATCAAGAGGAGGAAAGGCTGGAAGTGTAGGGTCAGACTCCAGCAGAGAATTACAGAAAGGAGAATGTAATATGCTGAGTGAAGTGAGAAGATTGAACTAATCAAGTTATGCCTGATGAGACCACCCCCCAACTCCAAAAGAACCGTTAAGCGAAGAAGTCAGTGTGCAATTAAGCACATTCGGTGTCGCAAGCTTTCTATGAATAAGGAAGCGGGTCCTCGCCAGACACTGAATCTGCTGGCACCCTGATCTTGAACTCCCCAACCTCCAGAACTGTGAGAAATAAACTTCTGTTTATAAGCCACCCAGTCTAGAGTATCTTGTTATAGCAACACAAACAGACTGAGACAGTGTTCTATCAGCACCTGAAGTTGAACTTCTACCAAAGCAAATAAATATCTCATCCTCCCCTCAAACTAAACAGACGTAAAAAGATCTTCTCTTGTTGATATCATTACTTACCTGTTACCAAATTCTGACAGTCACTGAATCAAGAATGGGGAAGACTCCTGTCTCTCTCCCTTGTTGGTTTCACATCTACGTTCCCCTTTCCAGCACTACTCCTTTGCATTAACAATCAGGTCCTGACTGAGCTGGCTCCTGCCGTCCACCACACCACTCCTGGGAGAGTCTAGAAAAGCATAGGTGTGCTCATGTTATTCTTGTACTTGAAAACTTTCTAGCCCTATTTTATCTCAAGGTCGGTACAAACCCCATAGGCAGGTATGAAAGCACCAAGGATTCCCCACACCTGCTCTATCAAACCCATCCGCTTCTCTCCTCCACCCGCACCACGCCCCGGCCAAACCTGACTGTTGGTCTTCACAGAATGTGCCACTCTCTTTCCCCCAGTGTCTTTTCCTCACTGCAGCTACCCCATCCACCTAGCATATCCTCTATGCCAACATGGCTCCAGCCTACCCATCCTTCAAAATTCGGATCAAACACACCATTTCAGTGAAACGTCCCTCTTATTTGGAGTCACGAGTAGTTCTACCCTCCTCTGAAGTCTCATCATAAATGATTTGATCCTCTCTATGACAGTGATCCTCTTCCCTCTTCTATTTGAAACCAGTTGGCGTGTGTTATATGCACATGGGGGCAAAGCATTACAGTAAGTCGGAGTGGCTCCAGTCTCATTCCTGTCATTCTTCAGTTGTTGGACCCTAGTCAAAATATTTAGCATCCCTCTCTTCAGTTTCCTCACCAGGGATAATCATGCCTAGCACATAATGCACTGGCAGGATTGAGTGAGGTAATACATATAATACGCTTTGCACAGAATCTGTGTGGATATTTTTGTATTCTACCTTTTTTATTCTGCTGTTGCATGACCTTTCTGAAGAGGTGCTGTGCCTTGCCTTCACTGAGTAGAGAATTAAGCAACTGAGATCAGATCTGTGTTTTATTCATAGTGGAAACTTCCCTGAAAATGGCCTTAAAGTAGATACTCAAAGGCATTTGTTCCAATGAATTGAAATAATGAGATTATAATCAACTCTAAAATGGTGTTTATATACTCAAAGTATAGATTAAAAATAAAATTGAATAGCTGTGGATTATAACATTGAAAATCACTTGAGTATTGTGTAAATAAAAAAGGATATTAATTCTTTCTGATATCATGAGGTCTCTAATTAACAAAGGAAGATACTAAACAGTAAATTACTGAAATACAATATGACCTTGGCAAAACATTGACTGTTAAATTGATTAAAACAGTTCTTCCTTGGTAGGATTCAGAAAAGAGCCACAGTAGATTGTCCAGCTTCAGTTAGGTGGCACTTGAAAGGTCAAAGTTTCTCACCTCCAGTGAGGAAAGAACTTGATGGATACTACCAAGTACAAATGCCTTGTTCCTCCACATAAAGAGATTCCTCACACAATTCTGAGGTCACAACTTGTATCTTTCCCTGGGTGTATTCTATTCCTTGCCAGAAGAAAGGAAGACTGATTGGAGAGCTTGACACTGACTCATTAAGAAGCACTGTTTTTATTTCAGTTTACACAGGAGCCTCATATCCAACATTAGCCCTAGGGCCCATCTAAAAACTGAATCGCTGAGTGCTCAAAGGGCAAGAAGCAGAATCCAGAGTCCTGAATATACGTTTAGTTGTGTGAGTGTGCCTTTTTTATAGTTGACCTTGTAAAATAAAATTTTATATGTTCAACTTATACTTTCCTGATATTTGGATTTATATTCAGTATTCCATGATTCAGGTTTTTAACTATTTTCCAACCAGTATTCTGCTGACTTACTATTGATAGTAAAAGCTAAGGAGCCTGAAGATGTTATTATCACCTGTAGAAAAATCTGAAATGGACATGAACTCCCAAGGGAATCTGTGATGGCTTACACCTTTAATGTTTTAGCCTTACGTGATCTTTCCATGTCTAACTGGTAAAGGTCAATGTGGCTTGGAGTGGGGGACATGAAGAAGGAGTGCTGCTGGGCTTAGGAACAGCCAGACCGGCAGTCAGGGTACCTGGGTGCAGAGCCAGCCCTGAGAGATGAAGCACACGGCTGCTGGGTGGTTCCAGTTAGGTCCCTTGGAGGAGCTTAGACTGTCTGCGAGAAAACAGTGTTATATACAGGAGTATCCCAAAGCCAAAGTCTACTACTTCATTAAAGAACCAAAACAAAGAACAGTACTCTTGAAATCACACCCAACTTTAAATTTTCTGGGAGGTTTCAGTGGTTCATTGTACCAAGTAGGACGCCAAAAGGCTAAGATGTTGTACTATGATGATAACAAATGAGATTATTAAGCACTCCCTAAACCAGGCTCCATGCGAAGTGTTTTATATATAATGACCATTTACTCCTCATAGCTTATTATATAGCTCCATTTTACAGATGAAGAAACAGAGGCTCAGAGGAATTATTTGCCCAAGTTTACAGAGTCTCTAAGGAGCAAAGTATAGATTCAAATCCAGATGTAATGGCCACACAATACTACTTTGCATGCAAGTGAATAGAAGGACTCCTTTCTAATTACCCAAAACTTCCCATGTCTTAAGACTTTACTGGGTGAAGATGACTGTGGTAAATACAAAGACTATTTATATCCGAAGTTCTTTCCTGAGAGATAAAATCCCAAATTTGGGTGTGGGAAATTGTTACTAATTTTAAGGTCAAAACATATATTGGAGATTCAGCTTATTTTTTAATAACTTGAGCTATGATGATTTATTCAGTTGTATTGAGACAGAAAATAATAATACTCTTAAAATCACACTCAACCCAAAGGAAAAAAAGAAAAGGCAAGTTAAAGAGTAGCCTAAATTGGATTTAACACCAGTATTATGGTGCTTAGCATGCTCTGAAAGTCACCGTGCACAAGACTTTCATCTTAATCATCCTTGTGTTTAAATATACTTGATGATGATTCTTAGAATTATCAGAGATGCCTCTTGAAAAAAATACTAAAGATGTGTATTAAGAATTCACATGTCTTAATCAATGCTTACTCCATTAAAATATGAGACTCTTTTTTTTTTTTATCAGAAATGGCCTTAAGAGGATATAGATTCTATCCTATTTCTTGCTAGGGTCTCTGAAAATATGAACACTTTCTTTTTCAGTATTTAAAAAGAAGACAAGCAAACATTTTAAATGCAGCTAAAGTGATCTCCTTTTCCACATTCTATTCAGATAACAATACCTTCATAATTAAAGTACTATTATTACTATTTAATTGTCTATTTCATTGTTTAATGAATAGGAACTAGTTAATTATGGTGATGGGGAAAGACAAAAGACCATTTTCTAATGGGGGATGCAAAGCTCTAGTTTTTATAATGTGGGCTGCAAATTGCTTTGTTTATGCTTCTGAACATCAGAACCTAGATTCACACATCCTTGTCAAATTATGACTCTCTTTCAACATGATTTGAAAATGTGTTTAACAATTTTTTCTAATTTTGCATATTAAATAATATCACATTTCTCTCTTGATAGATTAAAGTGGCTGTTTTAGACTCATTCATCAGACAGTTCTGAGAGTCAAAGGACCACAGCATCTTTTTAACCATTCCCACACAAGGGCAGGTTTTAGATACAAGGACTCAAAAAATACACTGAAAGAGTAAGGCAGATCTCCTAGACAAAACTCCTCCTGGCTGGCTGTCTACACTGAGGCTTAAATCTCACTGTGTTCTTGTAACCCCTAAATAGGAATTGGATCTTGACGCGGAATTCTCCTTATATCTGCCACCAACATCACTGTGATACTCATGTATTTTCATGTCTGTGGGTTCCACATTGAAGGACAACTCACATCTGTACAGCACTTTGCAGTTTTCAAAAGCACTTTTGCACTTATCATTGCATCTGATTGGTATGGCTTGTGAAGCACACAGTTCAGATATTATATACATCTTATGAATCAGGAAACAGAGAATTAGGAAAATGAGGTCAAGTGACCCATCTTCTATTGTGGCTAATAAGTTTTACATAGTACACTTATCACACATAGTACACTTAGTATACATAGTACAGATGCTTCTCTGAAACCTCTAAAAAGATAGGTAATTACATAAGCAGTTATCAACTTGACATATAGTTATTGACATTAACATTTTGCCAAAGCAACAAAGCAGGGAACAAGGGGCCCCTAACCTGGTGAAGTGCCTACTTCATGAACCTAATCATTATTGAGCAAAGAGGTGTTCAGAAATGCTCTGTGTACCAAGCTTTGCTGAAATTTGCAAATGCGTCTCAATGCAAAATTGCTCCCTGATATATACTTGACCCAATCTAGATAGACCAAAACTGAATTTGTTATCAAACTTAGTATTTGTGTTCAGACACACAAGGCTACTTCTGTATAGGAGAGGGAGAGGTCAGATGACAATTCTAAAAGATGTCATGAAAAAGCCTTAATTCTATTATTTAGGGTGGAAATAGGCCCTATAGAGCAAAATTATATTCCTCAACTTTTGTTTTCCTCAATGACACACAAGAAATCTCACCAACAAATGTACATGCCCATATCCACCACCCTCCCTTCTCTTTCTGTTAGCAATGTCACCATTACCAACTCATGCCTTCAACTATCTCTATACCCAGGCTGAGAGCGACACAAGTCATACTCACCAGGTGTATCGGAATCTTCTACGTGAGTAAATGCCAAAAATGGGGGCAGAAAGTTTGGAACAAGCCCAACACTGTAACATGTGTCTATTAAGCTGGACTTTTCTTAATGAGAGAATCTTATACACTTTCAATGTCAATAATACAAACTTCTTCATTTAGCAATACTCTCACAAAAGAAATACACACATTTTCTTGTCCCTGATATTGAATTCCATGGGTTTTCATCTGAATTTTTTTGACCAATATATACTTGTGCTTAATATTGATTTTAATGTGTTTCTTTGCTGATGAAGTTTGGTATTATGTTTTATGTGTAATAGTAAGTATTAAACTAGAGGCTTCATATTGATTGTGCTCCACTCCTGCCAAATAATGTTTGTAGAAAGTATATTTCTATCAATTTTTGTTCCCTTTGTGGAGACCCCATTCTATTAAACAGCAAAAATTCAGAAATAGGGTTTCCAAGAATCCCTCAAGTCTGAAAACAGGTGAAAACTGATCTCTATGGCTTTCTTAACAGACCTAAAGATTGGAACTGGATTTTGATAATTTACTGTCCAATCATGACACACATTTTAGTGCCATTACTATAATTTTCCTCACATTGTATAGTTTATTGTATTCCACAAATAACTAAGGCAAATGAGTAAACATAGTACAGATATATTAAGCTTATAAGATATTGGCAAGTAAATAAAATATAAAGATTTATGTTTCTCACTATAACCATACCTATGACATAGTCATATCAAGTGTTAACAGATACATTCATATCTGTTGCCCAAAGCATAGATATATTGAGTCTGTGAACTCAAAGTATAGAGCAGAGATGAGTTATCTGTCTTCAATTACTGTAACTACTGCATCTTTATTTTTTTCCCTTGACTATTGTAAAAGTTTTAGTAACCAGCTTGGTGATCAGTAGTCTTCAGTAAGTGACAACTCATGAAAATACTCTGGGGATCACGAAGACAGGTACACACAGACAACAGATGGATATTCAGGTGAGGAGCAAGCTACCCGGGAAGCTCCAAATTCCTAGTAAGAAGGGAAGGCAAAGAAGACAGGTAACATCAGGGAGAATCAACAACAGGACCCCACATGGACAAGACCAAGCCTGAAGAAAATGGTACCAGGCCATCTGTGTGTTAAGTCAGGGACACAGGCATAGAAGGCAAAGAAAAAATGAGACTACTTTGTTGTTAAAATTAGGACACAAAGCAGCACATCAGAGGGACTGGCAATAAGGGGGTCCCTGAAGCTATGCCAGGGGTGCTAATCAGAGCTCCACATATGCTGACACTTAGGGACAGGATAGATCTTTATGTCATTGGGAGTGAAGTGATACCAACAGTCTGCAGGAGTTGAAAGGCAAAAAGTTATTGGCATGCCAGGCTGGTGCCTGGTTTTGCAAAGGCTTTTCTGCTTTTCCGGTACTGATTTCCTACTAAAAGGAAAGCACTGGTCTACCTACTGTATGATACCAAGAAACAAAGTCAAGAGTAATGAAATCAAGATATTTGGAATAAAAGACATTTAGTCTTCTTTTAGGTGAAATTTCTTGGATATTTGTGACTCAGCTATTTGCTGTCCAAAAGACCTGGTTTTGAAAGGGATGAAGTTGAAGATATAGTAGATGATAGTTAGGTAGGAATAGAGATCAATGCACAAGCAGAAGCAGCCTGCAGAACAAAAGATCAAGCTAGCAAGCCAAACAAAATAACCATGCAACATAAGGTATGTATTAATGTGGATGCTCACAGCATGGTTGAAGGTTTGGCAGAGATGGCCATCACTTTCTCTAAATGCTCACTTCATCCAGCATATTATAGAGACAGTTAAAACACAATCATAAAAGACATGGGCCCTGACTGTAGAACCTTATAGTTTAGTTGTAAAGAAAGAATATATATATAGTATCCAGCCATGTAATATGAAAAATAGAGACATTTATTGAAGAAGATACAAGATGCAAGCAATGCTGTATGTAGGTCAATGACACCTCAGTCCCCTTCAAAGTAGGCAACTTGGGACTCACACAGTTCTCCCAGTCACCATTAGCTGCCCTGTTGTATTTTCTTTGACCTCACTGAAGGTCTGAAATCTCTTCCCTTTCAAAGGTGATTTTAGTTTTGGGAAAAGCAAGAAGTCTCAGAGTGCCAATTCCAGGCTGTAGGGGGAGGTGAGTCACCTGGGTGATTTGATGTTTCTCCAAAAAAACTCTGCATGAGACATGATGCATGAGTGGACATGTTGTCGTGATGAAGCTGCCAATCACCAGTTACCCATAGCTGTGGTCTTCTGAATCATCTGAATAGTTTCCGCAGAGGAATATTCAAGCTTAATGCAAAATGTGATGGAGATTTGTTGCTCTACTTGCTCAGTCAGTTTGAATGCAACAGCCACACAGTACACATGCTCACTCAATGGCATCTACCACCCCCCACTGACTAGCACAGTGAAGTCATCATCGTCCACACATGTGCATTCCAGCCCATCCTCCTTGGCTTCCAGGTTACATCAATGTTGCATAAACCATTCTCATTATATTAATAATAGCTGGACTTTTTGTTGACAGACCTCATATACATACACATATATATTTGTTATATACATTTATTATATATGTCATATACAATATATATATGAATCCAATAGAGTTGGAAGAAGTACATTATTAGTGGTAATAGTAGTATTGGTATTAGAAGAGGGAAGAAAGTATGCTGCAATCTGGGATGATGAAGGGGATTTCCAAAAAGTGTGTGTGTGTGTGTGTGTGTGTGTGTGTGTGTGTATTAGCCCTAAATATCTTGATAGATGTTTTTCTACAATATCTTAATGTTATATTCTCTTAGCATGCAGATTAATTTGGGAGTGGATAGAAGAAATAAAAATAAGAGAAGAAACAGATGGAAATTTTCTGTATATCATTACAACTGCTGCAGTAAAAATAATATTTGAAGTTCCAATACTTTTGCAAACTATTTGGACATGGCTTAGCTAGGGTTTGGTAGGGACCTAACAGTCCCCTTTCCTAATCCTCCTCATCTCAAGTTGGTCCATTGACCTCCAGAAGGCATGAACCAACCTGAACTGACTAATGAGATAAAAATCTGAAGTTTAAAAGTAACCAGAGGGTAGAAGGGAGAGGGATAATGGGGGAAATAGGAGAAGGGCCATCAAAGAACATGTATAAAGGACCCATGGACAAAGCCAAAGGGGGTAGGTTCGAGGGTGAAGGGAGGGGATGGGTGAGGTGGGGGGCATGCTGGAGTGAAAATGGAGACAGCTGTACTTGAACAACAATGAAAAATATTTTAATTTAAAAAAAAAGTAGCTTAAGACGGTCCAGGGATGATTATGCCACAGGAACCTTGCTAAAACAAATACAAAGTCTTTTGGGAGGAACTCACCCACCAGCCAAGACAAATAATTCCCATAAATAAAGTTCTAATGAAAACAGCTTATTATTTTAAAAATGACAACACACTTGAAAGACAAAAGCATATAATTAAGAGTCAGGAGAAGTAACTCAACAGCAGAATTAAACCTGAAGAGACATCAGATATTTTGAATTACAGACACAACATAAAACACATATATTGATACAATATGTTTTAAGAAATATAAGATTTAAAATGTGACAAAAAAGAGACTATAAACTTAACCAATGAAATTTTTTAAATAACCAAATAAATTCTTAGAAATAAAAAGTAAAACATAAGTAAAAATAACAATAAAATGGAAATATAACAAATAAAAATATAACATAAAATTTAAAAAAATAAAATGTCTGATCTATATAGTATGAATATGAAATTTAAAACTAAATCATCAATTTTTAAACTATGCTGGATGCTGCTGAAGAGATCCTCTGTGAACTGGAAGATACATCTGAAGGAGTTACTCAGGATATTGCAGCACAGACTACAAAGATAGAAAACAGGAAAGAAAGGTGAAGAGTCATACAGAACAGGGGTCCAAAACAAGTTTAGTCAGAGTTACAGAAAAAGAAAGAGGGATGGAGGAAAGGCAATAGTCTAGGAAAAACTGATGAAAATCTATAATTGATAAAAGATAGATAGAAATATCTATATTGAGTTTTTATCCTCAATTAAAAAAACTGTTGGATGTAACTAATGGAGTTCTAAGAGGGAAATATATATATTTATACATATATATTCATCTTCAAAAACATATTTAAAAAAAGGTAAAATTTAATGAGTTAAGCATACTACATAAGAGGACAGAAAGTGCAGGGTAAAAAAGCAAAGTCGAAAGAAAAAATTAAAAGATCAAAGCAAAAATTAACGAAGCAGAAAAATATGTAGTAGAGAGAATCAACAAACTTTTTAAAATCACTCTTTTAAAAACTGATAAAATCAACAAAGTTCAGGAAGTTTGAACAAGAAAAAGAAAGATGAGACAAATTAATATTAGAAAGAATGGGATGTAACTACAAATAAAGCAGACTATGGAAAACAGTATGGAATTTCCTTAAAAAACTGAAAATGGAATTGCCTTTTGACCTGGCAATTCCACAGCTGGGATTATACACTAAGAATCCTGAAACACCAATTCAAAAGAACCTATGCACCCCATTGTTCATAGCAGCACAATTTTCAATAGCCAAGTGCAGGAAACATCCTAACTGCCCATCAGTAAATGAGTGGATCAAAAAACTGTGGTACATTTACACGATGGAATACTATGCAGTAGGAAGAAAGAAGGAGCTCCTACCCTTTGTGACAGCATGGATGGAACTAGAGAGCATCATACTAAGTGAGATAAGCCAGGGGGTGAAAGGCAAATACCATATGATCTCACCTATAGGTGTAACTTAATCAACAAAACAAACAAGTGAGCAAAATATAATCAGAGACATTGAAATAAAGAACAAACTGACAGTAACCAGAGGGGAGGTAGGAGGGGAGAACCAGGGAATAGGGAGAAGGGTCATCAAGGAACATGTGTGAAGGACACATGGACAAAGCCAAAGGTGGGAAAGCGCGAGGGTGGGAGGTGGGGATGGCTGGGGTGAGGGCCAGTATTGGTGGGAAAATGGAGACAACTGTACTTGAACAACAATTATAAAAAAATAAAATAAAATAAAATATTGATATACTTTAAAAAGTAAAAGATAATAACAATATTAATGATGATTAGCTAAGATTTACTGGATATCTCATATTCATTAGGCTTTTTCTAAGTAGGCTTTGCACATTCATTACTTTATTTAATTCTTGTGGCAACTCCTCGAGGAGGGTAATTTATTATGTCCATCATTTTAAAATAGACTTATGCCAATACTTTTTAAACCAAAGACCAAATTAGTAAATTCCTAAAAAAATCATAATTAACAAAGCTGTTGGGGATGGAATGGGATGAAAGATGGTGAAGGGCTGACTAAAGAACATTTGGATACAGACAACAATATGGGATTAACTTAGGGAGGGGAGAGGATGGGGCTCGATGGAGGTGGGGAAAGGGAGAAAAAGTAGGAACAACTGTAATAGCATAAACAATAAAAATGAATATATTTAAAAATTCTGATTTATAATGAACTTTACCTATGAACAAAAAGCAGGTCATTTTTATCAAAAAAGTTACATTACAAATTAGTTGCATAGCAAGTTAAAATTCATTTACCATACCATCAGGAAACAAGTCATCCTGTTTTAAAATAAACTCTTCTATATAACAGACAAAAATAGAAAGTTTCCCATTATCTTTTAAATTATTAAATAGCAAAACAACCATACAATGTGAGAAAGAAAAATTAAAGGCTAAATTCATTCATAAATACAGCTGCAAAGATTCTAAACAAAATTTATGCAAACAATCTACCCGTGCATAAAAAGATGATTCAGCATACCCACACTGAATTTACACCAGTTTGAACGAAGGGTTGAGATACTACCAGCAAATCCATTGATTACTGTAATTCACTACATTAACAGATTAAATGTGAAAAAACATAATAATTTAAATAAATGCAGGAAAAGCTATCATTTATATCACTGCTCTTACTAAAACCACTAAAAGATGGATATTATCCTCATTTTATCAATGAGTAAATCAATAATTAATAATATAAATAGCCAACTTTATCAAGTGCTTGTTTTGTGCTAGGTAATTTAAACTATTTTTTATTCCTCATAACAATCCTAAAAGCTATGCATTATGGTGATCTGCATTTTACAGCCCCATTATTTTTGTACTCAATTTTCAGAAGCTAGAGTTTGAAAAAATATTGTCCTTACACTTGCCCTGTGTGATGATAAAGAATAATTCAAATCACTTAATTAAAATAGCTTGCTTTAGTCCTATTGAATACAGAGTAGCCAACAATAAAGATTTTTCTCATTAGCTCTAAGTTCAATTTAAAACTGTTGCTGATCGTGAAGAAAAGCTGAACACATGTATCTGTCACATGTGTGCATAGTATGTTGCAATTAAAGATGGAGGGCTTTGCTATTCTTATACTTTGGTTGTTGATTTTCTTTTATTAAACAAAACAGAAGACACTAAATTATGTACATATATATATACACATATGAATTTCATCTCCTTTCACTTGTATCCTATTATAATCTTTCAGTCCATAAAGTGAATGCTTTAAATGCAGAACATAAAAGTATTTTATATAGATTACTACCTCAACAATGATATAGTAATATGAAATACAAAGAATAAGCAATAAAACCAATATTCATAAAGCTTCAGAATATAAGATCTTGAGCCATTTATCAAAGTTAGAAATTTAGGACTTTATTTGAAGGCAAAACCACAGGTTATTTCATATTCATAAAAAATCATATGAACCAAGAAGCAATGACTATATTACATTTTTAGAAATACTATTTAAATAGGTATTTCCAGGTTTGATAAGGTTCCCATGCTCTAGAGGAACCTTAATATTTTAAAGAATTCTTTGGAGTGTTCTAGAGCACACTTTTTTAAAAATGAAAGCTAAACCAAGACCCTTCTGAAATAGTTTCCTTTGCGGGTGCACGTGTGTGTGCGTGAGTGTGTGTGAGTGTGCGTGCACACATATTTTCCAAAGTGGCGACTAATCTTAATGCGTCTACTCTGCCTTCTCTGGCTGGTGAAGGCTTTTATGCCATTCTTGCTCCTGGGATGTTATCGAGCTTTCAAAATCTTACCCAGGTGATGTGAAGAATTTATATATATAAAAAAAGTTATATATATGCTTTCATGGCTATCCTCGTAATGTGCAACTCGCAACATCACTTAGGATTTAAGGGCCCATAAAATAGAAAGCTTGCTTAACCCCTTGACTGCTCGGTGCGGACAGGTTGCTGCTCCCTGTGAGATTGGAATTTGAGGAGTGTGGAGAGCTGGGGTGTTTTACGCTCAGTAATAGCATGTAGTCGTTCTGTGATGGTAACCCAGGTCAAAAAGCAGGTTTTCTTTACTCCATTTTCTTTGTCTTTGACACTGGTCATGGAAATTCCAGCACTGAAAATCTCAAAATGCCTGCAGACAATAATCCAATGAAATAGTAACAAGAAATGCAAAGTACATGTTTTGTTTTGTGGGACAAAATAAAGATGAATACAAATTTCAAGAAGTCAGAAATAGTGGCATATTCCTTCTTAAAAATGGCACGAGCAGACTATATAGCACTTGGAACTTAAAAAAGGGCAGAAATCGTTATTATTGTCTGTATCGTATTTGGGTAATTCTAACAAGGTGTCGTTTGCTAGGAGAGGAGAGGACCCAGCCATGGACAAGCCAGGAACGCCAGCACTTTAAGACACGTGGCATGTTGGAAGAAGGAAAGGAAGGCAGGGAGGGGAAGCTGGGAATATGAGCCACGCCTGTAGCTGGGCTCCCAGAACAGCCCTTGGAATGCTTCGGCCCCTCTCTCTGAACTCACCATTTGATAACACAAGGGCCTGTGTGACCTGAATTTGTTTTATTATTATTTAATAAAGTTACTTCAGTTTTTAAAAAAATCATTGCTCTAGCGTGCACATATCATAGTGCTAAGTATTTGTGTGTGTGTACGTGTATGCATGTGTGTGATGGATGAAAAATGTGATTACCCTCCAAGAAATCTCAACATTCTATTGAAAGGGATATAAAAACAACAAAAGGAACAATTAAATATAAGTCAAAATTCAAACATAAAATAGGTAGTCAAAGCTGCATTCGGCTAATGCTCATTTATGAAACACTCTAACAAACGTATTCTATTTGTGCTTCATCACAACACAATCCTGCACAGTAGATTTGGCAACAGGGAAAACTGAAGCTCAGAGAGATTGAGTGACCTTTCTGAGGCCACACAGTCAGTAAGCTGCAGAGCTGGAATTGAATACCTGCTTCTTATTTCAAATCCAGTTTTTACTCTGTGATACCAAGTGGTCAACATATTCATATACTTACTGCATATTTGGTACTCCACTCTCCCCTCAACAAAGCCATGGCTAAGCTGTGGAATGAGAGAGAGAAGGGAAGGGAAGAGAAAGAAAAGGAAGGGGAGGGGAGGCGATGGGAGGAGAGGAGGAGGGAAGGGGAGGGGACAAAGAGAAGAGGAAAGAGAGGGGAGGGGAGAGGAGCAGGGAGGAAGAGAGGAAGCGGGTGAGGAAAAAGAGAAGGACATGGTGGTGGGAAAGATGAACAAAGAAATGGAGTGTAGGGCCAGAAATGAGCTTCTCCCCGTAAGACCCACTCACCAAAGGTCCTACTCACGAAGGTCCCTCCAACGCGTGAGATTTCTTACTCTATTTAATTTCATGTTCATTTTCTCCTTGAAAAGCCTCTCTCATGCCAGAGATATCAAAACTTTAACATGCCACAATTTTTGTGTCTAGAGTTGTTTTCCTTGGACGATCTGAAGGTTAGATGCGGCTTCCCTCCGGTCTCAGCTCTGCCCATTCATTCACGGAATTCTCGTATCCCTCGGAGTTCAGGACCTGCCCTGGAACTAAGTTGCTGAGGGAGATATGCACACTATCAGGACTTTAAAAATCCATATCTCTATTTTTGAAATCAGAAAACCTCATTATCTACATTCATTGTTTTCAAAAGAAATGATCAATGTGAATAAAAAAGTTACGCTAGCCATAGCTTATTATAAGATCAGAAGATTTGATCACAAAGTAATTGATGGTTATGGAAATGTACTTTTACAAGTCTTTTATTTAATAAATCCATGACTAAAACTAGAAATGGCACAGTACGGTATGAATGCTTGCAAGTTTTAAAGATAATAGTAAATAAAGCACTGAAACCTCATTTTACTTCTTAAACCATTTAACGAAGGGCATACACATGCCCCAGTTTTTATTAAATAGATAACAACTTGCTGTGAAAATTGGAATCCATATTGTAGAAAGTGAATTAAATTCTAGGTGATGAGTTCTCTTTCTGGAAAGGTTTCTTTTTATTACCTATGTATATATTTTATTTTATTTTGGGATACCGCACAGCACATGGAAAAGGTCCTTTTAGAATGAGGGCTTTGGGCCATGTATGATTCCCCATGACTGCAGGCTTAAGAGCCATCTTCATGAATATGTTACTGCTTGGAAGGCATTTTGAACTCTTTATCTTGTAAAAAAAGAAAGAAAGGGAAATTTCTTCAGTTTCTGGATCACCTGTTAATGAGAAGCAGCTAACTTCTGATTGGAATCAATATCTCCACCGCAGAGCTCAAGGCTAAGTTTCATTAGCCTTCCTGGTTCCACTTCGTGATTTCGTAGGACAGCTCTTTGAAAGTCACGCCGGTGCTATCAGCTAACTGCCTGGGTCAGCATCCCGGGATGTCCTCATCACATTCGTCAACGCCTCTCCCTAGGCAGGGCAGCCGTCCCCACTCCCCAGACGGCAGTTCTCCTGGAGTAACAGCGCAGAGCTACCGCGAAGGCGCACATTCATACAGGGAGGGGGTGGACCATAGGAAACCAGAAACCTCTGACAATGGCGTGCTCTTGAAGATTGTGTTGTTCTGGCTGAGGCTCGGTTTCTTCGGCAAAGGGTTCGTCGAAGCACATGCTCCAGACTTGATGACTGAGCTAGAACATGTGGAGGAGACAAAGCCTTTATTGGTCGCTGGGAACAGGAGAGCAGTGAGTTTCCCTCCCCCCGTTTTTCTGTTGCTCGTGTTCAGCTGATATGCCTGCCAAGCCACTGTCAGAACTCGACGGGACATTGTTCCACGAGACTGAAAATTGACCTAAAGTTTGTTTGGAATGAGAATTTGTTGTTCCTCATAACCAAGTTATGGGAGGCTCCACAACTGAATTTGCATTTTTCTTTTCTTTCTTTTTTTTTTTTTTAGGAAATATGTTTGGACCCAGTACAAAATCGAGGGCAAGTCTGAACAATGATATTACTAGACCAAGAATAAATGTGTCTCTAAATGAGCAAATAAATGACTTAGAATGAACTCGTCAATCAATATTAAGGAGAAATAAGATAATTTAGAAAATAAGTTTCCTAACATGATTGTATGAAGAGGCCTCTAAAAGTAAAATCCAACGACTCAGAGGTACATCATAAGAGAAATCTAGATTACAATTACTGTTTTTAATTTGTATCAAGACTAAATCAATCTATTCTTTAAGATGCTGCCAATGTAACTAACATCCTAGCCCTTTTGACATTACATCAAAACACCAAAACAAACAAAAGAGAAAACACTAAAGGTGTCTGAGGATTCATCAGGCAGCTTTATAAAAAAAATCTGCATAAATGACTTTTGAATTTTATGAAATGTTTGACACCCTGTGTTTGAAACCTCGGTTTCAGGCTTACCGCGTGTGCTAGTGTTCTTCAAATTGTACAGGTTATTTTCTGGATGGATGACTTCAGAAGAGAATGCTTATGTACTTTTACCTTTTAATGTTTGACTTGATTACCAATGTTCTTGAGTGAAAACAATGTTGCAAACCAGAGAAGTTTAAGTGCATCAGGCAGAAAGCAAGTTTGCTGAGGTTGCCAGAGTAATAGAAAACACAGATCACCACATTCTAAGTGATGGCATTATGCTGAATCAGAATATGTTATTGTGCTCTTAGGCTGTTAACAGTTGGCCACCATTTCAGTGACAAAGAAAAACATGAAAGAAAAAGAAAGCAACTAATTAAAATGCCGATACCATTCTTTTTATGAATTTGCTACATCTAGCATAGCAGAATGCACCAGACATATCAAACACAACATCCAGATATTTAGTCGATACTTTTTGGAAAGCACACTAAAGAATGTGGTTTTGTTTTGGTGATTTGTCTTTGACTCAATTTATCCGGTATATTCATTGGCTCAAGAAGATTCCCAGGTCAAAACCGCCCAGAGAAAGTAACAGTATGCCTACTACCTTGGCAGTCTTAAAATTTGGATCGTCAGATAGCAAAAGGGTACCGGCAGTCCCTGCTGTTCTATGCAGCACGTGCTCCTTCTCTGCTCAAAGTGCCTAATTAGCAGCCACACTTATTTCTCATTGCCTTTAGCTCCTCAATCAAGGGTTTCTGCTGGAGGAACCCTGCTGCTGGTGCTAGAATTAAAAAAAAAAAAGGATGAAACTCATATTCATGTAATCAGCCTATAAACACCACCCCTTCCTAACCAAGGGGAAAGTATGATTATCTCTTTTCTCTTCCATATGCAACACTAACACCATCCTTGTGTTCTTTTCCCTTTTTGTGTCTCATCTTGGTAATTCTGTGTAATGATGTACATAGAGGTACAGACAGAAGAAAAATGGAAAATCTTTAGGGTCACGTGAATTTTTTATAACGTTTGGAAAGATAGGCAAATATCCATTTGTTGTCAAGGGCACTTTCAGTCTTTAAAAACATAAAATACGTTCAAAACATATCACTCTAAAGACTTCAAACTTTGAAAAAAACCCAGCAAAATTGCATTCATTAGGTATTTAATTGGTTATTTCAGCTACTGCAGGAGATCATTTTTACATCTAGAAGTTTATGGAAGAGACAGATAAGAAACAGGCAAATCGAGAAATGTATGTGAAAAGCACAAGGCATTCTGGGAGATACAGGAGAGACACAAATCCTAAGATTTCCTAATAGAATTGACGACTAATCTGTATCCTAAATGGTAAGTAAAATGTAGTAAGAAGGAGAAGCAGTTCTAGAATGGTAGAGTAAGGACTTCTGAAAATCCACCCCCTGTTAGGGCAACAGGAACACTCGCAAAAACAGTCAAGTTACTTTTTCAGAACTCCAGAAATTAACCAAAGAGGATTGAGTCTTGGTAGAAATCTCAGGAATTGTGATGTTTTAACTCGGCGTATCCCTATCCCCCTCTCCCAAGCTCTGGGGCAGCCTTGAAAGCCAACAGCCTGAGAAGCAGCAGACGAGCAGGTGGAACGGAAAGCATGGGCAGCTCAGAGCGCTCTCTGTGCAAGCATTTGCAGAAAACAATTAGCAACAATTGTTTAACATCACAGCTGCCTACGACAGTGCTTCAAGTTGGAGCCCACAAGTTGACCACAGCTGGGAATGAGATGTTCGCAGAGTGCTTTTATAACTGCCAACACGTCCCTAGAAACCTAGAAGGCCAGGCATGCGTGCAAGAGTGTGCACATGCCCAGGGAAGACCTGGGAAGGCCCTGGCCGCTCATCTCTGACTAACCATGAGGCTCTGGGGAAACTGGAAGTGAAAGCGAAGGCCGAATCGTCCCCTTGCATCGAAGGTGTGCGTCAGCTTCCCACACGAAGGGCCCCTCTGCAAATCCTGAGAGGCTTGGGGGTTCTGTTCACTGGCTGACCACTGGGCTGACCAAGTGGAGACAGCCGTGGTCCCAAACGACAAAAAGTGCAGATTAGACAGAATTTGTCAAGGAAGGCCACTAAGCAAAGACAACAGCCACCAATCAAAAAACCTTGCGGAATGGAAGGTAGAGGAGATTGGATTTCTAGACTTGTCATATTATTTAAAATATTCAGTATTCAGCTCAAAAAAATGAGATGTGCAAAGAAACAGGGAAGTATGACATGTAATTAAGAAAAGAGCAGTCAATGAAAAAATCTCCAAGGAAGTCCAGGTGTTGAATTTACTATACAAAGCCTTTCGGTTATAAAAAGTAACTGAAATTTTGGTTAATTTCCAGTTAAAGAATTAAAGAAATACATGTATAAAATATTAAAGGAAGGTATGAGAAGTCTGTCTCACTAAATAGAGGATACCATTAAACAGACAGAAATTATAATCAAGTAGAAATTCTGGAGTTTAAAATTCTAATAACTGAAAAAATTAACAGCATGCTTGAAACATCAGAAGAAAAAACTAGCCAATATGACTATATTTCATTTGAGATTATGCAGCCTGAGGAAGAGAAAATTTAAAAAGAATAAAGACAAACGAACAGAGCCTCAGAGACCTGTCAGACAATATCAAACATACCATCATATGCATAATGAGAGTTCCGTGAGGATAGGTTAATAGGGTAGAAAAAATATTTGAAGAAATAAAGGCAAATAACTCCCCAAATTTGATGAAAGTTTTTAATCTGGGCATCTGAAAAAGCTCAATAGTCTCAAAGTGGTATAAACTCAAAGAGAACTGTACTGTAAATCTCTCATAGTCAAACTGTCAAAAGACAAAGGGAGAATCCTGAAAACAGCAAGAGAAAAAAGATCCATCACATACAAGAGACTTCTCATCAAAATAATGGTGGCCAGATGGTGGTGGAGATGAAATATTCAAAGTGCGTAGTGTTAACCAAGCAAAACTATCTTTCTTTTTCTATCTACCTGATTTAAAACACAACTGGATAAAACAATAACCCCAATCCCGTGTTTATACGTACACAATGTATCTAAAGATGTAATCAGTGTGACAAAAAGGGCAGAGAGGGGGAGGGAGGCACCAGGGGTGTAAAGCAACAAAGTTTCTCTATGCCACTGAAACAAAGCTTATATCGATCCTAATTAGATTGTTTTAAATTAAGAGGTTGGTTGCAAATCTCTTAATAACAATTTAGAAAATAACCAAAGACAACCTAGTAAAAGAAAAGGAAATTAAAATGGTACACAAGAAAGTATCTAATTAACACAAAGAAAGCGGTAATAGAGAAGAATCTATCTAAGAATCTATCCAACCACCTTGCAATGAAACTAGAAATAAACACCAAAATGAAATATGGGCAATACACAGGCAGGAGAAAATTAACCAACGCACTTATATCTGAAGGGAGAGCCAAAACATAGAGGGGAGTAACCATGGTTCCGGAGAGGGGAGCTCTGACCCTCAGAGGATTATCCCCAAATGTTGAAACCTGGGAGAGTTTGCCTTCTGCATAGTTTGGGACTGGTGGTTTGCATTGCCCCTCCGTTTTCTCCTTTACTGAACCAGAATGCCTATGGTGGTCATCCGCTGCCTTCCCCAGCATGTGTTTGAGGAGCGGGTAACTCTTCTGCTTTGGTTCCACAGGCCTACAGACTGGGTGACAGTGTACCCCAGAATGCATTGCACCCAGAGCCTTGCGTGTGCTGAGCTTAGGTGACTGAGATGATGAAATGTGTAACTTTTAAGCTTGTGACATTTCGATGAGATTTTGACTTGAGTTGTTGCTGTAATGAGTTGAGATTTTTCAGGGACTTTGGGATAAAGTTAATGCATTTTGCACTGGGGATGCCGGTGAATCTTTGAAGTTGGGGTGAGAGACTTTGTCAGGCAAAATAATGACCCCACAAAGTTTTCCATGCCCTAATCCTTATAGCCTGCGAGTACATCTTGCACAGCAAAGAAGACTTTGCAGATGTGATTGAGGATGTGGTTGGTATATGCTATGTTCGCATTTCCTAGTAAGCTGAGTTTCTATACGATCAATGTGTTTGCCACTTTTATAAGGATTACAGAATACTTTTGCTAATAATTGCTAATAAACTGAGGTCCCTAGTTTTCACATTTTGATTTTTATGTTTTTAAACGAATTCTTGTCATTTATTTGAGGATGCATTACTGATCAGAAACACAGCGAACAATAAACTGGGAGGCTTGGGGGAATATGGGGGGTTATCGTTTTAGCAAAGGCAGCATTCTATATATTCGCTCAATCTACAGAGAACTGTGGCTAAAAACTACCATGGTCATTTTTTCCATTTTTTGCCTGTACCATTAAGTATCTTAAAGGTTTCTAGCGTATCTTTTACTTAAAAGGTAGATAAACAGGTGTGTATTATTAGAGGAGTCCCTTGGTCCCAGCAAGACAGAATTCTGGGTTGTGTAAATACAGTGACCATTCCTTAACTTCAAGACTCCTTAACCAATCAAGAATGAAATGTGTGTCTCGACAATTTCCTTCCTAAAGTCACACTATCAAGAACTTTGAAATTTTTGAGATTTTATCTTATTTTCAAGCCAACAGGTTATGCTGCCACAGTTTCAGGGACTTTGGCAGAAGACACAAATATCCTGGGTCTCAGGCGAAGGGCTTTATTCCTCACGGCGATGGCAGGAGCCGGAGCACTGGGCTTTGCATCAGCTCCCCAGCCCGATCCCTACGGGGTGGGGGGAGGGGAGAAGTCTGGCCATTGCCTGCCTGCACACACTGGGCTCCTCTACAGAAGAACCCAGGGCTTAGGACCCCAAAGCCTTCCTGATGAACAATATGCATGCCTGTTTTTCACTCCTGGGGAAATCCTCTCTGCATCTCCCAAGGTTGTAAATCAATCTGCCTTGCTCTGGATGGAGATACTAGCTCTATTTTACGAGACTTCCCAATGCAAGAAATGTAACCTAGAACCAAAGCAGTCAGGGCCCCGCACGGCATGCTGCTCCTTTGACATGGAGGCCATGAAAGGCCCATGAAGAATCGTTTCCCAACCCACAATGAGTGAAACCAGGTCTCTGAATGTATATGTGTTGTTTTCATCCTAATATCTGGGCATAGAACTTTCCGTAAAGTCTATCATTGCACGGCTTATACTTATTTGAATAATTTAATACTAGCAAGCTCTAGCTTTTTCTGAGCCCTGCCTCAGATACACCATTTGTAGGTCAGAGTATTGTCACGCATGGAGTAGTAATGCGAGGGGTCACTGTGACTAGAGGGGACTCCTTCAGGGTCTACTTTAAATGGTCCTCATATGGAGATAATCAGATAAGGATTAACTCTTAATGAATGCATTACATTATTCCCTCAATTAGAACTGCAAGACCATTGTCTTCTATGGATCTCTGAGGGGGTCCCATAGCCGTGTTAAGTGGTTATTACAAATGTTCTTTGAGTATATCCTTCCCCTTGCCTGGAAGGCCGGCTGCACAGAAAATGATTGTTATTTCCCCAATGTATTAGTTTCCTGTGGCTGCTGTGACTGATCACCACAAGCCTGGTGGCTTAAAACAGCAGAAATTTATTCTCTTACGGTTCTCATCATTGAGAGGCAGAAGTTACCAATCACTGGGGTGTCACGGGGGTGAAATCAAGCCGTTGGCAGGGCTGAGTTCCCTCTGGAGTCTCTAACAAACAACCTGTCCTGGCCTCTTCCGGCGCCTGGTGGCTGCTGGCATTCCTTGGGTTGCAGCCTCATCATCCCACCAGGCCTTTCAGCAGCGGGACTTCACAGAACCCCGCCTGATGCTTTCAGTTTAACAGAACCTTCAACTCCTTATGCTATACATGCTTCGCAGTTATCAAGTTTGGATCAGTCATTTGCATAACCACAAATACCGTGGCAGTGAAGTTATCAATGAAATGCACTGGATGGTTTGCAGGAATGGATTCCAAAAATGAATGAATGAATGAGTTGGAAAATAGAGTATAAATAATTATTCCCATGTTTCTGTTTGTGGTATCTTTTGACATACAATATTTTAATGACAATGACTCAACCTAAAAATCTAGTTAACAAAGAGCTTCTCAAAATTTATGAGCAAGTTACTTCAATGAATAGGCTGCGTATCGACAGCAGCAGCAGCGGTTACACCGGGGTTGTCAGCATTTCGTGACTCTAACTATCAATTACCTAGGCAACAGAGATTGTGAAAATACAGATTCCTACGCTTCTCAACAGATGTTCTGGTCCAGCAGGTTAGGGGCAACAACCGTGAACCTATGTTTCAAAAGGCACCCCCTGGTAAATCTGATGCAGCTGGTCTGATGACGATGAACTGAAGGTCACCAGTAAGTGTACACGGATCTTGAGTGAGGCTTGCCCTTGACTGGCATATTCATCAGGGGGTGCCAGTGCTGGAGATTCAGCAGTGATGGGACTGCCTGTGTTAGGACCACCTGCAAAGCCAGCTCTTTCATAAAACCCTTGCTGCGGTTCTCCTACACCTCACATAGAGTAGGAGCACAGGAAAAACATCGAAAGCCATCGTTGTGTTCCCCGGTCCTTTGGTGTCATTTTACATAATCAGTAGTTTGGGCTCCTGAAGCTAGGAAGCAAGGTTAGCTTCCTAGAGAAACTTAACAAAGGTGCTCTCTGGTGGTGAGGCTGGTTAGGTCAGAACTGAGCTGAAGGACACAGCAGGAGGCTGATAGCTGGGGGGAAAAGTCTCTCAGACGCCTTTGAGAAAATTCCAACAGTGTAGGAACATCACTAAAAGCTGCTAAGCTACAGACAGGGTCCAGCCACAAGTAAAATTGTGACATGCAGAGGGGAGGTCAGCATTTTCCTTTCTACATCGATGACCATACCCTGTTCTCTCATGGGGCCAAGCTGGGAAGCACAGCTTCGGGGTTGCTTTGAGATATCATTCAAGTGACACTGGGGGCACCATGCCACTCCACCTCTGTGCATCACCAGCAAACAGGGCTCTTCTCTGCTAAAGATCCTTTCATTATTTCCATAGCAATAAACCTAAATGCCTTTATCCTGGCAGGCAAGACTTTTAGAGTCTCATCCCTCCTAACCTTACAATCAACTTTTTTCCTACCAGCACCCTCAAGCCTGCATCTACAGCTTGCAGACACAATCTTCCTAGCACCATCCTGAACCTTTTGGGTGCATGGCGAGCATCATCTTATCCCACAAATTCAGTTTCCCTTATCCTTGCACAGGCTGAGTAGCTGGTGCACTAAACAGCTTCAGGTTTTGTCTTCCACTTGCCCTGCAATGTGGCCAGTGCCCCCTGGAGGTGGGCAGGGTTGCTTCGCACAACTCTTACACGCTGATATAGGAGTCTCGAGCACCTGGTTAGTTATCTTCTCTTTTTACTTGTTACACTGTGTTGGAGTCTTGTCTTACTGGTCTACCTCCCTCTCTCAACTGTGAGCCTTTTGAGTACAAGTGAATGCATGTTTCTCTCCCATAGTAAACATTCAATAGCATTTGATAATAAGATAGATGGATGAATGAATGGGTGGATGAAGTGATCAATCAATCAATCAATCAATCAGCAGGCTATTAAACAAACACTTCCACATGCTGAGAACAGAGCCCTCAAGAGACTTGAAATTAGTCAAAATATAATTCAAGAGTCTAACAATAGATCTGAAGAAGAGTTATCATGTAACATCGAGCCCCAGGGAAACTTTACCCTGAGCTAACTATCTTCATTGGCAATGACAATGAAAAAGCTGTTGCTGGACTCCGTTTCTGCCAGTAATTAACAGAGTTGGCTTGCCAGCAATTGGCAATGTTGAAAACTGGATACACAAGCCCACTGTGTCCTTCAAGGGTCTGGCAAAGAGAGTGTTGCTGAAAACTTCAAGCTCAAGAAAGAGCTGCTGCCTGGTGGGCCCGCCCTGCCTCCACTATGGCATCGACACGTATGTCTGTGGGGCTCATCCACGTCGGCCCCACCGGCAACCTCTAAGCTGCGTGACAAGGAGCTCTCCGCAGGGGGAAGCCCTGTGCTCTTGGTCTCCCACCGTCTGCCAGATTTTGGACCTGGTTTCTGCAGGGTTGGATCAGATGCATGGTCAAGATGGTTGAGAGTGATACGAAGGGCTGCTACTTAATGAGTACCTATCACACTAGCGGCTTTTTGCTAAACTCAGGGTGACAACCTGACCTGTAAGGGTCCCCAATGGCAGCATCCCGAAAAAGAGGCCCCGTTCAAATAAAGGTTTCTGGGTTGCTCTGCACAGCTGCACCCTCTGTACATTCTTTGACAGGTGGTCACTTACAGACACACTCTTATTTACCTCTCATAAGAAACTGTTGCTTAAAAATGTTATAAGAGAATTTGATTTTAAAAAAATTACTCCATCTTTTGGACCCTCTCTTCTATCTGACTTTAAAACATGCCAGAACATGCTCTGAGGTATTATATGTGAAAATAGGTGGCTGGAAAACAGCATGTAAATTTACAGTTCAAAGCAAAAGGAGCTAATTAATAAGCTGCCTTCTTTTCTCCTTTTCTGCTTTTCCTTCCCACAGAGCAGCTCTAAGTACTTGATGTGGAGCTGGGTTTTTATTTTTATTTTTTTAAATTATAGCCTATGCATCATGCAGACCTCTCTCTGAGATATATTGGCCTGGTACATAAACAGCTTGTGCGCTCAGGGGCAGTGTGTATTTTATTCTGGATGGAGCTCATGATAAGAAACTGAATTTAGAAAGCATTTGGTGGAAAACTAAAGTCAGCGGCTGAATGAAATACAAAGGAACGGCTTTAAAATGGGTTCTCATTCATTAGAATTTAATGCATCAAAAGTTATTTTATGTCTAAAGCGAGAAGGACAAGAGTAAAAGAATAGGCCTCACAAAACTCAACCCCCTAAAGACATGTGCATTGTTCTTCCAGAATAAAGTACATTCTAAGAGATAAATAATTTCACAGGAAGTAAATGTACCGGGTGTTCAAAAAATAAACACTATGTGTTCCATCCTTGCCCCACCCAACCCACAGCACTGTGTGGTTAGCTCCTCTTGAAAATACGGTCTGCAAAGTATTATGTCATGGAGGAAAATTGAACTTTAACTTATTAGAATTGCTGCTTTATTATACACTTTACCCTGAGGTCCCGTAACAAAGAATACATGGTCACATAAATGTCTAAGTAAATGTTACCTTTCCCAGACTTCAGCTCCAGAGATCACAACTTCCACCCAGCCCCACATCCTGGGTCTAGGCCGGATGAATCCATGCAGGTGGAGCGGAGGTTATTCAACAGAGAATATTCCATTTTGAAGACGTCTGCATGCTTTTTGTCTGTGCAGGAAAGGTGACTGAGGAAATGGGATGCTTTCCACCCAGAAGTCTAGCACCTTGTTGCTAAAACAAAGCCTCTAGAACAGCAGCCCCAGGATCTCCTGGGGGTTTGTTAGAATTCAGACTCCCAGGCCCCACCTCTGATTCAGAGCTACTGAATCAGAACCTGGATTTAACAAGGGCCCCGGGGGGGCTCACACACAGTAAGTCTGAGAAGCGCTGACCTAGGACCCGGTCTCTCCCTGGAGGGGCTCCCAGGCTCCCTGGAATGGCAAGGTGTGCAAGGACAAAGTCGGAGCCTGATGCAAGGCCCTATATGACATTACACGGGTGGTGAAGACCTTAGATGTGCTTGAGGTTCAAAGGGAAGAGAGATCACAGTCAAGGACATGATGTGGCAAACACCCACAGAGCTGGGCCTCAGTGTGGAAGCATGAAGCAGGGGAGATTTGGGGAGCCAGAGGTAAAAGGGAGAGGATATTGCCAGAGCAAAGTAAGCTGGCTGTTGGTCCCAATGGAAGCAAAGGCACAGAGGGGAACGGGTAAGACCTGTTCGGGGAGCTGTGGGTCATAGAAAGGGAGCATCACCCACTCATTCGCATGTTGGGGTACGTGTAACATCTTTAATGTGTTCAGCTTGCACCAAGCTTTCTCTAAATACACATAGAATCATGTAACAGGATTAGGATTGGTACAGACTAAATTATGCTGGCCCCTGTGAAAAATTAAAAAAACTCATATGTTGACACTCTAACTCCCCGTGTGACTATATTTATCCACAGAGCCTTTAAAGAGGTAATTAAAATTAAATGAGGAGATAAGGGAGGGGACCTGTTCTAATAGGACTGGTGTCCCTTTTAAGAAGAGGAAGACATACCAGGGATGTATGTGCGCACAGAAAGATCATGTGAAGACACCCTGAGAAGGTGGCCATCAGCAAGCCAAAGAGAGAAGCCTTAGTGGGAACCAACCCTGCCGACACCTTGATCTTGAACCTGTGAGAAGACAAATGTCTGTGGTGTAAGCCACCCAGTCTGTTGTGTTTTGTTACAGCAACCTGAGCAAACTAATACAGTGAGGCATAGATTGGAAAGCCACGTTGATGCCTATGAACTTGAGCCTTTAGTTCATGAACAATGTTCAGAGATGATAACATAAGCAAGATTATCATCCAGTCTTTGGTCCTGACTGCACCAGCAAGGTGGGAATGAAAGGAAGGTGGGGGCACAGAAGCTGGGGCAGAGCAAGGTAGCTGAGAATTACTGAATTGTAGAGCAAAATGGGAATGCCACCTTAGAAATCACTAACCTTTCCCATTTAAATTACAGGGCATCCACAGCCTAGGAAGACAGAAGGCAAGTCCGGCTCGTGGGCTTCTGACTCGCAAAGCCACACGCTTAGAGGTAGCCCACGTCTGGTTGAGTGCTACGCTCTCACCACCTTAAAACTCTTAATAGCTTTTGAACAAGGGGCCTTGCGTTTTTATTTTGTACTGGATCCCAGTCATTACACAGCAGCTCCGATCCACAGTGAGGTCGCAGTCATGCACAAAGCCTTCGCTGTGAGAACTCTACCCCAGCTCACCTGACTCTCGGTCCCTGATTCCTGTGTCTTCCATGTGGCCCAGAGGCTGCTTCACCGGAGGACAGGGTTGGAGGGAGGAGCCAAAACTAAGCACCATTGAGTTAATGAGACAGAAGGAATTAGCCACAATGTCAATATGTTAACTGGAAGTGGAGAGACTGGTTTTAAAGACAGGGTAATAAATTCTGTGGAGTTTGGAGCAGGTAAGGAAGAGGTATTAATGTTAAGAAATTAATAGTATAAGGGGTCACATCTAAGGGGCCAGGGAAGAAGAAAAGAAGCACACTAAGAACTGAGAAGGAAATCAGTGTAAAGTAACATGGAATTCAAAGGCGAAGAGTTTAAGGAAAAATGGTAAGTGGTTGCCAACGGTGCAGAAAAAGAGGAAGGAAAAAAAAGTCAATTAGAAGGTTAAACTTGACTGCATATTCAGTGTTATCAGAAAGGTTAAACTAGATTGTATGAGATTGGGTCATATTTTGATGATTCGAAAATAGCTAAGACAGCTTCTTTGGATCAGCTGGAGTAAGCAGAAGACTCAAGTAATTTTTTTTTTCCTAGATGGAAGTCAGTGTGTATCTGAAGGAAGAGAAGAAACAGGCAGTGGGAAAAAAAGGAGAGATTAAAAATATCAGGAAAGAGAATGGGTAAGAAAGAGAACGAGGGTAAAGAAGAAATAGTGCATGCTAATGCCAGAGTCACATACAGAGTGGCTGGCTTAGAAAAGAGAAACGTTTGTTCTTCCTCTCTGAAAAGGTAGAAGAAGAGTAAAGGATAGATACATAAAAAGAGTCATTTTGAAGGACAATGAAGAAAACCACTTGCTGGAGTGTTTTGTTATAATTACAGTTTGTTTTCTACAAATATTGGGGCCTGAATGGGCAGTCTGTCATGGACGTGTTATGAAAATGGAATTTTAATCGTCCCACAGACACTTTTCCTAGAAACAATGGTATGCGGCACACTTGCCAAGGGAGAATAAACAAACTGCTTATTCAGCGGTATGAAATAGAGCATCTTTTGAATATTTCATGGCAAGGCTTCAGGTATAAAATTTCAGGAGTTGAAATCTGTAGAGTAATAAGAAACTTAAAAAAAAAAGAAAAGAAAATTATCAGCAAAAAATATTGTGGAGGGAGACCAAAACTACTGAACTGACCAAATTGTGGAAGGAGAATAGAATTATTTATTATGAGCCTTAGAGTTAGAGGCTCCAAGGGCAGGCACACTCACACACACACTCACGCACGCAACTCAACAGTACCTAATAAAGGGTATTTGTTTTGAGAAACACAGATAATCTACTGTGGTTTGAAATCAGTCATGAGCTCTTCTTATTGGATACCAGTGAATTAATTGTATCCTATTAGAGATGGACTTTAGGTAAAAAATAGAAGTGTTTTCCTAAGAATTTCTCATTCATTGATTCAGTCATCTAAAATATTTACTCTTTGAAGGAAGAAGGGCATCTGCCTAGCAACCACCTTTAACCTCCCCCTAAAATGGTTGCAAACATGCTGCCAAGTTCATGGACTCACAGCACCGCAGGACATCAAGCCCAGGGGGAAACCTGGTGCCAGAATCTGGGAAGAATTTCCAATGACAGTGAGGCCGCTAGGGGTGGATTTAGGAAACTGATCAGTGGCCTGTGTTTTACCACGTGAAGCAAAGCAACCTGCAGACAAAGGACAGAACTGCCTGCTCAGGTGTGTAGTAGTCACGTGCTCTTGGCCCAGGAAGCCCTGAGCTGTGTCACTTCTCCCCCTCCTCCTCCCCATTCTACAGCCTACCTCTTTCCTTCCCAGAAAGGGTGAGTCTGATGGGTGTCGCTAGGATTTCAGGGAAACAAGGTATGAGGATCTGGGACTTTTAATAGAAGAAATGTACAGTTTGAAACTGATTTCCTTAGCAGACCTTCGTGGGGTTCTTTCTTTTCCAGTTAAATTGCTTTACAGAGCTTTCTCTCCTTCCAGAAAGATCAATGGCAACCTGAGTGGAGTTCAAGGGAAAGAAGACAGGGAGGAGAGCAATCAAACCTGCTTTTATTGTAGCCCTTGCCGACAAAGGCACTTTTCATTTCAGAGAAAGGTTATGTAATTTCTTCCCCACTTCCCACATGGCCTCTCCATGAATCCCCTTAGTACCCATTAGGTTTAATTATTTAAATTTAATATACTAGAAATTCGATGATTAATTCTAAAAGCAAATAAACTAATACCATTTAAATAAATAACCGTATTTGTTCATAAGATTACAAAAAGCATATATTAATCCAATTTTTAGGCAATAATGTTTTCTCATTTAAAAAGAATATCACATAAAACTTTACACCTTAACTAACTTGTCCCCACTTTTCTGATATCAACGTCTAACAAATATATAATTTAGCATTAGTAAGAAAGGATGGGTAGAAAGGATCAGAATGCAGATGCCTGTATAACCTCAAGCACAGGAAAATGTGGGAGGTGGCAGAGACACCATTTAGCAAAATAGCACAGGGCATTATAATGCTACATCAAATTCTTTATGTTCCCTTCTCTGATAGTCTGGCCAGTTTTTCAAGTACATTTGTAGAGTGTAGAGAAGGGAGAAGAAGCTGTATACCTTAAGATAGCTGTCTGTAGAAAATGTGATAATTATTATACAGGAAGTTTTAACGTGATTGTAAACAAAGATACTTTATTTCATTTCAACATGGAGGTTCATCGGTATGTATTTGACTGTGTCCTCAACCAATGTAACTATAGAGGAGGTTCAAAAATGCCACTCCAACTGCACAATTTTAACACCTTGATTCTGACATGTTGCCTAAACATCTGCTCCCACAAATTCGCCCCATTCTTAAGCATCAAGCAAGGCTGGGGATGGTCTTAGGAGAATACAGGACAGGATAAAGACCATGAAATGGACTGAAATGTCAGGCAGAGATGAACTTGAGGCTTAGTTATACTGTTGATGAGTGGCATTATTTCAGAGAAATGATATGTCTTCTCTAATCCCCTAATGTGTCTAACTGTCCTGACATGTCAAATGGGGCTAATATCCATGCCCTCCTCATCATGTGGGTGTGGGAATGAAGTTGAACAGTGAGTGCTGAGGCAGTACCTGGCACAGAGCAGATTCTTGGTGAGTGTTGACCATGACTGGCTGGCTCCTCTTTAGAAGCGTGTATGAGGCAGACTCCTTCCCTAGGCTCAGGTAAAGGGAAGCACTCCTGCTCAGGACACTCACACAGAGGAGAGCCCTGGTGGAGAGAGAGGACCTGGGCTTCACGGGGATGCCTGGCATGTTCCAGAAAGCCAGGAGAACTGCCACAGATTGGAGCTGACCCAGCCCCCATGCAAAGAAAGAAATACCAGTGTCCTTCCAGTTGTGAAAGCACTTGCTCTTTTCAGGTCCAATAGTCATAAGAAAAATCATATTGCCCTGCCCTTCGGACAAGGTAGGTGCTGTGGACAACACTCCAAATGGGACTTACAATATTGAGTACATGTGCACTTCAGACAATAGTCAGTATTCATAGGCAAATGCTGCAGAATTGGTCAATAAGTACCAATAAAAGGGTAGCTCTGTCTCCACTGGGTCATGCCATTTTGGGGGATTCTGGGCTCTCATTCAGACCCCCTTCCCATCCAACTATGACCAACTTTCCAACCCCTTCAGCTACTCTCAAAGCAATACACTTATAAGACTAGGTTCATAAATAAAGTAAAAGATGCAAAAGTTTGGGAAAGAGCTCATATGAACTTTGACACACATGTGTAAAATTCCTATACAGAGAAAGGACACCAAAGATTCCAATTTCTTCTTAAATTTCATAGATAAAAGTATATGAGAAAAGTATACCATACAGAGCATGTCTTTTTTCAAAGGTCCATAAAATATATATAAAAGAGATTGTATAATGCACAAAAAAAAGAAAAAAGGGAGAAACTACATTATTCTCTGACATAATACAATAAACCAAAAAGTTAATAATAAGCATTTATTTTTTAAATCACTTAAAATAAATTAGTAAACTAAGGAGGAATAAACAAAATAGTAATTACAGATTATTTAGAAAGTACTTGAGGGATGGATAATATATATATTCTTTCTATGTATATACATGTATGGACATGAATATTAGATAGATAGATAGATAGATAGATAGATAGATAGATAGAAATAAAACAAGCCATACATAGATATCCACAGACTCACAGCTTATTCCCTAGTTGGAAGAGAGTGTAATTAACTAAATCCAATGAATAAAATGATTTTTAAAAGATCATCTTAAAATATCTTTAGATCAAGTTAATATCTATTCTTAACTTAAAACAAATAAACAAAGTAAAGCAGACCTCTTTCGAAGTCTTAACACGTTAAAACTAACTATTGAAACCAACAGCTGGCACTGCTCAAACTGGTAGGAACACTGGAAACACTCTCATTCACACAAAAAGAAAAATAAAGGCGTCTACTAGCATTAGGAGCTTCATCTGTGCAGCCAATGCAAGTGGACATTAGAGAGAAACAGGAGCTGCCCCATCAGAAGAAACGAATAGAGGTATCATTATTTATATACAATATTTTTTTACTTAGAAAATAAAAAAAATCAGGTGACAACTACTTAGAATCAACACAAAATAATTCAATTGGGAAGCAGAGACAGAATAAAAATATTGAAAAATCAATACTTGTCCTGTATGTTAGCATGTTAACACGTTACAAAATAACATGTTGAAATAGAGGCCATTTATTTTAGTAAATATATAGTGAACACACATTATAATGAGGTATGTCAACACTACTGTAGAATATACGAATAAATGGGAAAATGATCCATATTCTTTTACTGGGTAGCTGGATATATTAAATCTATTCAAATATATTTATAGAATTTATGCACTTTTATTTAATATCTTAATGGAATATTAGGGGTAAAGATTTAGCTCTAATATTTGTCTAAAAGAATGAATATTAGGAATAACTGAAGAAACTTTTGAGAGAAAAACAGAATGATAGGTAAAACATGCCTTAGCATATATTAAAAAGCAGCTATTAGAAAGCTGTGATAATCAAACTTGAACAAGCACAGACAGAGCAAGGTACTGATGCTTGAACAAACAACAAAATGGAAATGATGATCCAAATCCAGAATTACCATATCGGTAGATTATTATGAAACAATCAATTAGCTAAAAATCATAGTAGTACATGAACAAAACCAAAATAAACCTCAGAAAGCTTACTTATAACACAATACTACAAGACACTATAGAGACTCAACTAGCTGATCTTCCTCAAAAGGAAATGGGATAAATCATAGGGAGAAAAATCAGTAGATTTTACTCTGAAAGATTTAAAACTTTTGCATCTCAAACTGTAACAGCAGGAATCTACTTCCAGGAGTAAGGTTTTGACGGGTCTACTTTTGAGCTTTGCATCATGGCGCAAAGCAGCGTGAACTCTCCCACATGAGGCCTCTTTCGTGGACATTATGAGGCCATCCATGTGGTTGTGGATGCTTGCAGTCACTTACACTCATCACTGTGTCTCATCCCAGGGGACAGGAAGGAGGTAGGAGGGCAGCACTAGAGAGCTGGTGGTGGTCTGTCTCTGTTAGGTGTTGACAAGGGTGTGTTCAGTTTGTAGAATTCCATCATGCTGTATGCTTACAACTTGTGCACTTTTTTGTATATATGTTATTCTTCAATAAAGAAAATAAAATTAAATTTTTCAAACGATTCTTTGAAATCAAGGTTAAGCTGTGATTAAAGGAGACAAGTGGAAGCCAGAAAGGATGAGAAAGGAAAATTACAATAGTGTATGCTGATGCCTTAAGGAATCTGCCATTTGAGATTACAGCCTGGGTTTTCAAAGGTCACATCAGCACAGGGGGCAGGAGACAAAGCCTGAGGTCTGAGTGGTGCGTGAGGTCTTGAGCAGAAACTACATAAATCCAGCATGCCCTGCAAAGCGGTGCCTTCAATGGATGAGCAAGGGAAATACCAACCCTGGAAGTAGGCTTGCCAATTTCACCCTTATTCAGGATAACAGTAAAGAAAAGAACGCATGTCCCCCAAGAATTACTAACTGTATGCTTGTATATGGGACTAGAATTCACACTTTCTTTGTAGCCTGAGAAATCCAAATCAAAGCTCTATTTTAAAGTGGTCTGCAAGCACCGAACAGAGCAAGTGTAAATTGTTTCAAGTGTTAAATTCAATTTTCAAAAAATTCTACAGAAAACATTCCAAGGACCATAATCTCACAACCAAAAGATGTTTAGGTATGGAGACAAGTCACCACGACTAGGAATCAGCAGATACACATCCAACAGAATCAGACCCACGCAGACAGATGTTGCAATTATCAGAAAGAGAACATGAGTATATTAATATATTTAAAGAAAATTAAGAGGGGCTTGATAGTATAGTTAAGGAAGAGACCAAAGTTGACCAGGGAAACACTATAAAGAAATAATATCTAAGAATAAAAATATGATCATTAAAATTAGACTTAGTGAATAAATTAAATAGTACATTAGACTCACTGATGACAAAAATAATGAATTAAGAGAAGTATCTAGAATGCAGCACAAGGTCAAAGTATTAGAAAATAGGAAAGAAAGTTTATGTAATATGGGAAGATTAAGAAAGTCAAAAACACTCTATTCTTTCTGAGTGGGAAGAAAATAATGAAAATGATGGAAGGGTAAAGTCAATAGTGGTCAAGAATATCCCAGAATTGGTGAAAGACAACAACTCTCATATTCAGGAATCCCAGTAAAAAAAACAATGAAATGAATAAAAGGAAAGCCACACTTGAAATATGTTTATAAAAATGCAGAACTCTGAATATGAAGAAAAACATTAAATCATTACTCACATCAAAAGGAATACAAATTGCAATTAGTTTTAGATAATATTTCCTATATATCTGATTAGCAAAACCCAAACATTCTATAAAGTGCTGTGGTGGGGAGATTGTTAGAAGACAGACCTGCCCTGGACTGTTGGCCAGAATATAAACCTATGGAAGGGAAGTTGGTCGTATCAAACAAAATCATATATGCACACGTTCTTTGATCTAGCAACCCTACTCTAAGAGACAGTCCTCAGAGATATACTTGCAAAAGTATTAAAAAGTTTTACACAAGGCTATTTGTTTAAAAATTAAGTATAATAGAAAAAATAGAAATTGAAGTACCCATCCATAGGAGATGAGTTCAATAAACTATAGTATGTACACACAATGAAAAGTTATCCAGGCATTTCAAACAATAAGCATCTCTATATGGTACTATAGAAAGAGAGCAAGGTGTTGAAAAGTGAGTACAGTAGTTATCATTTATTGAAAAATGTTAGAGAAGATTATAAAAATACAAAAATAAACCAAATACCATATACATAGACATGAGGACATTAGATTTCTCTATGTATTTCTTATTTTAAATATTTGACCTTGAACGCACATATATATTTTAAACAATTATAAAACAAAAATTAAATTTAAAATCAATTCTGAAAAAATGAAAGCATTATTCTTAGATAGTATGATTAGCTATGAAGAAGCCCCCAAATAACCTACATAATAGAATTAAGAAAGTTTAGTAAGTTTGCCAAGTATAATATCAATAGAGATGAGCAACAAGCAAAAAAGAACATTTAAAAGGTGATAAAGTTTATATTTTTTCAAGAAAATAAGATAAGCCACCTAGGAATAAATCTAACCAATAGATGTGTAAGAACTTTATGCAGAAAATAAGAAAGTTATAGAAAGCAAAGCAAGTGGAGAGAAACATATTGTTCACAGATAAGAAGACTTACTATTCTAAAGAGCCCAGTTTTCCTAAATTGAGCTAAAGATTCAAGCAATTCTAACTAAATTTTCTATATGTTTGGGATTTTTTAAATTTTTTTTTAAATTAACAGGATGATTTATAAATCTATGAAGAGAGTAAAAAGGGCCAAGCCAAGGAAAGGCGATTTGCAATGCAGACTGGTGATGAGTTAGCAGGGTAAACTATGTGGAACTGGAGGCGGCTGGGACGAAAAGACGGCAGGAGAGCACACAGCGCCAGCCGTAAACATTGCAGGTGCACCTGCAAAGTATGTTGAAAAAACGTGGCCAACATACAGCCCAGTAAATCGTGCTGCAGCAAAAGGTCTTCGTGTGGAAACCATCTAAGTGGGTTTCTTTCTCAAATCATATAAAAAATAAATTCAAAGTGAATTAAAGATTTACTGTGAAGATCAAAATTAATATTTTTCAGAAGAGAGTATAAGAGGACATATTTATAACCTTGGAATAGAGAAAGTTTTTTTAAGCCACACCCAACAGCCCAAACCATAACAACCATGAAAACAAAGGTGGAGAGACTCGGTGATATTAAAAATTAAAATTTTTCTGTTTAGAGAAGGCATATAAATACAAAAAAAACCACACACAGGAAGTAAAAAGACAAGCCAGAACATGCAAAACATGTAGCAATCCAATAATTATTATTCAGAATATATAAAGATCTTAAATGAATCAATAAGAAAATGTACACAATAGAAATATATTTAAAGGTCATGAACACAGAAGAGAAAGCATGAATCACCAACATATACAAATTTAAATACCAGTACAATACCATTTAAACCCCTTATGTTGGCAGAAATTAAATAGTTGGACAATAACTGTAGCAATGATGTGGAACAACTGAAATTCCTATGCATTGCTGAAGGGAATACAAATTAGTACAATCAGTCGGAGAAACCATTTGACATTACCGCGTAAAGCTGCCCAGGAGCCCGTGAGGAAGCCCCAGCAGTCCACTTAGCTTTAGTCCTAGAGATCCCCCGGGCACGTTCACCAGGTGAAAACACAGGCCTGGCAGGTGTGGACAGCACTGTTCGTCAGAACATAACAACGTAAATACCCAGATGTGTGTCAATGATACAACATGACGCAATGGAAGGGAGTGAACCGCAGTTTCATGCATGGGCGTGAATGAATCTTGTAAGAAGGTTGTGCAAAAATGAAAGAAATAGTGAGCAGCAGGACATTACATCCAGTATTATCTCATGTATACAATGCACAAATGCAGGCAAAATTAAGCAACATGATGTTTAAGGTACAGATATTTTTAAGTCATAAAAAAGTGAGGGAACAATTTTTATAAATTTCAGCTTAATGGTTGCCTTTGAGGTGAGGAGAGAGGGACAGTGATAAGGGAAGAACACAGATGGGGCCTTCAGGGGCTGGTCATTTTCTGTTTCTCACAGTTGAGTTTAGGAAACATGGATGCTCATTGTGCAATATTATTTTTCTTTAAACTGCCTTTAGATAGACCCTGTGGACTTCTGGGAAAATGGAGGCATAGGTAGATATACTTTGCATCTTCACCCAACCAAAAGAAAGACAACAGCCAATTAAAAAAAAAAATAGAACTACCAGAAAATGTAACTGTATGGAAGTTTGACAACCAAGGATTTAAAGAAGAAATATTCATCTGGGTTGGTAGGAGAGGCGGAGACGGGCAGCCAGGGTGGGGAGGACGCATGGCAATGTGGCAGCTGGCGGACCAGGGTATCCCACATTTGTGTTAGGATAAGCCGGGAGGAACAACTGGGGAGTGAAACAGATAGTGCAAGCCAGGGTTCCAGCATGGGGAAATAAAGCCTCAAAACCTTTGGCTCTAAAAACCTGTGGGGGTTGCAGCAGCGGGCAAAACTCCCAGTCTCACAAGAGAGTCCATTGGAGGGACACACAGTGTTCTAGAATGTACACAAACCCATCCACCTGGGAATCAGCACCAGAAAGGCTCAATTCATTTGTGGGTAGCAGGGGAAGGGACTGAAAGAGGAGCAAGAGCTGAGCAAGCAGCATTGGTCCCTCTCTGACCCCTCCCCCACATACAGTGCCACAATGCATTGAGGTGGGTTGTCCTGCCCTGGCAAATACCTAAGGCTCTGCCCCTTACAATGAGTAGGTGTGCCGAGACAAAGAAATATGGCCCAAATGAAAGAACAGATCAAAAGTCCAGAAAAACAACTAAGCAATGAGGAGATAGCCAACCTATCAGGTGCAGAGTTCAAAACACTGGTAATCAGGATGTTCACAGAAATGATTGAGTACAGTTGCAAAGTGAAGGAAGAAGTGAAGGCTATACAAAGTGGAACAAAGAAAAATATACAGGGAACCAACAGTGAAGGGAAGGAAGCCGGGACTCAAATCAATGATTTGGAACAGAAGGAGGAAATAAACATTCTACTGGAAAAGAATGAAGAAACAAGAATTCAATAAAATGAGGAGAGGCTTAGGAATTAATTTATGGGACAGCTTTAAATGTTCCAACATCTGAATCATAGAGGTGCCAGAAAGAGAAGACAAAGAGCAAGATATTGGAAACTTATTTGAAAAAAAATGAAGGAAAACTTTCCCAATCTGGCAAAGGAAATAGACATGCAAGTCCAAGAAGTTCAGGGAGTCCCAAAGAAGTTGGACCCAAGGAGGAAGACACCAAGACACATTATAATTAAATTACCCAAGATTAAAGGTAAGGAGAGAATCTTAAAAGCAGCAAGAAAGCCCTGGCTTGTGTGGCTCAGTGGACTGAGTGCCAGCCTGCAAACTGAAAGGTCACTGGCTTGATTCCCAGTCAGGGCATATGCTTGGGTTGTGGGCCAGGTCCCCAATTGGGGTCATGCAAGAAGCAACCAGTCAATGTATCTCTCACACATTGATGTTTCTCTCCCTCTCTTTTTCCCTCCTTTCCCCTCTTTCTAAAAATAAATAAATAAAATCTTTTTTTTAAAAGCATCAAGAGAAAAGAAGAGAGTTACTTACAAAGGAGTTCCCATAAGACCATCAGCTGATTTCTCAAAATTAGCTCTGCCCCTTACAGGCAAAAGAGACCTTACGGACAAGAAGGAGCTGGAAAGAAATATTACAAGTCATGAAAGGCAAGGACATGTGCCCAAGATTCCAGCAAAGCTATCCTTTAGAGTGGAAGGGCAGATAAAGTGCTTCCCAGATAAGGTCAAGTTAAAGGAGTTCATCATCACCAAGCCCTTATTATATGAAATGTTAAAGGGACTTATCTAAAAAAAAGAAGATCAAAACTATGAACAGTAAAATGACAACAAACTCACAACTATCAACAACTGTACCTAAAAAACAAAACAAACAGAAACAAACTAAGCAAACAACTAGAACAGGAACAGAAGCACAAAAATGGAGATCACATAGAGGGTTATTAGTGGCAAGGGGGAGGAGGGAGAATGGGGAAAAAGTACAGGAAATAAGTAGCATAATTGGTAGGTACAGAATAGACAGGGGAAGGTTAAAAATAGTATAGAAAATGGAGAAGCCAAAGAACTTATGTGTATGACCCATGGACATGAGCTAAGGGTGGGGAGGATGTTGGAGGGAGGGGGGTGGAGGGTGGAGGGGGATAAAAGGGAGAAAAAGAATGGGACAACTATAATAGCATAATCAATAAAATATACTTAAAAAATAAACTGCATTTATATAAGCATGTATATTTATGCTGTTTTTAAGTATAATATACATAATAAAAACATTTGTAGCTTATATAACAAATTTTTAATATCTTTACCAGATGAAGCCATATAAATCATTAAAAAATACTAAATTTCCATCAGAAAAGGTGAAAATATTAATCTTTACTACTCTTCTAAAATGTAAATTAAAAAATAAAAATGTAGTACTTTCAACCTTATGAAATTAAAGTTTTGTTTTATTCTTTAATGAAACTGCCTTTGGTTGTTGAGGGAATTATGCAATAGTTTCTCTCACTATTCATGAGAAAATAAATTACACAAACTTTCCAAAAATAATATATTTCCTTTGTTATATTTATTTACTTCAAGAACTATATTCATATGTATAAGAATGTTTATTATAACATTATTTATAACATAAGAATAAAATGTTGGAAACAATGTAAAAGTCTAAAAATATGGGGAGACAAATAAATTACAGCAATGTGATGGAAAAATGACTACTATACAAAAGTCATGACAGAGTGGAATAAAGCAATGGAAAATTATAATGATATTTTATATTAGAAAAGCCAGGTATCAAACTATTTTCACAACAATGTTTCACTTAAAAATAATTTTTCAATGGTTGATTGTGTTTGTACATATATATTAAAGGTATACAGAAAAGTGGTAAAAAGAAATATCTATCATAAAATATTCATAGCAGTTATCTCTGGGTTTTTAGATCATGGATAATTGTATTACTGTCCACTAAAATTTTCTATAATTTCTCTTTTTCTGTAAGAGTAGGTATTACTTTTACAATCAGTAAAATATTAATTTACTGAGTTTTCAAGTGTTCTGATTCCAATGTGCAAAGGGAGTTTAAAAAATGTGGAGAGAGATATGAATGTTTTTGATTGTCTCGAGAAACCCACAGGCCAGGTTTAAGGATAAGACGTCACGAACACGAACAAGTTAAAGATACCACACACCACGAAAGAGGCCCACGTGGAAACCTGGGGAAGAGAGAAAGCTCTCTCTGGTTGAGGAGGCTGAAGGAGGGTTAGAAAGTCCCTGCTTTGTGCATATTTAAGCACACAGCATTATAACTGGAAAACAATATGCTTTCTCTGTACATTCACCATTGTATGCGCGCATGCCTAATGCGTGTGCTTTTATGCAAACATGGAATGAGGTTCCTTGGAAAAAGTAAATAATTATATTGAAGAGCTCCTTTTCCACATATATTATACTTATAGGACTTACTACATAAATCTAGGTTACTTAATTTTCAATTAATCCCTCAATCAGAAATCTGTATTTTTTAAATTGATAACTAAATTCTTTTTCCTTGAAAATGCAAAGTGTTCTACTTTGACAGCCATAGGAAGTTGCTACTTAAAGTTAAAAATATTATATGCATTAATTTTGCATATTAATTATAAAAACCATGTATTAATTAAATGTGCTAATGCGTCCTGGTGGCTCTGAGAAACCTAACATTTTCACAATTTATATTATAGGGAAAAAACTCCAACAACTCCAAGGTACCAAATACCCTTAGGTTAAAAACAGAATCACTGTCTTGTAACTAAGGAAAGAGGAGCCAGGCTTATTTTTGTGAGTGCGACAGAATAATAAATAAATGGGAGATGGCCCCATAATGAAGGCTGCCCCACAAGTAAAGGCTCCTATACGTCAGTGTACTGGTTACCCACTCCAAGGTGGGTCCACGGCCCGTTTCCATCCAATGAACGTTTATCGATCGACTGTGTTGGACACATTGTGCTGGACTCGGGAGGTGGAAAAGAATTGGGGTCAGATGTTTCAGGTCTGGGTTGGGTAGGTCAGTTTCTCAGAGGAGGAGGGTTGTGCAAAAGATTTATTAAAGAAATGCTCCCAGAAAAATAACTTAAAAGAAAAAGAAAACAGGGAGAGGAAGAGGGATAGGTCATGAAACAAGCAAGCAAGTGCAGGTCTCAGGCAGATGCAGAGCCGGGTAAATGCTACCGGATGCCTTCTACGGTCTCCGGGATGTGTTTGCTCCGAGGGACGCAAGGGTGTGTCGGTCAGTCACCCCCGGAGCGGTTTCCTGCCTTCTCTCTTTGGGGAAAGAAGAAGAGCATTCACAGGGGTCCCTTAGAGGCAGGACCTAGGAGGAGGTTCAGCAGGATACACTCCAGAAAGCACATGGGGCAGGACAGGGAGGAGACAGATTTAGACACACCCTTCATCCTCAGATCGATCTGAGTCAGCAGTGCTCTGGGAGAGAGAAGGCAGCAGCTGCGGTGGAAGATGGTCCCAACTTGGGCAGAAGACTGAGTTTCTGCTCTGTTCCCTTCATTGCCAAGTGTGCTCCTCCCTGACACATTTCTGTTCCTCCGCACAAGGACCACGCCCACCTTATAGGTTAGTTCTGACCATCCGTGAAGATGAAGTACATGTATGCACTTGATAAGCTGTAAAATTCTATATAAACAAGTAATATTATGATACAAGGTGGACAAAGAATTATGTGGAGCCCAATATTCATTGTGAAAACCCAGAGGAGGGACTGAGGGCAGAATTTGAGTTGATTTTTAAAGGATGAATAACATTTTGTGAGCACACTGGAGGCAGAAGAGAGAATTTCAGGTAAAGAGGAAGTTATCAGAAAGACCCGGAGGTACGGACTCCGGTGTCTGACTTCCCTCCAGGCCTCCTCCTCTGCTTACTCAGCCCTCTGCTGATGGGACCACCGCTCTGCTCTGACCCTGTGTGCTTCGTAGGCATCCTCCAAACCTCAGCACCACTGCCCCTCTGGTCTCCCTGCCCGCAGCTCCCAGGATCTGCAGGACGCACTCACCCGCTTGTTTCAGGGCTTTCCTCACAGGGCTCTGCCCGGAGGGGCCGTCCCAGCCTGCAGCCGAGGCCTGGGCAAAGCTGAATCGAACACGCAGCCACTGAAGACTGGGTTAGACCTGAAACGGAGGAGATTTTGGGGACACAATACCACATCTTAGGTTATCATCTGCCCACATTTCCCTTCTGTCCAACAACTGAGAATTTAGACCAGCGTCCAGGTCAATAATATTTAATAAGCATGTATGATGCTAGGTGGGTACTGGAAATATTGGGAGGACACTAAAATACATGATTATCTAACCACTATGCTGTATACCTGAAACTAATAGAAAATAATATTGAATGCAAATTGTAACTGAAATAAATTTAATTTAATTTAAAAATTGGAAAGAACTTATGAAACAGATTTGTTCTAAATAGCACATGTATGCAATCACTTTTGGCATATAAAGAAATTTAATGGAATAGTTAAGTGTGTCCAAAGAAGAAGTAATTACATCCATCATACGAGCTTTTCTTTGTCCCTTCGTTTGCAGTGAAAGCGTGTTCTTTGTGAATTTGTATTTAAACTCATCTGAATACATTAAGTGCACAAATATTAAACTTATGTCAAAATATTTGTACCCTTAAATATGAAATATGATGACACCTTTTAAATTAAGGAAATGCATTCAGTGTAACCAAGTACACTTTAAAATAAATTTTAAATATGTTGTATATATAGCACATACCCTATTAAAGTATATATGGAGTTTATGATCCCAAATGACAGGTATTGCACAAGTGTAAAAATGTTGTACATAAAAGTTTTCAATTATAAAGTTATTTAATTATGGTAATAACTGATACTTGGGTATCTTCATGACGCGCATTTGGGTAGCACCTTACAACGGGTCTTCCTTATTACTTACTCCTCAGCACAGCCCTGAAAGTAGTTATTAACTTGAGGATACTGAAGTTTGGGGCATTGAAATCATGTGCTAAAGGTTGGACAGCTAAGACATGCCTAAATCAGAACATAAACCAAATCGGCAGACCCCCAAGCTGGGCTTCTTAGATCAGTGTTATACCGTGATTTATAGAAACTACTTTTAGATACATATTCATCTCCTCACAGCTTCATTATTAGCTCATAACCTAAAACACGAGTAGCAGGGATCAGAGCAAAGTGAAGGAAACTCTGTTGGAAGAACAAATACTTTTTTTATACCACCCTTGTCCTCGACCTTGCACCTCCACATCCTTCAGCAGGACCTGTCACCAGCCCCCTCCACCGCGGAATGTTTGTTATTACTCAGACCATTCCCGCTTAGTCCTACACGCACAGTGGCTTCTGCATTGATTTGAAAATATGGATCTTGCCGTATTCACCCTTTTTATTTTCAAAAATAACATAGGTGGTATTTAAAATTTTTAGATGCCTTTAGGGATGCTCTACATTTAGTAAAGCCTTTACATACACTTCAGTAAAATCTTTATAAAAGCCCATTAATTTTTACATTTCCACACAGTGTAGCTTGCTAGCTAATCTGCTCATTGGGTTGGATGAACAAAGAGAGAAAACTTGAAAGTCGTATTCAAGTTTTAAATTAGTGCTCTGTAATAGGTTCAAATAGGGTCAGGGCTTTTGCTAGCCTCTGGTACAATATCAATAATCAGCCACCCTCCTTGCACTGCTATCTTCCCTGAGTCTCTGCATGAATCCAAATCACATGAAGCTTCACCATATCCATGTGGAGTCCAGACTTACAGACCCTGAAACATCACTCATGAATCAAAACTTGATTTTGAAATAATTTAATTGATTAGTGATATCTTTCTTTGAACAGGAATAGAAAGGAGAACTAGTGACCCTTGCCCAGAACCAGAATCTCACACCTACTTGCCAAACCTATGTCCTAATCTCAAATGTTTATTTCAAAAACAAAGACATCACACAAGACAAGGAAGCCCCCATGGCCTGGAAGTCACTTGGCTTTATTTACTTTCAGTGGCTGTGAACCAGTGACACTGGACATTTCCCCTCTCATCAAATGTTCATCTACCAGCAAAAGTGGGCTTAGTTTGAAATATGGGGATCTTTGCCAGGGTTTCAGCACTGTCAATGCACTCGTCCATTCATCAGACCTCGGGTGACTGTGGCCGGCAGTCTACGTGCATTGGGTACAAGCTGACCTTGTGGAGCTAACGATCTATCTGATGCTGTGGATAACATTCTGTCTGAGAGATACAAAGGACTGAAGTAAAAATGTGGACCACCCTGTCAGTCAACAACAGATGTTTCCATGTTGATGAAGATAAACTTTCTAAAGAAGCGGGCGAATGAGAGATAGGTTTATTGTCGATCATTTATTAATAGTACGAGACTACGTTATGTTTTGTCTTGGCCATAGAAAGTCTTCTGGCTGTTTTCAGTGATATCTGACCTGACTTCAGTCTTCAATGGACAACAGCTTCCTTCATGAAAACTACTCCTCTGTGCTAAGTGAATATTTGTGAACTATTCATCATGTATCCTATTACCTGGGCATAACGTTTTCCATGTACTGCTGCATAGAAAGTATAACACGACTCTACTGCCCCCAAGACAGTTTGCAAACAAAATCTCATTCAAACATATAACCTGAACTCCATTCATGTAAGAGGGGATAAAAGATGGGTTAAATGCATTCTCAGAAACATTTCTAACATAACCTCTGACACAAGACAATACTCACAACCACAGAATCCCCAGGTCGCTTTCCTGGATTTAGCTGAGGCTGTTCCTATCATCTACATGTGTTTGCAGGAGAGTTAACCAGTATTCACCATATCTTGGATGTCTCCCACACCAGGACAAACTTGAGAGTGTTAGAGGTCAAGGCTTACCAATACAGTCAGGGCTCATTAGAGCTGTATGAAAAACGTTGGCTTGCACAAGAATTTTCACTCAGATCTAAATCTAACCTATCTGTTTGACAGCTGCTGAATACAGGCTGCATGTCTCTTTTTCTCAATGCAGGAAAATTCAGCTTCTTGCCATGCGAATAAATGTAAGGCGTTGGTAGTTTTACAAGGGGGCAGGGAGTGTAGGCAAGGTCCTTCACCGGGAAAATTTGAAGAGTTTTATTCCATAAAAAGTCCTGTAGATATTGCCGTGAGTGACTCTTCTTATCCCTGCAAAGTATGGACAGATTGCATCCTCGTGGGTCATCCCAGACTAGACTGGGTAGTCAGCAGGGTGGGGTAGGTAATCCCATTTTACATATGGATAAGTCAAATTAAAACAAAAAAAAATTTGGAAAATAAAAAGAAAAAAATCAGTTTCTTCAAAAATCTCCAGGGCAGCAGTTAGTAAAATACCTCTAAGCCAAATAGTGATGCTGTCAAAATTATTGAATATATATTAACCCACACACAGTGCTCTCAGTGCTACATGGGTAAAAGAGTGGCATCCTTACCACTCTTCTACTAAAAAGTTAACTTCCGTATTAATTGCTGTAGGAAGTCCCACCCCCATTCCACTTCATTTATGACATTGGAAAGGGAATAAAATACCAATATGTACACCATTTCAAGGTACATGACATTCTTGTTTTATCCAGGACGAAATGGATAAATACCAATGGGATTTTTTTCCTCTTTTCCACTGTACATTTTATGGTGGCTAAGAGCCTTATTTTGAGTATAAATGGGCACAATTTTCCCCTATACCTTCCAAAGTCATTTAATTCTTTCTCTAAGAAGATCACATTCTCATGGCTGAAAAGGGAGTTTGTCATCTGTTACATTATTTATCTGGAAGGAGCTTAACTGTGGAATTTTTGATGAGACCATCACAATATTTTTGCTTATGACTGTGCAGGGTTATATAAAAAATAACGGCCTGACACAAGCTTCCCATCTAATATCGTTACAGAAATCCTCTCCAAAGGCTTTTGGAGATAGCCCTTTTCCAGATTAGTAGCATATTTTTTCGTGATAGGAGAGTTAATCCAAAAACTAGAGAGTTTTCACCTTCTAATATGCATCTCAGTGATACAAATCTTGGTGACAAGTCGTTCCAACAAGCCTAAAGTGTAAGTCATCGAAAGAGTGATTCAAAGGAAGCCAGGTGCCGAGTTTTCACACTCCTGGCATATAAATTGTTGTGGCTGGGACAATAGGCAAAGTCTCTGGGGCAAGACAATCTTACTATGCCCTTGGAGAGCTCTAGAATGTTAACAAGATCACTATTGTCCCCTTGTCAATGAATGTTCTGGTCTTTTGTGTGTAGGGGCCAGAAAATCCCACAACATTTTGTGAAGGCTGCTGGGTGTGTTCACAGCTGACTTTATTCAGGAAAGGGACTGTAGCAATCCACAAACAGTGTTGATGGATATTGAAATTTAGGAGAGCTGTACCACAAGGAATGAATTTTACTACGTGTAAAATTTTAAAGACATTAAATTTTAAAATGAAGAGAACCTATTTGCCATTTGAATAAAAATAATCATCACCTTTCAGAGCATTTTCTGAAGTCTGTTTGCTGATGCTTTCACACACCTGGCTTTTCTCTCCACCAGAGTCTGTTCATTGAGCTTTTATTAAGTGAGGACACTGCTCCATTCTCTTTCTTTGCCTCCTCACCCCACACAACCACTTACACATTGTGCTGTTTCTTAAACTATCCACCTCAGCCCATTGTCTGCTCTTGACTTTGATGTTCACCTTCTCACTCATTGGACTCGTTTGTACTATGTAGATCCCAAAACACTTCTTTGGAGAGCAAAGAAATCTCCATCACAAACATGACAGTATCATTTGCTAAAAGGTGAGAAAATTAAAATTATGTCAAATATTCTATAAAGGAAGAAACTGCAGTGCTTTGAAATTTTGCTTTTCATTAAATGTTTGTATTTGAATTTCCACAAGACCATCAAGGAGTCCATTTCAATCCTACACTTCAGTCCATCTGTTACTTGATTTAGAACACATAGGTTAGGATGCAGCATAACTTTCTGTACTGATTATGAACTTGCAGCATCAAGTGGCACTAAGAACCTATTTCATGCAATATATTATATTATGTATGATATGGGTGTACATACAATGGGACAGATGGACTTTTGGCCATCTGGGAACTAGTAATCTGGGAACTAGTAATCTAAAGGGAATACTAGGTAAACTGGCAAACATATCTCATACATATTCATAAAATGGGTGTCCAAAGGATTCTATAATGGAATGTTAAAACCTCTATCTGCATATTTTTAAAAAGAAAAGCTTATGGGAGCTTTCGGGGAAAAGCAAAGCTTATGGGGACTGTATGGGAGAAGGTGTGTGTTTGTGTGTAGAGGAGCTCAGATTGTTGGGTATCAGAATTTCCCCCATTTCATATTCAGTCGTGTTGCAGTTACTTGAACATACTCTGAGTTTCATAGTTTTGGGGTATGCTATTGAGTAATAACTTTGCATCAAAGAAGATATCTATAAAGTGTGAGGCAACAGTGCAAAGTATAGGATTTACTTTAAATCACAAGAAATGAGCACAAAAGCAAATTTGTGAATTTCTTTGGAAGCACAGACACCCAGGTACTTCCTAAGCATCTGGGTAGCAACAGACTGTGCTATATCAAAAACACTGAAACTCTGTCTCTTCCTCCCTGAATCCTCCCACTAAGCCACCTTACTTTTTGTAGGAGCTTAGTCCTTTAGTATGAAGCTTGGCTTTTGAGATATGAAGTCCAAGGTCACATGGATGGTACACAAAATAGTCAATCTCTAGGCACCTTAGAAAGTGAGAGCCATTGCTACTATATACAGATCGTCCAGTGTCACTCCCCGGCATGGGCTGGCCACTGTGTTCCACATTTTAGCTCTGGCTTTAAACACTCAAGCCAGCAAGCTTCAGACAAATACCGACCCTTCTGGCTGCGTGTGAGCTATCTCAGCGCTTTAATTAGGTGCTGGTAGTCCGCAGTCAAATACATGCTGGCAAGCGTGCCTTTCATCCTCCTTAATTTAGACGCTGTAATAGCTCTGCGGCCACCTTACTCGGAAAGGCTTCACGTCACGTCACTGTGCGCGTCTCCTGCACTGGCACGCTCGACTCTCCTCTCCCTCAGCTGAGAGCTCAACCCTGCAATTTCCTAAAAAATGACATGCACAACAACGACAGAATACTTAGGAATAAATATAACAAAAGAGAAACAAGACCCTCGTAATGACAGTCATGAAACTTCCCAGAAAGTCGTAATAGGAAATATAAATTTAAAAATGTAGGAAGAATCAATATTGTAAAATTCTCCCAGTGTTAATCTATAAATGAAATGCATTTCCCTCAAGACTCTAAAAATGTTTTTCATAAAATTGATAAACTGAATTTAAAATCCCTATGAAAGAACAAAATTCTTAGACTATCCAGGATTGTTTCCAAGAAAAGCATAAACGGAGGATTTTCTATGTTATAATCAAGGCCTACAATAAAGCTATAGTAATTAAAATGGAAACAACAGTACAAGCATAGACAAATATTCCATTGTTACAGAAAACACAGCGTGGAAACCAACCCACATGTAAATGAGATCTTTCAAATGTGGCAGAGATGGCATTATAAATCAGTGGAGAAAACACTAATTATTCAGTATGTTAATGAGGCAACTGATCACACAGAAAACAATAAAATTTGATCTCTGCCTCACACCATACACTGAAATTTACTTTAAAAGGATTGAGACCTGAGTATGCATTATACATTATACTTTTAATAAGCACACACTTTAATGATAAATACTTGTAAAGTAAAACTATAAGATGGTGAATAACTTTATGGTGTAACAGTAGAAAATGATTTCTTAGGATATAAAAGCACATATAATGAATAAAATGTGATTAAATAGGAGTTCATTGAAATTAAAATTGAACTTGAACTTTCTTGAATTTGTAAAAGATATCAAAGAAAAAGAAAGTCGCTCATGAAAAAAATATTATGTAAGCAATATAACTAGCAGATACAGTGTTGGAATATGGAACATAGAAGTACACCTCCAAGGGAATAAGAAATGTGAAGAACCTACAGAGAACTTCTCAGCAATCCAAAAAAAATTTTAATTTGGGTGGAAATAGTGTAAGACAATGGGAATTGCCAGTGGAAGTGTAAATCAATAAAATGTTTTTGAAGAAGATTCAGCAATGTGGAGTACAGTTTAATTTAGGAATATCCTATTATCAAGCAATTTCGTTTCTAAATAACGATCTTAGAGAATGGCTGCGCATGTCCATAATAAAACATGCAAAAGGATATTCGTTGTTATACGATTTGTAAAAACAGATTTAGAAACAACCTGTCTCATAGTGAAAAAAATTAATGTTTATTCTTGCACTTGAGTCGTAGTACATGGCAGTTTAAATGAACAAACTAGTTCCTTGAATATAAACATACAAGAAACCTAAAATGTTCTATATTAGAGAAAAAAACTATAAATAATGATGTTTATATGACAATATCTTAGAAATTTAAAACAAAACAATGATGCATATCTATTTTAGATACATAAAATTATTAAAAACACATAGAATAATACACTACCCTCTTGAGCAAGAGAAACGTGAGAATAACAAGTGAGTTTTATCTTTATCTACTGTGTTATTTCTTTAAAAACATAAAAATAAAATTAAGAAAATATGACAAACTTCTAGGGTTCTTAGTACTTAATCTTTGCTATAAGCATGTACAATAGATAACATCCTTTTTAGTTCAAATGTTTAAGGATTCACATACTAAAAAGAGGATAGAAAAAGTATTTATTTAGAAATAAATGACAATGAAAGTCTTGCAATTCAGAATGAAGTATTAATGCATACGACACTGACTGGAAGTTACACTGGCGGACAATCCATGAAATGAACATTTAATTTCATATAGAAGAAACAGAACAATAACTTAAATTTGAAGCAATGGAATCATTGTAAAAGCAGAAAAGAATTACTTAGAAAGACAAAGAAGAGCAGACTTTACTAACAAACTAAAACTTATATTTTAAAACTTAAAAGAACAAAATCCCATGAAATATAATCAACATAAAAAGAATAAAGACCTGAGTTTAACAGAATAAGGAGAAGGAAGAGGAGGAGGAGGGAGAGGAGGGAGGGGGGAGAGAAAGGAGAGGGGAGGGAGAGAGGGAGGAAGAAGAGAGGGAGGGGTAGGAGGTGGAGGGGAAGAAAAAGAAGAGGAAGAAAAAGAAAAAGAAAACCCACAGTGGGAGGGAGAGAGAAGATATAACAAAAGGTTTGGGGCAGATGTTTTTTCAAAATAAAATTCAATAAAATCTTTATAAAAATAATTTTTAAAACAAAAAATGCGTCAAAAGGAAGGTAATTCCCGCATCCCAGAGCATAGAAAAATGTACAATATCTTCAACTTTCATTTTAAAGACCCTTTGGAATACAATCCTATCCCCAAAACTCAGCAGAGTTAGCAGCCACACATATAAATGCCCAAGTATAAAGCCAAAGTATTGAAAGAACATTGTATCACAGCCCATGTCACTTGTTTCAGGATACAGGATATAGATCATTCGCCTACTGGCTCTGGGATGCATCCCTACTCTGTTCTGATCTGCCTTGCATCCCAGCCATCCCTTGCAACTCTTCCAAAGCTTTTTGTAACTAGTTCCCCACTTAAAAGTCTCACTTTGGAGCTAGCAGGCATGGAATCCATTCTCCTGACTCCACCCTGATGGACACAAAAAGAATGCTTACTCAGGAAATCTCTATACATTCACTTGCTAACTATGGGGATAAGACGTTAATAGAGGCTGGAAAAAATTGACACAATTTAATATTTCTTGTGATGAAATTAAAAAACACTCAGAAATGAGGTCTAAAGAGGGGAAACTAAGGGCAGAACTGTAAACTTTTTTACTAAGGTATGAGTGTTTTCTGCAGTAGTACAAATTTACACTCTCACCAGCAATGAATGAGACGTCTGATTCCTTACAGTCTCGGCAGTGGAATATATTACCAAACTCAGAGATCTGGATTACTATGATAGGGAAAGAAATATAAGTGTAGTTTGAGTTGTATTTCCTTATTAACGCTGAGACTGACATCTTGTCAAATGTTGATAAGGCTTTTTTGTAAACTGCCGCTAATATATTCCTTTTTTTCTATTGATTTATGAGAGTTTTTTATATATGCCCTCTGCCTGTTATATAAGTTAAAAATATATTTTCCCTGGTTGGCTATTTGTCTTTTTACTTTACTTGTATTCTTTTTTAACCATACTCATCTTTTATTTTTATGCAAGTTCATCAATCTTTTCTGTTATAGCCTCTGAATTTTGAGTTATGGTTAGAAAGATTTTCTCACTCCATTTTCAAGCAATTATGGTACTCTATATTTTCTCCTAGAAAATTTGTAGTCTTTATTTTTCACATTTAATTTTTTATTTAAAATTTATCCTTATGAAAAATGTAAAGTATGGGTTCAATTTTACTTTTTCCCAGATGACCACAACATCTTATGCTGAAGAACCTATCAGTATACACTGGTTTGTGATAACATTTTTACCTTATTTCCTACATTTCATATGTATTTGTTGTTTATTTCTCTTTCTCATCTATATTATTTCATTATAAAGAGTATATAATACATTTTTATGATTTTGCATTGCTACTCAAGTCTAGGCTTGAATGTTCCTGTGGAAAAAAAAAAAAGCTGAAGCCAAGAGGATACGTCCCCCTTATATGAAGGGGGACCCAAAACAGAATTATATACAGGAGGGTGGGGCCTTCTAGCATAGGCTTCCCCTGTTAGGTGAGTGTCCTAGGAACCCATCTGTATCAGTGTGCCAGCTGGCGTTGTAGTGAGAGGCTGTGTTCGGCTTTAGTGGATCTTTTTTGAAGACTCTTTCGATTCATCTGTCCATTTCATGATGGGTGATTCACATGCATCTGCCCACACAGCACTGAGTGTTCAGCAGTTTTTGACCAAAAATGGTTTGACCCCTGTGCCCCACCCTCCCATTCACCCAATCTCACGATCTCACCCAGAGTGATTTTTTTTGTTTCCCCGGATGAAAAAAAAGTCCTCAAAGGGAAATGTTCTTGCCAATGTGGAAGAGGTGAAATGAAAAACAGCAAAAGCACTAAAAGGCATCAAAATTGGCAAGTTCAAAAACTGTTTTGAGCAGTGGGAAAAATGTCTCAGTAGATGTATTGCATCAGATGGAGAAAACTTTGAAGGTGACTCAAGTTTAAACATGCAAGAATAAATTCACATTTTTATAAATAAATTCTGGTCCTCCCTCATACTCTGGTTGTAGAGAAGTTTCTTTCCTCTTCTTTAAAGAACAATAACGTTGTTAGGTCATATCTTAGCATTGGCTATTCTGGCATGGGGTGCATCTTGAAATATATATATACACCTTTATCTTTGAAAATCTTTTCTGAATTACATCTTTAACATTTTTTCCATTCCATTGTTCTTGATTGTTTTTGAGACTCCAATTGTATAGTATGTCGCCTTCCTTTGCCTTACATTTTATTTGGAATATTTCCCCTTTGTTTTTATCATTTTTATATTTTCACTACTACCCTTTCAGTCTCTGTCTTCAGTTACTACAGCGCATGCTTTTCTTTTGGTCCTTTACTGTTTCGTGTCTGCGTCTCTACTGGTTATTTTTATTCTTTTGGGGTTTTATTTCCTAAGTTCTCCCAAATCATGTTTCAACTCTCCCTATTTTTTCACCATCTCTTTGAGTTATTGTGTTTCTGCTTTGTGGTATTTTCTGGGGGTGGGAGGAGGGTTTCTGTCTCTTTTTAGGTTTTTTTTTATGGTAAAATCTCAGCATTGTAATCCGGCCCCTGGCAATACTTTCTAGTGAGTGTCTCAGGGTAAGAGACTGTCCTTCCTCAGGGTAAGAGAGTGTCTCAGGGCTGTCCTTCCCACCTGCTTCGCGGTGGGGCCTGTGACTCCACGCTAGGACAACTGTTCCTAAGTCCCAGCCGGCTTTATGCCAGCATTTGCTTAGACCCGCCGTCTCATTCCTGCTGAACTTCGTCCCCCATATACACCCGACTCCATCTCCTTGTGATTCGTTCCAACTTGTGCTTTTATTATATGCAAATGGTGTTGCTTATTATTTCAGAGTGACTCTCTCACTTACAGGAAATACACTTTCCCTTACTGTTTTTTTTTTTTCCTGAGGTCTGTCACCATTGGATCAACTCACATTTCACTTCCTCCAACTTGACTTCAGGTCCACTTCACTCTTGTGATTCCTGTACTAATTTTGTTTACTTTTAATAACTTCTGTGCATTTAATGTAATATATTATAGCATAATATGCTATAATGTAATAATATTCTGTCTCCTAGTTTGGGTGAAGATGGACTTTACAGAAGTATTATTATTACTTACCATTATTATTTATCTTCTGCTTTTGTGTAATACCCGTGACATAAATCAGTGCATCCAACTGTGGCATCCACACAGGAGGTTAGTTGGGACTCTGGAGCCAACCTACTATGTGAGCTGTGCAATCTTCAGTAAGTTACTAATCCTCTCTTTGCCCCAGCTTCCTCCTTTGTAAAAACGATGGTAGTAACACTATGTACCTCACTGAGGCTTCTGATATTATGCATATATAACATAATCCACAATAGCTAGTTTGAGCAGAAGTGGATCAAGTGCTCATAGTTGTCATTCCCAGGTACTAGTAAATACATCCACACATTTGCTGTGGCCTTATGGGGGCAGTGTATTCTTTCCTACTCCATGACTTTGGTCCTGGCTATTTGACTTGCTTGGCAAATAAGAAGTCAGTGACCGGACTTAAGCAGAGGCTTAGAATATCATTACACATATAAAGGTTCTCTATTTGGCCTCTGCCCCTTCTATGAGAACATGCACCAGGTAACCGAGTTTTTTTCCACCCGAGCTCGAAGGTGAAGCTTACCCAAACCAGACTTACAGCCTGGCACTCCCCTAGCCAACTTGCACCTGAAGCAGCGTCCCCATCATCCAACTGAGAGAAAGAGAGAAAATACAAATTTCTAAGATTTTAGCTCCTTAGCCACAAAGATCGCATGTGGTATGTCAGAACCTGAGATGGATAATCTTAGCCTACCTTTCCCATTGCTAAATTGTATGTATTTTAAAATAAAATTTGAAGATCTATACTCCACTAGAAGAATGTTCATGTTTCAAGAGTCAGATTCATAATTGACTTGGGGTAATTTAGCAACTATTGTCAATTAGTTCTGATTTATGTTTAGAGACAAGATCAATACACTTTCATAATTCTGAAGACTCAAAAATGAAACATAACGATAAATTTTTAAAAATCCTCTGAGATAAAATGTGAAAGCAGAGGATAAACATCAACCCAAAAGTATCTTTGAGTTCTTTATTCATTCTGTCAACACCACAAGAAAAGGTGTAGTAATATTTGGGAAAGAATTGATAACATGAAGCAAGGAGTAACTTCCTTAGAACAGCCTGCTGACTACTGCTGAAGGGGCCAACTACTTCCTTATGTCAGTCTTTGGGAGATTAGGAAAGTATACATGGGAAACATTTTGTATCCTACAGTGACTAGTAGAAGTAGTCAAGTGAGTAAAAATGTCATACAAAAATAGAAATTTCATTCAATAAACTGCCAAATTTTATGGGTTGCAATGCTTAGAAAATGGCAGGTTTCCTTAAGGAAACCATTAAGTAGTTGTGAATCCAAAATTTAGAATTGTAACTGCACAGCTCTCCCACATTCTGTACTATTGTGTCTGCAAAAGACGAGCAAAGTTTTTTACATAGGCAGTGCAGACAAGTCCCTCGACACCCACACGGGCATTGTTAATTGTCAGTATCATCGGCCTGGAATGAAAAAGAACAATGTGTTTGGCACAGAATCAAAGTAGAAAAGCATGCTCAAATTTTAGGAAGATTGCTACAGTGTGAATATAGAATAAGTAGGCTGTATCTTATTTTGAAAGAACAGTGACCAGCCTCAATTCTTAGTCTCTACAAAGCAGAAGTGCCTTGTAGCATTTTTATTATCTGTATAATAGCCAAAAGCTTAGAAGTGCTTGCTGAGTTAGGATCAGATCCTGCTACCGCACAGCGTCTGGGAACTCCATTGGCATCCCACAGTAGTTTCACATTTGCAACAATGGTGGGCTCAAGACAATGTGGAGAGTATAATGCACTTCCTCTGAAAAGCACGTGGCCTCTTAGTCAGGATTCGGGACTGCACTAAAGGTTATGTTTGCTGCTGCTCTCTGTCGTCCTTAACCACTGACATTTTAAAAAGTCTAAATGCACCGTGCCTTGGGACTCCTTTGTAAAGGGGGCTTTGTAAGTGTAAACGGTTGTTGGTACAACCTCTATTTGACTTCTATCACCTCCGGTTCCAAGTGGAACAAGTTTTGCTGCCTTTGCAGAGTCTTAGCAGTCCTCCCATTTCCTTGGGGAGTCCATATTCCATCTGGCAAGACCATCATTGTAATTTGTCAAAGTAAGAATTGTGCCATAAAAGCACGTGTTCTAAAGAAAGGGAGAGTATTGTCTGCCTGCTTCCTAGCATGAAGCACATTCAAAAGCCTTCAGCAAGTGAATGATCAGCTGGACACGGACAGTGGGTTGGGGTAAATCTGAGCTTATGTTTTATACTGTTGGAGGGTCCATTATGGGACTTAATGCAAGAGATGCAGTCCATGAAGTAACATCAGTGCAGATGCTAGAAGATTGTCTTAACACAGGTTGGAAATCAGCACTGATAAAATAAGGGTCAAGGAGCCTGATGCATCATTAATTTGACCATTTTCTTTGTAGTAACCACCACAAAGGAGAGGCAAGTTACAACAGCTCAGTATGCTGAATAAACACAGTTCCACGAAGTTGGCAGAATCCAGCAAGATGACCCGTTTCCAAAGAAATGGGGTGATTGGTCTCTTTTTTGGAGTTGAATATTTTCATGACTACCTTAGGAGATGATAATAGTAGCTGAGGAAGTCCCAGAGAGCAACCCCCTGCCACTGACATCACTGTGCTGTCAACCTCAGTGACACATGAGCCCAGATGTAATCCTGGCTCTGCCACTTTCAGAACCTTGGGGCCTTGGTGAGCTATGCATCCTCCCAAGAGCTGCATCTTCTCATCGGTAGACGGTCTGTATCCTCTAGGAACATAACACACCTCAATGGGCAGCAGCCAGCTTGCACGCAATATATGCTAGCGATTGTTAGATTCACTGATATCCCTTGAAAGCATTGGAGGTCATTTGTAATGAAAATAACTATACAATTAAAATGAAAAGCATAAATAGAAAGCAGAGGAGGAAATAATAATATCAGAAATATGGTAACAAGAAAGTTTCTTCCAGCAAAGGCAAAGCAAAGGGGGATAAGTGACTCACTCCTCTGCACCAGTGGGATAAGAGCACACCACTGTCTCAGCCACCCAGCTGCCTGACATGCTGCTGAGAGAATCCAGCCAGCCGACCTGTGTCCTCACCTCTTGGCTCTTGGCTGTTGCCACTGCCACTCCAGCCACGGGTGCAGTGCACCGTGCCTGGCCCTTAAAACTTCTGTACACATCAGAAGATAAAGTCGCCCAGCATCAGTATGGTAGCACGAACACGTCATTTTATTTCTCTTACAGCATTTAAAAGAAAACACATCTTTAAGTAAAGGAAAAGATGTTACTCCTTTCCTTTGCATACAAAGCCTCAAAAAAAACCCAGTAATTCCTTCAGGAAAATTTCAATGTGATTTTCAGAGTAGGGCTGACATCTAATCATAGAGAATCCTCATTCTCTTTTTATATAACTTTTCAAAACTTAAGCTTTAGGATTCACAGTTCCGTTTCTGGCCCATTCTTGCCTTTTGACAATTGAATGAAAACCTGCAATCTCTCAACTGAAGATTATATAACTCTACTCCAAGATGCTAAATAGGTCCCTATATTCGTAGAGAGGATTTCTCTACAGGCTAAATAGGAAGGAAGGGTTCATAGATGCCTCATGGATTCTAGAAGTAACTTTACTGCCACAGTTCTGCTAAATGGTTACTTTCTGTATTGCACCCGCCTCTATCCACAGTGAACAGACTGTTCTCCCATTGAATATCTATTTATATTATTCCATACAAAGATGATACATTAAATTAAATGGTTATAGAGGAGAATATCAGAAGCTTATATCACAAAACAGTCATGTCATGTTCAGAAAGCATAATACAGGCCACAACCACTGATAAGGTTCTAAGTCTAGAAATAATAGATTTCTTCTCTCTCCCCGTGCATTAGTCAGCTTGGTCCGAGACAGCAGAATATCATAGCAGAGGGGCTTAAACAACAGAAACTTAGGTTTTCATAGTTCTGGAGTCTGGGAAGTCTAAGATCAAGGTACCACTGACTAGGTTCCTGGTGAAAACCCACTTCCTAGCTGGCTTTCAAAAGGCTACCTTCTTGATATGTCTTTACAGGGTTGGGGGGCTTGAGTGAAGAAGAGGGGCTGAGAGAGCCTGCTGGTGTCTCCTCTGATAAGTACTCTCATCCTATTGGGTCAGGACCCCACCCTCATGGCCCTAACCTTCATTACCTCCTTCTAGAACCCACCTCCAGAGACAGTCACACCGGACTTGAGACGTGTGAGTGTGGGGGAACACAATTCAGCTCACAGCACTCCCTGATCCAAAATACAAAACTACCCCACTGGGTCTAATCCCCTGTCATGATAGGTAGGGAAGCCAGCTGAATATCACCCCACAGGCAGTAAGGGCAAGTTAGAGGCACCAGAGCCAGCAGCCCCTCACCGGAAGTTAAAGCACCAGCCAGTCAGGATTAGGTGGTACCCAAAATAAAATGCCCAGCTTATGATATCCATCACAGTGGAGAACTCCAGGGACACTGGAAATACACATTTGCAGTGAAGTTACAATGTATAATGGAAGGCCGAGGCTCCTGAAAGAGGCACTGGGGGAGAGGCAGGGGCTAGATACAGGAAACAATACAGATCTAATAGATAAGATACAAAGTGAGTCAAATGGATTCCCACACCAGGCCATAACCTCAGCTAGAACATTTCTCTAATTCAGAGACGCTCGGGGCACCACATGCAAGCAGGCCATGTTTCCATTGTTAAAATAAACACCAGCACCAAAAGGCAAGTCTATGGAATCACCCTTAAAACATTTCAGGTAAACAAGAAGATCATACGCATTTAAGGCAAAAGAAACCTCCTGACTTCTCAGCCAGAGGAGACAGTATATTTATGGGGCCAAGGACACTACCCTTTGTTAGAAATGCATGAGAAATAGAGGTAGGAGGAACCGAATGATCTGATCCAAGGGCCTTTATTTGATGCTGTGCCTATCGGCGGGCTGAGTCACATCCATTGCAGCCTCTGGGGGAGGCAGGAGTGGGGTTTTTAAAAGAAAAAGCGTAGGGGTTTCTGAGGGAGTAGGGGGAGCGGTTAGTCTCTTGTTCTGGGCAGGCGCCTCAGGGCTTCAGGATGTGAGCTGGGACAGTGGGTTAGGTAAAGGGCGGGGCTGTGCCCAGGTGCAGGAGGGTCAGTCTGACCACAGGCCATTGTGGCTGGCGCCAGACGTCTATTGTGCATAGTGGTGGTGGGAGAGAGTTTCCACTAAGCCACAGGCTATGAAGCGAGTCAGGAAAATAGAGCTGTGGGCAGTCCAGCAGGTTGGGAACCTGGCCTGGCGGGGTCAGGAGCAGCACTCTGGTGGGCTCAGGAGCACTCTGGGGGGCTGGGACCCTGGCCTGACCCTTCCACCCTTCCCACGGTTAGTGCAAAATAGTTGTGACCTTCATTAAATGTAAACAGATACCCTGGATGTTAACAGTTGAAAGCAATAACAAAGCATATTCACTTTGGCAAAAACATTTTCCACAGCCTCGACGACATTTTGATAAAATACAGTAGCATTTAACTTTCACCAAATTAGAAGCATCCCAAGAGAGAGCCTAATTTCTAAGAAAAATAAAAATTATAAAAATAAAACATTTCCCATCCTTTCCATTCCCCCTTTGCCATCTTAATAGTTTAATAAATGCATATTTATGGAAATAATTAAATCCCTTTCAACATTTCTGGATAGCACGTTTCTTCCTCATTCGTTGCATTCCCTCGAGTATTCCGTGTTCATTTTTAACGTTGTTCTCTTTTATACAAATATCAGTGGAGAACTTTTATACTGAGACTCTGCCTCAAATTTGTCAGTGCCATCTCTGAAAGTTAAAACTGCCACCTTTGGTGATTAATCAAATTCGCTCTAAATGGGATTAATTCGGGTGGCATATAAGAAAGATTGCCAGGGTGCAAGTCTCTCCTCTTATCTGTCCCCAGGTCTTTTTTTCCCTCTTGCAGAATTGAAAATGAAGCTGAGCTATAATCTTGTGTGGCAGATACTGGATCCTGCCTTTGATAAACATCTAAAATGCTAATGAATGTGGGCTGCAGTTCTGAAAGAGCAAGCACAGGATTTGACAAGAATCTGGAGGGTAAAAAACGAAGAAGAACTTTCTGACTTAAAAGAACTCTTTTTGTTCACATGCGGTATTGTTTCCTGGAGAGAAAAAAAAGATTGCTCCCCAGAAAAAACAGAAAAAAATTCTGCTACATCAAAATGCGGAAGCGTGAAAAACTGATGAGCTTTCAGATTGTCCTCTTTTGCATGCAAATCATACAGAAGTTCTCATTAGCATAAATGCATGAGCAACTCTAAATGCTTTTAATTTCCAATCTCAGCCAGCAGAGGAGTAATTTGTCACTGTCAGGGTGAAAATCTAAAAAGAAAAAAAAAAAAGGAGAGAGAAGGACTCCATGCTAAATTGGAATCATATAAATTTTTGATTTGCTAATTGACTGATGCTGCCTTGAAGGTGTGAATAATTCAATGTACAGTCAGAAATAAAAGCATAATGTCCTTCTACCAGAGGTACATTAGTATGCCATACAGGAACACATACCTGACCATGTCTTTTTCACAGATACCCCCTTTAGTCAAATTATAAGTCTTCTGAAAGCAACTGCACTCAGACAAACTCATAAAAGTCCCTCTTACATACCCTGAGCTTTGAAAGGAAGAGACATTAGGACTGAGGAAACAGAACTCAGCAATTTTTTAACTGTGGGCATCCCAGCAGGTTACAACCAAGGCTTCATGTAGGTCCCTAGATTGGTAGCTCACTAATGCAATCATAAAAAGAGAAAGTACCAAATAAAAATCTCAGCTCTTCTCCTGCTAACTTTCAATCTTCTCTTTTCTTTAATCAACCACTTTAAATGTCAGCTGCTAAATGTATGTACTGCAAAAATACCTCATTAGTGCTGGCATGATATGGATATTTTAAAAGCTAAGCTACTCCCCATGATTTTTATCATGTATTTCTATAATATTAATATCCTCACCTTGAAATGTTTTAATTTGCATCACCGAAAAGTTAGTTTATAAATATTTTAGAAAACATTGCTTGATTCAAAGTCAAAAGGAATAAATATGACTAAAGTTCCCACTTATCAGAACTATATTTTATTTAGTATTCTTTATTTTATTTATTAATAATCATAAAACAGGAAGATTGAAGAAATGTGCTATATCTGTGCTCACGCAGTTTTATTACAAAAAGTAAACCCCGATGCTAAAAAGAAAATGCCAGCGCCCTGTGAGAATTGAAAATAGAAATTAACTTTCAACTAACCATCTTGATGAGAAATTACATAGGGTGCATGTGCCAACATTCAAGTAAGTTCATCTGAATTATTTTTCTGTTTCAGGATACAGACCCCAGTCTTAATTAATGTCCCACTCAAAGGTCTATATGAGGTATTGAGCTATTGGAAACTGGCCGGCACACGCTGACAGGTATGCCTAAAAAGGAAGAGATACGAAACCAAGTCCTATAAACACAATTCAGCAAATACCGAATAACGCTTTTTAAAAAGACAAGAAAGATATCCGAACTTCTCTTAATTGTATTTATCATCAGGCCTCAGGCTAGACTCTGACCCCAATCCTGCCTCTAAAAGCTTGTTCTCAACATACATTCAAATTCTAGGTTTGCTTGGAAGTTTCAAGGAGAGTAACTTGATATCACATGATACAAATATAAGGCTCATGTAATATGTGTTACGGGCTGTTTAGTTTTTAAATATACTTTCACTTATTGCCCTTTCTTGATTCCTTGTCTTTGCTTCTGGGAAGAAGAAATAAGAAGAATGAAACTGAGTAATTCTTAACTTTTGAATGTTATGGGTCAAGTCTCAAGAATCTGAGCATCAAAAAATCTTTAGTCCTTTACATCATAAAATTTACATTAAAAAATAAACTTGAATTAATAGATCATCAGTTAAAGCTAGGTTTTTGTTTTGTTTTGTTTTGTTTTGCCCCCAAACCAAACAGAATAACCAGAAGCCCGGAAGGGAAGAGAGAGCCACAGAAGGAGCAAAGTGAGAAGCTGAATCTGAAGGGACAAGTGGACAATGGCGGGACCCAAAATATAAATACAAATTTGACCCTCAGCCTTCAGCAACCTGCTCAGGAAACCAGCCCCTTATCTACAAGAAACCACCCAGGAAGCCAGCCCGTGTATCAGTCAGACTCGCAGGAAGCCATATTGCTACCTTTTGTGAAATCCCAGGAAGCTGAACAGAAGTCTATAATATTGGTTCAAAATGGCCAGGACTTGCTTAATAACAGTCTCCCTAATTTTTGTACTCTCTTCCAACTTAGGACCAACCAGAGAAAGCCAAATATGTACCCTGAATCGATCACATGGATGCCTGTCTCCCCAGTGCCAGCAGCCCCCTCTGCAGGCACCCCTGAGCTGTCCCTTTCCTCCACTGAAGCCTCCCCCCCCCACTCTACCTGCCTTTGCATCTCTGCTAGGCACAAGTAATGGTGGCTGACTCTTGCTATAGTGAGCTCAGAAGAAATAGCCTTTGCTTTTCTCATTTGGTTGGTCTTATTGATTGCCACCATGAAGAGGGAACCCACTCCTTCCTGCAAGGGGTGCAGTTGAAGCTGCAGGTCAGGTTGTTGGCTCCAAGAGCTTTTCTCCTATTGGCTCCCAGAAATAAAAAAAAGGAAAAGAAAAGAAAAACCCTCATACTCTACAGAGTCAGCCCAGAAAGCGGGGGGACCAGAAAAACGTCAACAGCAAGCATTTACTGAGCACATTGTAAGAGGCCCTGAAGGATTAACAATTTCCATCCTGGCCCTCAGATGACCTTAGCCCCACTCTTCCTCCTGATAAAACCCAAATGGCCCAGCCAACTGAGGCTTGTCCAAAGGAGCAACTCCTCGCCCCACCCCCAAGGACCCTTTCTGAGCCTCTAGTCCCACAACTAGCTGAACTTCTGTTGACCTCGCTTTGCTAAAGTTCTATAAAAATTCCACCCTACTTGGCCAGGCAGAACGTCCCCTCAGTGCCTCCTCTTGCTGTGACATTGTGAATGGAGGTTCATGCTTCAGTGCTCTGCGGGGTTTTCCCCGCGCAGTGGGGTTTTCCATGCTCGGCATGTTCTATGTAATCTAATACTCATAACGACTCTCAAGGTGGGTGATGTTACTGATGCCATTTTATAGAGGGGGAAACTCTGGAGTGAAAATTTCACTTGGTGGTCATTTTCAGGACAGCTGGTGGGCAGAGAATTCACAGAACATCATATGATTCTGACGGGAGGGGTCTGAGCCCCATCACCGCTGACATTTTGGGTGGATAGTTATTTGTTGTAAGGGGGCCAAGAACTAGAAAGGAGAAGAGGATTAGCATTTCCTTTTTATATCCTTTTAAATTTTTACTTCGGTTCCACTTTTTAAAACATGCATTTATGAGTTCTGTAATTTGAAAAGCTTCAAGGAAGGAAACTTTCAAGAGACAAGAAAGATCACCTTTGTTTTCTCAGCAGCCACATCACATTACTGGTTTATATTGAGCTCATGATTAATTAAACTTTATAAGCCTCCTTTTACATACGTCGCTTTGTCTCCTCCATCCTGTACTCATAAAATTGATCTTTCAAGCAAAATTCAGAGCCTTATGTTTAATCTGTGATGAATTTCACATTCTTTGTTTTGGTTTTTCATTGCAAACTGGACTCTTTCATCCAACTGACAAACTATCTCTCCCAGCTCTTCAGCATCTGCCATTGTGGCCTCCACATTTCAAGACTAAAATGGTGCTCCTGTGGACAGAGCTGGGAGCTCTGGGTTACTGCACTGAAAATCTCCTGTCCAGAAGTGGTAAGATATTCATAAACATTGCTCTAAATTGTTTCACCAGCCCACTGTCTCTGGACCTGCCCATAACACCTGTGGGTCCTTAGCACCCTGGGACTGGTGAACTCGAGTGGGTACACTTGGCCTGGCCATAGGGGGCACCTTCGATTGCCCAGCCCACAATCTGCTAAGCATGTACATCCCACCAGAATCAGCAAGTGCCATAAGGTGATTCTGTCCAGAGATGGGGGGAAAAAATTGAACCTAGAAACTGCTTACCTGAAACCCAGTGTGGGAGAATGAGGACACAACACCCACATGTTAAACAGGGCTCTCTTTTCTACTTGGTGTCTGATACAAAGAGTACTAGTGGGGATTTATATGGGTGAGCAAACAGTTAAGATTGGGAAAGTGGGAACAGTTGTTCAATATGACCCGAATTTTGAAAATCAAGCTTTTATCCTCTCCAGTCTTCTGGAAACACGTCATTCCCCGTGGTTCCTCAAAGATGACCAGCCGAGAGCATGTGATCACAGAGGCAGATTCCCTCAGGAGCTGTAATGTAAATTTTGGCCTTGAGCATCCATATTCTTCTGCCAGCACCTTGCTTCTTCCTCCCTGCCCTTCGCTTCTCCCACCTCGTTAAATCCTCATTTTTAGGAGCCTGAGAAGTCTGTCACCTAACTTCCTTTCTTCACACCAGGCGAGGTCTCCATTAACTCACATGTGTGGCCCCCACGTGGTACACAGGACACTGGATGTACAAATATCCCATCCAAGTTCCACTGAAGAATGAAGTGCTTGGAGGCAGCCACTGGGAAGGACCATTTCTCCCTTGCTCAGCCCAGCACGGCATGCAGTAGACGCTCAGAAAATATTTGCTGCATGGGTAAATGAACAAATAGAGGAAATGATTTTCATACATTTAAAACAGGTGTTTTATGACTTCTTTAATTTCTTGGGCTTTGATTTCTTTCAAAATATTTGCTCTAAAATACCTTCCCCTTTGGAACACGATTTTCTTTGATGCAACAGCAGAATTCAGCTGAGGCGCCATGCTTTCCCTCCGTCATCTGTTAGCATCGGGCCATCTGCTCCAAGTAGAGGGCCTCTCCGTTTCTTTCTTGCTCCAAACATAGCTTGAAAGGGTCTTTTTGTTGTCGGGCGTTTTTTTGCAAGCCTCAGCTCATTCCGGGCATCACCCTCCAGAAATCATGTTAATAAATTTGCACCATTCATCATTATTCCGGTTCAACTCCTTCACGTCCTGTGCTTGTCCTTTTCCAAAGTGAGCTCATCTCCTAGCTCCTGAGCCATCGAGTACTTGTCTGGACAATGCCCCTTGCCTTTTTCATCAGGATCCTTTACAACTGTGCTGTTAGAATTTCATTTATAGAAAACCTGAGCTTTATTTTCTTATATACAATCTTGGGCCATAAAACACTCATGTTTTTAATAAGTATTTAAAATAACTTCCCTAAAAATCTGTGACCAATGTTGTTGATCTTTTGGTTATTAATTTTTTCTCCCAGATTATGTTATTTCTGCTTCCTAGTCTGTTTTTTTTCCTGTTTGTCCAATTGAAGAAGTATCAAGGATACATGAATTATAATCTACTTTGACTACTTAAAAGATGTTTTACTGAACAATTTTTTGCTCTCTGAGTGCCTCAGTTTCTCCACCTGTAAAATGGGGATGATAATTGGACCTATTCAAGTGGCATCTTCCCTCATACAATTGGCTTCTATTACATAACAATTGTTTATCACAGAGCTTCTCAACCAGGGTAGTTTATTTTATTTTATTTTTCCCTGGGAGACATTTGGCAATGTCTTGAGACATTCTTGATTTTCACAACTGGGGGGAAGAAGGGGAGGGGGTTTGCTACTGACCTCTAGTGGACGGAAGAATGCTGCTAAACTTCCCACAACAAAGAACCACCCATTCGAAATCTCAATAGTGCCAGGGTTGATAGCCTCTGGGGATGTACCCCGTATGAGGACAAGAGCCACGCAGGTCATAATCATTACTGTACCCCGGCACCTCGCACAGCACATGCGCATCGTGGGTATGTAGTGAACGTGAATGAACGTTAGTGCTAAAAGAAGTTCTGCAGGCTGCCTGAGTTCCAGTCTCTGGAAGAGCGTTTCAAATGGTTAAAAAAAAAATCATAGAATGAAGCATTCATTCATCAACCACCAGTCAGTTCCCTGTGAATAGAAAGGTCGGCCCAAAACAGGAAAGAAGAGAAGCCACGAGGTATTCGCAAACACATTTATCCAGGGGTGAACGTTTAACAGTCAGCTCTCAGGCTGGCTGGGGTGGGAGAGGGCAGAGACCCCCAGTGTGTGGGGTCCTCCAAGCTCTGTCGTGTAAAGACTGGGTTGGCCAAAAGTCCTTATGGGGTTTCTTTTCTGTAAAATAAAAGACGCATTTTTCATTTTCACCAATAACTTTATTGATTTGAATATCCAGAAAATGTGTGTGTGTGTGACAGAGCTGCTGGCCCAGTACCACAGAATTCTCTGTTTTGGAAGTCACATGACATCCCGGCCCAAATGAAACAGACTCCATAGAAAGTCTATAGAGCCTATAGAGAGTCCAATTCCAGCTCCAGGTGAAAGACTGAAGCTGTATTTAATAACCCACCACCCATCAAAAACCATGTCTATGTAAGTAGGAGGGAGACATCTTTTATGTTCACATTTCAGCAGAGTCAATAGCAAATTTGAATTGGAAAGCAGAAATTGATAATTAGAAATATCGATATGCTTATTTATGCTGCTTTTTAAAAATGGTGATTATAAAAGTTTTGTTAGTTGCCCAAGAGAAAGATCTTAATACTCCTTAAACAAGTTTCCCTGTGGGTAAATAATTCAGGAGTAAAGCTCAGAAAAGATAAATTTTCATCATTGGAGGAATATGTGCCATATTAGTCATCAGGAAAATTAGAGTAATGAACATGGGTAAACTCCAAATGCATTTAGGTTAAGTGCACTGACACTTTTTCCTTGGATAACTGAAAGACTTGTTTCACACCCCTCTGACTGCTGTTTTTAACAATGGCTATGGTACAAACTTGAGCATTATCTCTGCATGATGTTGCAGAAGTGAGGGGAACCAGAGTTTCTAAGTAATTGTAATGATAGAAATGTGTTAGCCTCAGAAGCTACTGAGGTGGTCCATTCTATCCTAGTACAGTGGGAAAAAAAACAAAAACAAAAAAACGATGGCTATCACATCCTTCCCTTCTATGAAATACAACTATACCGCTGAACCACAGTCATAGGAGTAATACACATGTTATAATGAGTCTGGGTTTAAGTGCATCACTGGGAAATCATTTGAATGCAGGAAAAGAGAATTTTGTATAATAAGAGAACTTCAGCTTTATTGTGTTAGATTGTGTCAGATTCTCTACTTTGCAAAAGCCTCAGAGTCTTAGTTCAATAGCCTATTATAATAATGCACATCAAAAATATTTTCCTAAATTTGGAGAGTGGAATTTGTTTTGCAGAACAAGGAGAGAGAGAGACTTTCCAATACAATTAGAACACACTGTATATAGAGAAATTATTTTGGGGATGCCCTCTTGTAATTGCACCAGTTTTAATTTATAGTAGCCATTTATTATTTCCGCTGCTTTGTTTTCAGATGAAAGTTTTATGCTCTGCAGAAATTCAGTGCAATGAGGCAGGCCTAGTATTATTTTTTGTTGTGTTGTGTTACATCCAATCTTTTTTATTTATGCTAAGCAATTGTTTTAGATGAGTCTTAGTTTTTCTCCAATACTATGGCTCACTCTTGCAGAAATGTATGCAAATTTTTATTTTGTAAAAAATGGAAGGCAAAATCATGCATTATGCTGCTCTTGCAAAAAAAAATCATTAACTCTTGCCAAAAGCAAGGCAGTTGATCTCTCGCCATACTATTGTGTATGATTACTAATTTTCTATCAAGCATTGTCTTATGATAAACAAAACGGTCCTTCAGGATGCCAAAAGGCTGACAATTCTTTGATAACTCAGCAAGGCTACCTCTAACTACTTCCCAAAAGGGTCTTTTCAAGGAAACCACATCTATGGCTTTTCAGAAATGCCAGGGATATAAGCACACCTCAGGCAAAAGTAATTGTAACATTAATTAAATGATCCTCTCATTCACTTATTAATTATAGACTCATAGAATGATAGGGCTGAAATGACCTTGAGAGACCAACAGAGTCAGCAGTGACATGCTCTGCAGGGACCACATATAAGCTATCCTAGACCCACAAAACGTATTTTATTTTTAAAATCTTAGCAAGGAAATTGTGTTCACAAGCTCCTTTCTTGATCTAGTCCAGGGATGAATGCATGTAGCGTGAAGAAATCTTTCCAATACACCCTTGAGTTGCCATTTTCAGAGTAGCCTAAGACATACCTGGTGGCCACCCTGTAGGTCAGCCAGTGTTGCTTGGTTTCCCTCCGAAGGTACCCCCTGTCCAGGCTTAACATTGCTCACTGCTTCTAACTTATAACCAGTGCCTCCTTTTCCTAGCTTTTCAGTTGTCACTGACACTTTGCTTTATTTCTTAAACTTATACTTGAAAAATGTGACCAATACAAAATGTAAGAATAACCTCCAACCAAACCCACTCTAGGCCAAATTATGCAGCAAAAGAAATTTGCTATAATGGCCCTTTCTGCCCACCACAAACAGCAGAAGAGGGTAGTTCTAAACAATAGTTCCATTTCAGAGAAAGAGAGAAAATGGGGGAAGGAAATAAATGTTAAATTTTAAATAGCTGCAAACTTAAGTTATGTGAATGTCCTAAAAATACATATCGAAGGTCAGAAAAAAACCCAAAAAGGAAAACTCAGAGAAAATTGTACCTATTCATATAATAGTTCTAACTGCAAAACACCAAAGGTAAGGAGGAAGAGGAGGAGAAGGAGAAGGAGGAGGAGGAGGTGAGGAGAAGGAGAAGAAGAGGAGGAGGAGGAGCAGGAGGAGGAGGAAGAGGAGAGGATGCTATATGTTTAGTAAAATTGCAATGCAGATAATTACAGTTTTCTCAGTAGAAGCCATGGAGGACAGACATAGTGGAATGGTAGCTTTAAAGTACCAATTTTTAAAAAACTGTTAATGCAAAATTCTATGCCAAGTGAAAAATATCTTTAGGAATGAAGGTGAAGTGAAGAAATTTTAAGACAAAGCAACACCAACAAGATATGTCACCAGCAGCACTTCAGTACAAGAAATGTTTAACATATTTCTCCAAGCTAACGAGAAATGTTTCCAAAGAAAATTTTGGATCTTCTGGGAAAAATGAAAAGCTTTAGAAATTGTAAATATCTGGGTAAGTATTTGTTCTCAAGTTTTATAAAATACTTATGACTTTAAAATAAAAAGTATAACATTGTCTTGTCAGGTTTTTAATGCATGCAATTGGAATGTATATGACTATATATGTGAATATATATGGTACGTTAGGTATTAAAAAGATCTGCATAGTTGCAAGATCTCCAATTTTATGTAAAATGATACACTATAAACTGTAAGTTGTCTGCAAAAAGGTGGAGATATATATTGTTGTCCCTAGGAAAAAGGTATTTTAAAAACTGCAGTAAGCTATAGCTAGGATGATATATAAGATACAGCTGCAATCAGGGATAGCAACATATAAGTTAAAGTAGAATGCTAAAACATATTCTAATAAACCAAGAAAAGCAGGAATAGAAAGAGTGGAATACAAAATAAACAAAACAATAGAGGAGACAAAAGAGAAAAAATAATAAAATGGATGACATGAATCCAAATATATAAATAATAATAAATGTTAATAATAGAAATAATCTAATTAAAAGTCAGATATTGTCACAGTGGATAAGAAACAAACAAAACCACCATAAAATGCTGCCAATAAGAGATGCATTTTAAACAGGAAAGTACAGATGTATTGAAAAAAATGGATGGGACATGATACAAATAGCAAGCAAATGAAAGGGGAGGGGCAGTATTCACACTGTATAAAATAGGCTTTAAGATGAAGAGTTTTACCAGATATAAGAACAGACATTTCAAAGTGGAGCAATTCTTCAGGATGCCATAATAATCATAAATATGTTTACACCTAACAAAATAATCAATACACAGGTAGGGAGAAATGACAAAATTAAAGGAAAGATTAGACAATTCCACAATCACAGCAAGAGATTTCAACATCTATCTCATAGTGATTGATGAAATATTTAGGGGAAAAAAACAGCAAAAGCAGAAAATTTAAACAACCAAATCAACCACATGACCTAATTGACTTTTACCAAATGCTATATCCAACAACACCAGAAGCGAAACTTTTCAAGTACACTTCATTTTTGCCAAATCATAAAATACTCAGCAAATTCTAAAGGATTGAGGTGTTACAGTGAATGTCCACTGAAGACAATGGACTTAAGTGAGAAATCAATAATCTCAAACGTTTTGAAAGCAAAAACCATGCTCCTAAAAAATCTCATGGGTGGAAGATGAAATCCGAATATATGTTAAACTGAATAACAAAAATACCGCATACCAAAATATGTGGGATGCTACCAGAACAATGTTCACAGGGAAATGTATTGCTTTAAATGTTTGTATTAGGGAAAAAAAAGAAAAGACAACCAAAGCCAGTAACCTAAGATTCTTTTAAAAAAGCTTAGGAAAAAAGGAAGGGGGGGACAAAAGTCAAAATAATTAGATAATAAAGATAAGATTAACAGCAATACAACAAAAATAGGCAATAGAGTAAATTAAAAAGAAAAGAAAAAAGTTAATTCCTGAAAAGTTCAACAAAATTGAGCAGATCAAGAAACAAAGAGAGAGGTTACAGCGCATCTGGCCTTCGCGGGCCCTGCAGCCGCGTGGGCCTCACTCCCAGGCACGCGGGGCACGCGGGGTTTGGGAGAGCACCCTGAATCCTCACCACCCCGGGGGCCGCGCCCTGAGCCAGTCTGAGACCTCTCTGACCACACAGGGCCCACTGCCGACCCTCGCACCAGGGGCCTGCCTCTCTAGGGACAAATCATCATTAGTCAGGGTGGCTTCAGCACCTGAGCCGCCCGCCTTTAAAAAGGAACCACCCACAGAGAAGGACTTTGGAAACCCAGGTTTCAGAGGGATCCGCACAATAACTATTTCGAGCTGCGAACCCACCACTCTTCGTGAAACTTAACAAGCCTGTAATGGCTTCGATAATTCCCTGATATGTGGCTTATATGGGTCATCTACATGCAACACAGGAGCAGAAAAGGGGTCCTATGAAGCTACTGACAGTGAGGGGCACAGTCGTATGAGGAGGAAAATATCTCAGTGGGATTGATAGGGCTGCTGTAGGGATGGAGCTGTATTAAGGGCCCTGGAATCGCCAAATGATAGGCTTTAGAAAGGCAGGAGAGGAAGCTTCTCCTGTAGTTGCAACCAAACCACTACAGTAAGTTTTGGATTTTCAAAGCTGCAGCCATTATCTCAGTCTTTTTCCACAGAAAGCTTCTCAATGCGTTTTTTAAATGAAAGCCTATTATAAAAGTGCCATGAGAATGGAAGTGATTTGGTAGTTAAGTTCTATATAATAAAATACCCAGTGATGTTAAATTTGCATGGGTATTTTTAATATTTTAAGGTGAATTGTGCACTTGCAATTGTGAGGGTTTAGTTGTTTTGCTATTTCAAAGGAAATGGTCATTTTCTACCTGGGCATAGAACCTATATTTGTGAAGAAAAAGAAATAATTGTGAATTATTGTAAAGCCTGAAGTCAATGTTAAAGGCGCCATTTATTCAGAGTCACAGATGGTTCACATATTTTGGTTTTCCAGCTCAGCTATTTTTGGTCCAGATTTTTATTTTAATTGAAAAGATACTCTTGCTCAACTACTAAAACCAAAATTAAATGAGAGAATAACCCAAAGTGTTTGGAGTTTTCTTTAAAAAGAAAGTATGGTGTTTTTATTTGACTACAACTGTTACTTATTTTAGTTTTTGTAAATTTCTACAATGATATAATACACATAAGACAAAAAAATGAGGACAAAAATTACTAATATCAGGAATTTAAAAAACAATTATCAATTCACATCTTATTAAAAATATCAAAATGTTAATGTCAATAAATTTGACAACTTAGGTGAAATTGACAAACACCTTGTAAAAATACTATTTATAAAAATGACCAAAAAGCAGGAAATCTGAATATCCCTATATCATTTAAAGAAATTGAATTTTTATTTAAAAAAATTTCAGCAACAACAAAAAAAGGCAAAAATAGTGCCAAGTTTATACATTTTCAAGAAACAAAAAGAAGGAACACTGAGAAACTCATTTTCCAGAATTAATAAACCTAACATGTTACAAATTTATATGCCTTCAGAACATAGACACAAATATCCTTTATAAAATATTAGCAAATAGAATCCAACAATATATTAAAATATAACACATTATTACTAAATATGATTTATCTCAGGAATTCAAGGCTGGTTAAATATTTTTTTAATTAAATATATTTTACCATATTAACATAACATAGGGGAGAATTTATATCACTGTTCCAGTAGAGGAACAACAAGCAGGTGACAATTCAACACACATTCCAATCAAAATATTTATCAAACTGGGAATAGAAAGGTACTTTGTCAATCTCACTAAAAAAACAACAACAAAGCTAACATCATACTTATTGGCAAAAATTGAACATTCCCCACTAATTAACAAGGCAAGAATGTTCATATTTATCACTTCTATCCAACATTATAATTAAAGTCTTAGTAAGGCAAGAAATGGAAATATAAGCCATAACAATTAGAAAGAAGAGAGCAAAACCTTCTATTTAAAAAAAATTCCATGAGTTTACAAAGTCCTTATATACCTAAGGGAAGAGAGATAATATTTAATGGATTAGAAAACTCAATAGCACGAAGATGTTAGTTTTAACTAAACTGATGTATGAATTTTCACACTATTTCAATCAATGCTTTATTTTTATAGAAATTGTCAAGCTAATTTTAAAACATGTGGACATAAAAGGAACTAGAATGGCCCAGGAAATTATGTAAAAGAAGAACAAAGTGGTAAAACTTATCTAATCAAATAAAGAAGTTTTTTTACAAAGCTACAATAATCAGGACAGTTTGGGATTAGTAAAGAGATAAAAGATAATAAAATGCAAAAAAGAGTCCATAACTATACCCATATGTATACTGTCAATTAATTTTTGGTAAAGGAGTCAAGGAGGTTCAATTGACAAAAGAGTCTTTTTATTAAATGGTGCTGGAACACCTGGAAATTCATATTTTAAAAATGAACATTGAAATATGTTTCCCATAATGCAAAAAAATTTATTCAAAATAGATTATAGACTTAAGTATAAAACCAAATAATAGGAGATGTCTACAAAAAAACACTAGAAAAGATCTTTGTGACCTTGGAATTAGTAAAAATTTCTTAGGTTGTGAAATTCACAATCCCTTCACATTTTGAAAAATTTGACGTCAAAACTAAAAGCTTTTGATCTTTGAATAAATGATACTATCAAAAAAACAAAAGAAGAACCATAGTTTGGGAAAAAACATTTAGAGAATACATAAAACAAAGGATTTGTATTTAGAAACTATATACAAAGAGCACTTATATTCAATACTAAGTCAAACCCCCAGTTAAAAATGAGCAAACGATTTGAAAAAAGAACCTGCAAAGCAACAGGCATGGCCAAGAAACACATGAAAAGATAGTGAACATCACTAGGCATCGGGGGAATTTAAATTAGAATCAAAATGTGATACCACTCTGCTCCCATTCTATGCCTACAACTACAAACATTGCCAAAGCAAAGTGAAGGCAGGGGACAAATTGCAAGTTGCACAATTTAAAGACGTATAGTTTATTATACATAAATTATCCTTCAATGAAGTTGGAAAACACCTGTAAACTCCTTTGTCCTAAACAAAAAAAAAAAATCCCAGTATAACCAAGAACAAAAATATATATATATATCAAAGAGTGTGAAAATAACCAAAACAAATCATTGTAAATAGGAGGTATTCTAACCATGCTCATCTATGCAAAGAAAATAAAGCCGTACGGCTGAAACATTCACATCAGTGGCTTACTGTTTTGGCTCAGTTTTTCCTTGGAAGATCCATTTAGTCTCTGTTTCTAATAGGAGCACTGCAACCGTGACTCATTTTGCAATTAGCATTCTCAATGTGAGTGTAGTAAAGCTAACAGATTTGGCATCATGTTCCTGTAAGGGAAAGAAATCTCTGACAAAAACAGCACTTCTATTTAGTGTACAGATGTCAACTTTATTAAACTGAAAACATTCTCCTCCCTCTTCACATTTTTGCGGACAATACTTTAGCTCTAATAAATGACCTGTTTTAAACTTGCAACCAGACAATTAAATGTACCAAAAACCTGTAATCAAATAAAAATTACAATTGTGAATGCCAGCTCCCTTTGATTTTTTTAAAAATAATTTTCAAAATTTTCTTTTTGCCTCACAGATATACAGAATTGTTTATATAGATAAAATGCATTGCTATGAAAAGTTATAACTTATATTAATGAAGACAATGGGTCTCCTGAGCAAACAGAGGCCAAAGATCAAGCAACCTGAAATTTATTTTAATTTGTATTGCTCTGGAAAAGGCAGAAAAAAGGTTTTCTCATTTCCATATCAGTTAAGATTCAGTATTCACTGGCCAAACAAATTACTTTATACTGATATGCTAATGAAATCCTTAGTGCATATTACTCACACCTACTGTGGTATATAAATTTTGTTAATGAAGAGGACAGAAAAAGCTTAAAGACTGAGAATATAGTAACAAAAATATTGTGACAGCGAGCGTGACATAGTGTTACCATAGGTAATTAACTAGTTATTAATAAGAAAGAGAGCAAAGGGAATTGGACATTGAGTTTAAAAAACTGAGAAGCCTGTTTGCTTAGCCAGGAAGCTACAGCTTAACACACTCTGGGGGATCATAGCATTGCTCCACCGAGGGGATTAACACTCCTCATTTCCCACCTGCGAAGTGTGGTAGGGAATTGGTGGAGGGTATAGGGCAGGAGCTTGACCACAGAAGCCTGTCGGTCTAACAGGGGGGTAAACTGTCCTAAGCCCATGAAAGCTTGGGAAGTTGGTTATTAAGAAAAAGCTCCTTGTTATAACCCCAAGTCTCTCTCTCTCAGTGACCCGTGCCCACCCTCTGTGCTCACATGTTCTCTCTTCATAACCATGTGGCCCTAATGGACTCTAAACACTCAAAATGCGGGCTCCAGGCAGGAGCCTGGATACAGCGGCACAGCCAGGAACACAAACTAAGCCAGCCAGACGGGGACTGAGATCACTTAGCACACTGCATGGGCTCTAAAGGACTAAGCTTTAATGTGACACAGAGACTCTGGACACTGGCCTTGGCTTTGGCCTTGAAGACACAGTTGGACTTTTTCCATGGTGGGACAGAGGGAGATGGGACATAGGGACCTGTAAGGCACTCTTTTGATTTTTCATCGAGCACCCAAATAAATGTTACCACCGGTTCTCACTCTCTTCCACTTCCACTGGCAACAAGAGTATTGGCAGAATGTGGATCTGAGGCTGTTAGCTGCTGACTTTCCTACCTCTAATGACATCTACTAATAACCACCATGGACCTTCCAGATACGGCTTAGAGATGTTTTAATCTGTCCTTGTAATCTGAGTAAATGTGGCATTACGGGAAAGGCAGCGATGAAATCAAAGCAAAGGATGCACCAGGCAGTGAGAGTGGGTGCTGTGACACAGGCCTGAGGTGGTGGCACAGACACAGAGTGGACGAGAATGTGAAGGGCTCACATCCTCCAAATCCAGAATCGACACAGATCTAAGAGTGATGCAGAAGAAGACAAAGAAATAAAAACAAACAGTTGGCCTATCAATTCAGCCTAAACCCCACCCTGCACAGCCTGAGATGAATGCTCAAGTCCAGCTTTAAGCAGAGCAATGATTCAGAGTCAAGGACGAGGCAAGATACGGAAAATGCATTCTTTAAAGTGCTTGATATCTGGAATTCGTTTGCTAGGGCTGCTGTAACAAAGTACCACAAACTGAGCGGCTTAATAACAGAAATCTATTTTCCTGCAGTCCTTCAGGAAAGAAGCTGGAGATCAAGGTCCTGGCAGGGCCCTGCGCCCTCTGAAGAACCCAGGGAGGGATCCCTTACAGGTGCGCCTCCCAGCTCCTGGTAGTTCCTTGGTTTGTGGCAGCAGAATTAACCTTCACAGGAACTCCTAGCTCCACAACGCCATGTAAAGATTGGGTGTGTGTCCCAAGTTTGCCCTTTTATAGGGACATCAATATATTAGTTGAGGGCCCACCCTAATGACCTCATTTTACCTTGATTACCTCTGTAAATCTCCAAATAAGGTCACGTTCTGAGGAACTGAGGATCAGAGGTTAGGGTTCCAACCTACTGTATCCAGGGGTCACAATTCTTCTGATAAAACCGGAAAGTAGCTAAATCGGCATTCTCACCTGCATGTAACTCTGCCAATTGCCCCATGTGGGGTGGCAGAAATGGAACCTGTCACACTCGTCTTTGGTTTTTGTCAAACTAGAGAAAATCTGATGATCTGAACCACTTACTCTTCTACCAAAGTCGCCATCCAACTAGAGTTCACTCTTTATGTTGATACATATCCATTAGTTTCTCTTCCCCATACATATATGTATAATCCTATAAGCCTTCCGCTGATACAGACTGATGTTTACCAGTCACTCCAATCTCTAAGGACTAGGGATAAGGATCTGGGAAGCAGTTTAGGGAATGTTTTTATACCAATAATTAGGATCACCTTTTATATCTGTTACAGAAAAAGGTCAGACAACTAGCAATTTCTATGTAAAAATAATGACAAAGATATACAGTTCTAATACAATTGCTTCATGCCATAAGAATAAAAATAAATACTAAAGCAGATAAAATATGCTCAGCATAATGGATCAAAGTCGAGAAGGCCGCAGTGTGAGATGGCACCGGGCCACTCATGTCCCCGTGCCACCGTCACACCAGACACACTCTGCACGCGGAGTAAAAGGCTCTGCAAACAGGCACATGGGTCTGTGCACTTACTCTCTCTTGCTCCCAAAATAAATTTAGAGCCACTTTCTTCTCCAGGAAACTGCTTTTCTTGCAATCCACTCATATTTTTGTGAGAGCTCTTTGTTTAAATGTTTATATATGAAACAATACTCTCTAGAATAGTTTTATTTTGTCTGTATCTTAACACACAATGAAAATCAAAATAGCTCAGACAAATGCTTTACCTACCCCAGAACCAAAGGAAAGGCCAACAGATCACTTATTTCTGTAATTCACTTTAGCAAAGAACAAGTGGAGGAAATTTGGGCCTTAGGCAAGCTGTTGCACGGATCCGTCATATTTTAAGTCTAATAACTTTTTCAGAAGCACAATAAGAGAATAGCAAACCATTTTTATTTGAATAAAATCTACTTCCACAAAGCATGGATTTACCAAAGTACTTCAAAGGCTATTCACTGAATACCCCAAGGACAGTTTTAAGTCAAATTTTAAGAAAGACTTGACTCAATGGTCCATAAAGAAAGGATAAGAGAATTTTATTTATGACGAGAAACACGTTGAAGAAAAGAAAGGATACAATCCCCTTGCTTGTTCCTAGAAAAGTGGTCAGAGCACCAGACGGCCCCACACAATTAGAACTTTCTGAATTTAGATCTTGAGGAAATAAAGACATAAAAGCTTCCAAAGTTCCCCACTTGCTCCACAAATTTCTTAAGAGTAAATTAAGTTTTAATATGTTAGGTAACTACAGGCATACCTCATTTTATTGCACTTTGCTTTATTGTGCTTCACAGTTGTTGCATTTTTTACAAATTTGTCTTCAAAGTTTACAAATCCACCAGCAAAAAAAATATTATGACTCACTTTATGCCATACTTGATTTGTTGTGGTGATCTGGAACCAAACCTGCAACATCTTCCAGGTACGCCTGCACTAACTGGTGTTTTCTTTATTAAAGGCCTGGATTGGGAACCACGCCGATCATTCTAAATCGGGTTAGAGGATTGGAAAGGCGAGTTGATGGAGGGAAATCATCAGTGTTGTAGCAAAGTGCGGCTCAAATGGAATGAGGAGAAGAAATACGAGAGTTGGTGACAGCTGTGGGCCACCTCCCTCTCTAAGCATGGTGAGTCATTATGACATCCTTTCCATGACGTACTTTTAGTTGCTAGAATGTATGAAAGAAGAAAGTTTGAGAATTAACACAGGGCAGCCCTAATATAAATAACAACATAAGGTTAAGGAAAAAAATCAATTGAAATTATTTCAAGGTCATCAATTCTGTGCAAGAGGGGAAACATGTCACGCGCTGAGCCCATACAGGTTCATTTGTCACAACTGAGGCAGCCGAGGCCAACATGAGAATTGTTCAGGTCTTCTCGTCACTTTCCATAAAACACAGGTAGGGACTGAAGAAGCAGAGTTCTCATCACACAACACTACTTTTATTTATAAGAGCGATCATTAGTTTCTCACTCCATACTTCATGCTTAACCTTTTCTATTCTGAAGGTATCTTCCCTGTGCATGGAGATTCCCTTGGCTTTCACACAACCCCTCCTGTTCTTATCACCACCGTTTTCACATGAGATGGCCACGTCTGTTGCACCTTAACTCTTCCTTACCCTTTGCAATGAAACCTTTCCTGCCACCCTTTTCTCAGGAGACCTTCACCTTGACTTCTTGGTAGTATTTTATGCTATAGCTCTACTCCTCTTAATTCAGACTTTCTATCCCTTTCCCTTCTTGATTTTAAAATTCCTAGTTCTCCTACTAGGTCTCTGATTATACTTTCTCACCACCTTTCGCTGATATGTCTTCATCCCTTTATTCTTGCAGTATAGATATTTCTTCCTATCTTTTATACATGCCTTCCCAATCTCTTCTACAGCACCACAGACTTCTTCAAATTCATATCTCTGGCTTCTGTTACTAAAATTCTTTATTACAACCCCATCTCCACCTAAATAATCTACCAACCCTCAAATGTGATGTGAAAGCAACCTTACTTGATTGAACTTCTACCTTGCCAATATTTCTGTTTAACCTCATTCCCCAAAGGATGATTTTCCCCCCTCAACCAATAGAGGCCATTTGGCTCCCCACTATTTTCCCAGATGGACACCTCCCCTTACCCAGCTGCGCTACTTTAGACAACTTGCTTTATTCATCAATTTATCCAGCAGCTATCTGCTCATGTACCAGGCATCGCCGGCATCGAAGTTACAATATTAAACATATCAGTCACGGTCCTTTTCGGCATTTCGTTCTAATTGATTAAAGTCTGGAAGGAGTTTAAAAATGAATAGGAGCTTGTAACTGTGATGTTACAATGCAGGATACGTGTGTGACCTTGTTTGAATAATTAGGAGACCGACCTGATGCGGAAAGTCGGGGGAGACGTCCCCGAGAGAAGGCGACTGAGGGCGGGTGCTTGGAGGAAGGCAGGGCTTGGGCAGTAGGGCTGGCTCCCCAAACCCCTGGAAACACTAACCGTGGCTCAGGGAGCAACTGCTCCTCTGACAGTAGCGTTAAGATGAGAACATGAGGACCTTCCTTCATTTTTCTTTCAGTTCTCTGAGTCCTTACAGCCAATAGGCTCTTGTGTCAGTGGTGTGTGTCATGGGTCACCTTGATGGGGCCATACAGTTCCCAGCTATGTGGTCAAACATTTCTCTGGGTGTTTTTGGAGGACATTGACATGTAAATCAGTAGACTGAGTAAAGCAGATTGCCCTCCCTTATATGGGTGGGCCTCATCCAGTCGGTTAAATCAGTTAAAGGGCTGAATAGAACAAAAAGGCTGACAGGCCCAAGTTAAGGGAATTCTCCCTGACAGCCTTCAAAGTGGAACATTAGATTTCTCTTCCCCACAGACGGAACTGAAACTAGGGCTTCTCCTGGGTCTCAAGCCCGCTGGCCTTTGACCATAAAGGACATCATCAGCTCTCTACGGTTCTCTGCTGGGCAGCTCACTCTGTAGATCTTGCAACCTGCCAACCTCCATAGTTATGTGAGCCAGTTCCTTGTATATACATGTTCTGTTTCTAGGAGGAACGCTGACTAATACAGTTATAAAGATTTCTAATAAAAATTTTAATACGATTTCTCATTCTGTTTTTATGTCAACCCACCGTGTAAACAATAAGAGAATAAGAAAGTGAGTTACTGTATTAGCTCACACTAAGGACATTTTTGAGAAGCATTTTGGTTTTGTTTGGGAAAAACACCTTGATGGATTTCTAAAGAAAGTGAGACATATAGGAACATACCAAGGCAGCAAGTAATTATGGGTAAACTGCTTTATATGAATAAAAGGAGATTATTTTTGCTTCTGGAAGGGAATAGAAGGAAGGGGCTACGAAAGGAGGAGGAGGAGGAGGAAAGAGGAGTCAATGATATGAGGGATGGAGCCTGGGCACCACAAGAAATGAAGACTCTGCTCTAATCACTAAAAAGATTTTAAGAACCAGGTGTCCCAGGTTCACTACTTGGTAGAGGACAGACTCAAAGGCACGCCCTCCTCTTTTCAACAGAGCCCTAGATCGTCCCCATACCTGCTAGCCCTGCATTTTTAGGGCCACTCCCAAGACTCAGAAAAGAACTGTTGATAATTAACCGATCATTGTAATTACATTTCTTTGTTTCTGACTAAATTTAGGTGTGGTATGTGTCAGAAGCATAGCTCCTGAAAAACTAGTTAATGCCCTTAAAAATGCTTAACACAGGAGTCCCCCCCTTCTTACCTAAACACAGTTTGGACTTTGACAGACCTAACTTAAAAAAGTCAGCAATCCTGAATCTCCCCTACCATAGGGTTTCTTAGGTGAGAAAAGAATTTCTTTTTGTTTTTCATTTCATCCAGGTTTTCTTATATTTCCAGCCAAAGGCAATGGGACTGAAAGAAAGTTACTTGTCAGTAAATTGGTGAAAGAAATGTGTAAGAACTGATGATAATAAACTTGCTTAATATATTCTAGACTGAAAATTTTATGACTCATAACACAATTTTCAAGCAATTCTCCCATGTTTTCTATCAGCTCATAATTTGTTGATATATTTAAATATCCATTAGATAATAAAACTGCAAGATACTTATTATGTGCGTTTTTAATGTCCCTGAAAAGTAAATAATGAATGGTATAAAAGTCACTTTACATTGGCAACTTTATAATATCCTGTATATTGCTAGCTAATAAAATCTGTATAAGGACATGAAACTTGTCTTAACTCATTTTATTCCTAAAATTGGGAATTCTGGGACATGTTACCAAGTGTTTAAACATTCTGATTTGATTTTCTTATACCTCTAAGTAGTACTTCTTGTTTTTCAAAATTAGAAGTAGAGTATTTTTCACATCCTATTAGCAATGCATATTTCCAATCTTCATTGGGTCTTATAAAGTCATAATAATTAGAAAGATGACAACATCACTGTGTTCTAGATACTGAGCTTGATATTCTTACCATATTTCATTTCAACCTCACGCCTTCCAATTACTCAGATGAGAACCCAAGATTTAGATTTACAGTAACTAGTTTCAGCTCCTAAAAATATAATGCAGGTATATCTGTGTGAAAAGTTATGAGTTATTAAAACAGATAATAAATTAATTTTAAAACCTCATAAAACCAATATAATGAGAGTTTTCTTCCAAATTGTTTTGTGAGAGAACTGTAGGGTTTTGTTTTTTTTTTTTGAGAACTGTAAGTTGTTAAATATATTTTAGAATAAAAAGCTTTAAGAAAAACACATATAATCTGCTCTCTAAACATTTTTACTAACATGGATTTCTTTGTGGGATAAATTTAGAACCATGATATGAGGTCTGTCTGGAAAAAGTCTAGCCATTATTAATGTGATGAGAATGGTTTGTGTGACATTGATGTAACCTGGCAGCCAAGGAGAGTGCACTGGAATGTGCATGTGTGAACAATGACGACTTCACTGTACTAGCCAGTGGGGGTTGTAGATGCTGTTGAGTGAGCATGCGTACTACATGGCAATCACATTCAAAATGACTGAATGAGTAGAGCAACCAATCTGCAAAAAAATTTGCATGAAGCCTGAACAGGCTCTGTGGAAACTGTGATTCAGAAGCCCACAGCTATGGGCAACTGGTGATTGGCGGCTTCATCGTGACAATGTGCCAGCTCATGCATCATGTCTCCTGCAGAGTTTTTTTGGTGAAACACCAAATCGCTCAGGTGACTCATCCCCACTACAGCCCAGATTTGGTGCCCTGCAACTTCTGGCTTTTCCCAAAACTGAAATCACCTTTGAAAGGGAAGAGATTTCAGACTATCAGTGAGACTCAGAATATCACGACAGGGAAGCTGATGGCTATTGGGAGAACTGTGTGAGGTCCCAAGATGACTACTTTGAAGGGGACTGAGGGGTCATTGTCCTGTGTACAGTGTTTCTTGTATCTTGTATCTTCTTCAATGAATGTCTCTATTTTTCATAGTACATGGCTGAATATCTTCTGCACAGACATCATATTTCCAAAGTTTTTTTCACAATTAAGATAGAAAAATACTACTGAACTGAGAAATAACTTTGTTATATTTATCATTATAAAACATTATCTAATTCCTCTGCATATCAGAAATTTCCTTGATATTCAAATTTTGTGTTTGTCTATAGAAGATTAGTTGGGTATTTGATCCATTCTCAATTCAGAATAGTTTTTCAACATTTTATTTGAAATCTCTGAAGACTCATCTGAAATTCTCAAAATCTTAGAGGACACTTACATGAAAAGAATAAGCACCTTTCAGCTATTGTGGACTCTTAAGAAGACATAGTGTGAGCTGTCTGATGAAAAGGAAACCTATTGTCCTCCACTGAGATTTCCCTCTAATTATCCATCGATACGATGAAACTGAATTCCATAGGAACATATTTATTGCAAAGTCTACAGCTCTTACATAGAAGAGTCGTAAACTATATGTGTTGAGAAATGTAAATGTTAAAGTACAAAGTACAAATGGTCTCTTTGTTTCTGTTTATAGCAAAACCTGTTCTGTTCATCCGATTCAACATAATTTTCATGTTAAATGCATTGAATTCAAAGTTAAAATTAAGGAGTTCCCAATTCTTATATTCAATACTTTTAATAAAAGGAGCAGTGCATTTTAATAGAAACAGAAAAACTGACATTGGTATTGAACTGTCAAAAAAGAAAAAAAAGCAATGAAACTGGTTTGATACTAGCTGCTTTTAGTAAGTGCATGCTGGTTATTAGAGATCAGTATTTCCTTGTATATGTTCCCACAATAAATCCATTTACTTACTTTGAATGTGAAATCATGCCCATATTTAATCACCCACAAAAGTATTATAAGAAACCACAAAATATAATGTATGAATTCACAAAAATAGATTTAAAAATAAAGAGAAAACAGAAAAATTGATAATATCAAAGTAATTGATGAGAGACTAGAAAACTAATACATGTATATTTTGAAACATATCTTAGGACCACAAACTTTCATCTCCTTTCCTTCACAGAAATTCAATAAAGTAACAGTAAAAGGCATAAAAAACTATAAAACTACAAGAACCAAGAGAATGAAAGAATACATACAGTCAATAAAACTATCACATGGATGATGAAAAGTAGATGACTTAGTAAAATCTAGGAATCTATAACCTAAGAGTTTACAAAATAGAATCAATAAGAAGTGTGCCAGTATACCCCACAGGAACCTGGAAAAGCTCAGGATATGGAAGAACCAGGACTTGTATGAGGTGAAGATGATGCCATTCTGTTAAAATAGGGGCATTAGTCAAAAGGGTACATATAGAAGAGTTAGGGCCCAAGTACCTTCTCATCCTTCACAAACAGGCATTGCCCTTTGTCCTCACATGCATGTAGAAACAGAGGAAAATAAAATCAATTCAGTGAAGAAATCAAATCTGAGGGAAACAGATTCCTATATATCAGGCACTATAATGAGTAGGGGTGAGGAGTGGAGAGCAAAATAAGAGGACTAAGTGATACTCTATGTATGAGACAGTACAATCTTTATCCCTCTCTCCCACACTGCTCCCCGAACTAAGACAATAAGAAAGAGCACTTGGAAGTTGAACATATACTGAAAATACAATTTTAACAGTAGGATAAAATAAAATTTTGGAATCTGCCATTAAGGAAAACAAAAAAGCATATGTGGACAATAAGATAGAAAAGCTAGGAATTAGAGGATCTGACCAAAGAATCCAAATTTTCATTGGTATAGTTCTAAGAATAAACAGCAGAGAAAATGCAAGGAAAGAATCTGTTAAAGAAACAAAACAAGAAAGTTTCCCAGAAGTTCAAGATTGGAAGAAGCAAATAAATAAGAAGCTCACCCTTAAAACATGTAATAATAAAATTAGAGAGCACTGAAGTAAAAAGAAAATATCCTAAAAGTCTCCAGAGAAACAAAGACACACAACCAATCAAAAATTTTAAAATTTGCATGAGAATGTTCATAGTATCTTTATTCACAAAAGAAACCAGAAATATAGAAATACTCCAAATGTCCATTATGTTCACCAACAATAGTATTAATTCTAGCAAATAAAAAATTGAGCTACTACTACATGCAACAATATAGATATATACCAGATACATAATTTTGAGAATAAGGCAAGTACAGAAAATTGTAAACTATAGAATTTCATTTATATCATGTTCAAAACAGGAACAAGTCAGAATCGCAGTTAGGTTTAGAGGTCAAGAATGATTTACTGTGAAGGACACAGGGAGCTTCCTGAAGTGGTAGGAAATGTTCTGTTGCCTTGATTATAGTAGGTGACTCTTTTCCATGTGTAAAAACCTTTCAATTTCTACATTTAAGACTAGTGTACTTCATACAGGATGTACCTCAATGAACTTTGTTTTTAAAAATGAACAAAAAATAAGAATGGCATTACATTTCCAGACAGCATCACTAAAAATAAGAAGATTGATTGACTTATATATTCAAAAGTTTGGAAGAAAGCAGTTTCCAGATTAAAAGTCTATACCCATCAAAACGATCAATTTATAGAATATATGAAAGGCTTCATATATTACTTTTGTTTTTTTTATTCCTCACTCCAACATGTTTATTGATTTTATAGAGAAAGAGAAAAAAGAGAGAGAAACATCAGTTGGTTGTCTATTTATACTACCCTTATCTGGGATCAAACCTGCAACCTAGGTATGTGCCAGGAATTGAACCCATAACTTTTTTGTATACAGGATGACACTCCAACCAACTGAGCCACCTGGCCAAGGTCATATTACTCTTCATTTACCATCACTTAGAAGAGTCAGAAGGAAGTGCCTCAAAAAATTAAGTAATAAAGCAAAAGAAAGAAAAACTCAAGATCCAAGAAATGGGATCAACTTGGAAGGAATTTCCCAAAAATGACAGAAAAATGCAGTGTCAAAATGATCGCTAAGGAACAGGTCTAGGCTGTGCAGTGGGCCAGGTTAGAGTGGGAGGGTGGAGGAAGTAGCCATAGAAGGAAATTAACACAGATTTTTTTCTGATGTGTTGGTCATGGGGCATTGGAAGATAATTGTCAGTAGGTAAACAAAAGACTGAGCAAAAAATTGTTTTAATGAGGCAATCATCACGTTCTCTTTCCCACCTCATAAGAAAGAACTTGAAAGGAAAAATATCATACTCTACAACCTGTATTAGGAGTGAGAAATATTTAAATCATCATAATTTATACACTGAATATTGATTTAAAGGAAAAAAATACAACTGCATTGGTAAGGTAAGTGATGAGAATAAAAATAAAAGGACATGCAACAGTTAAGTCTCGATCTACCTATTAATTATAGACAATCAATAGGTAGTAACTAAAATTAATGAGTAAAAAGGGCAGTTTAAGCAGACTATTTCAAAATATTAAGATATACAGAAAAATTGGAAGTAGTTGCCTTGGGAAAAACATGCTTAAAACATAGTAAAAAGAATTGCTGTTTTTGGTTATTGGTCTTTCAGTATTGTTTGCCTCTTAAAATGTTAATATAATAGTTATTAGAAAATAATATAAAAATAAAAAGGTTAAACCAATGTTATAAAAGATGTAAAGAGAGTTTTACTAGATGGTTTTATGGGTGAGTCATGTATAAATTACTTGAACAAATCTCTCTTTTATTATTTGAACTGTTTCCACTATTATTTCAACCATGTTATTTCAGTCTTCAATTACAGTAAGAAAAATACAGTAAGCTTTTAAATTTATCCCAATACCAAAACCTTCAAAAGGAAATTATAGAAAATTTTAATTATGAATATAGATACAAATTTGAATAAAATATTAGCAAATTTAATCCAGAATTATATAGCAATAATGTACTATAACTAAGGAAGATTTATTCCAAGATGATTCAATACCAGCATTTGCTCTTGTTTGCATTTAAAACTTTAAAGCAAAACTAATATTATAATCTCATAAAAAAATGTGTTCAACAAAATTCAAGAGTCTATTCTTAATAAAAAAGCAAAATAAAAATCAAAGAATGCTTTCTAAACGTAATAAAGAATATTTTTCAGTAACTAATAGCAAATATACTAAAACAAGTATAATGGTAAAGTAAAAAATCAGAACAGGGATACCCATTAACCAACAGCATTATTTAACACTGTTTTAGGGGTGCTGGCTAATTCAATAGAAGAGGGAAAAAGTTCTATAAACATATGAAAGCTATAGGAAAGAAATCATGATTTGCAGTTAAGACTGTATATCTAGAAAATCTAAAAAACTCCAATTTTATTAATACTAATGCTATGGTTAATACAGTGGCATTAGAAGGCAGGACTTCATGGGTCTCGTGTTTCTGCATGGCTTACAAACTGGGGCACATACGGCTTTTGTTCCAGACTATCTTTTCAAGGATGAGTATATAGCAAACAGCCTTAGAAGACAGAGATGTTATCTGTGGAACAGAGAGCAGGTTTGCTTACTATCCTGGAAAATAAAAATAGCATCTCTCTCCAGAGCAAAGTCCAGCAGGTTTGCTTGCTGCCCATTATAAAAATGCGGGCTCCCTAAGCTCAGGGTTGCTCCTCTGGGATGCAAACCCAATGTGTGTGCAGCACCCACCTGAGTCACTCCAGGTCTCCCCTGTGGGACTTGGAGGGAGAGGCGAACTGAGGTGAACAGGAAGCTCATGCCGCTTGCTGTGCCGTAAGTCCTTTGTCTCTGACCCTGGAGCTAACGTTGGCTAGACCGTCAGTCTCTGTGGTGGTGAGACCTGCAAGAAACAGGGACCTGGAGACTAGCCATCAAGACAGCCAGTAAGGCGTCTGTTTCTCCCTGTTTCTGAAGGTGTCTCAGCAAGCCTCAGGCAGCCTGCTCTGTTCACAGAGCGGCGTGTGAAACAGAGAAAGACATGGCAGGGAATCTCCAAATAAAAAGTGAGCAAGCAGCAAGAATCAAACAATTTATTCAAAGCAGCTCCTATGCAATAGATATCCATTTTAGGAAAATAAAAAAGTCCACCCAAGAAAACACTTTGTAAGGGCTTTAGGACAATTATACTGAAGAGCCTCATATTTGAGAGACTATTTTTTAAAAATCATAGACTGACATAGATCATCGTGAGTTTCAGGGTGGTGCCTGGAAGGGCCCAATATGAATCGAGTTCACCTTTCCCTGTAGATAGGAAAGAGCAAACAGCCATTGCTTGTCTTTGACATGGGTATTAGTATTCTATTGCCATTGTAACAAATTACCATACATTTAGTAGCTTAAAATTATAGCTATTTGTTACCTCAAGGTTCTGTAGTCAGGAGCGCAGATTGATGTGACTGGTTTCTTCACTCCAGGTTTCACAAGGTCAAAATCAAGGTGTTGATTGGCTAGACTCTTATTAGGCTACTCTAAGTGAATCTGCTTCCACGCTGACTTGGGTTGTAGGACTGAAGTTCCTGCCTCCTTGCTGGCTGTTATCTTATTAGCTCCCAGAGGCCTCCTTCAGGTCTTGCACTCAGCCCGCTGCATCTCAAAACCAGAAACAGTATATAGAATCCTTCTCATGTTTGGAATCTCTGTGGCTCACTCTCTGGCCTGCCTTCCTCTTCTACTTTTAAAGGCTCATGTGACTATATTGGGCCCACCTGGAGGCCCTCCTATCTTAAGGTCAGGCAATCAGTAACCTTAATTCCATCTGCAAAGTGTATTTGAAATAGCACCTACTTAGCATTTGACTGACTAGCCAGGAATGGGAATCCTGGAGGGAGGGAGGGAAGGGGGGAGGGTGGACATCATCAGAATTCCATCCAGTATAACATGTCTGTACACAGTGACCAGAACTTTAAAAATTGGAGTGGTAAAAGCCATTTAATTTCTGTAAAGTATCACAAATGAGTCACCCGGGACTTTGTTTTATAAATCATAACCAGAATTGACCCAAAATTGTTCACAATTTTCTTTTTTGTTACTTTATTGTTGTTCAATTACAGTTGTCCCCATTTTCCCTCCATCACTCTCCCCTGCCCTACCCACCCCCACCTCCCACATTCAATGCTCCTCCCATTTGTCTTTGTCTTTGGGTCCTTTATACACGTTCCTTGATGACCCTTCCCCTTCTTTCCTGTTATCCCCCTGCCCCCTCCCCTCTGGTCATTGTCAGTTTGTTCTGTATTTCCATGTCTCTGGTTCTGTATTGCTCTTGCTTGTTTGTTTTGTTGATTAGCTTCCACTTACAGGTTTTCAAAGGTCATTATGAGACAATTATCATAATGTAAAATCCATAGCTGTATCAGTAATTGGGGTGAGCAGTGATGAAAAATTTCCAAATATTTCTTTATATATCTATATGAGACTCCTTAAAGCTGTCAAATGTGCATACTCAGTCATAATTGGTACCTGTTTCTTAGAAACTGCTTATCTCCAAATTCCCCTTCCATTAGGTTTTGTAAGATTGTTTCCAAGGACTTGATTATATTCAAAATCTTTGTAACACAAACCCAACTATACTTGCAATCCAGTTCTGAACAGCAATTAGCGCATGGGGAAGGATGCAGACTCATTTTTCCCTCATGGAATCTTTAGTACAATTACAAACACACATATTAATCATTAAATCAGCAAATATTTATTGACAACCCACAGAGCAAACAGTGCCATTTCTAAGCATTTTGGCTTACAAAGTATATAGAAATAGAGAAATTCTGCCATAAGAAAACATTTAGAAGGCAGGAAAATATATGATTAACATGAATAGTGTATTCAAATATGTATCATGACTTTAAAATGAGTTCAGAAGGGTGTTGGGAAACGTTTGTAGGTGGCTGAGGAAAAACATTTACTAGGAAGAATTTTCTTTGGGTAGATAAGTCCACAAGTGACTCCGAGTCAGATGAATCCTAGCTGCTTTTTGTATGTCGAAGACTTCTGGAGCAGAGGAGAACCGTGGAGAGGGAGACAGCCCCAGCTGATTTACAACTCTATGAGGCTGGCGGGGGAAGGAGGCCCTGGGATGGGAAACTTGCAAGGCTATTATTAGAAGATTGAATTTGATTCAGGAGACAGTGGGACTCTCTGACAGAGCTGGTAAAAACAGAGAGATACAATCAAGGCAGCGGGCCTGAAATAGAGATTAATCACACTGTGCAAAATAACTCCAAAAGATGGGATGCCGAAAGCAAGTAAGGAAGAGGACGGAATAATCTAGTAACAATTTGCCAGTGGTCAAGGGGATCTGTTGTAATGGCAACAGATGATCTGATGGTTGTATGTGGAAATGGCGAAAGCAGATGGACTTAGAAAGGTGGAGATGGAATCAGATGCAGGGCTAGAAAAACATCGTAATTACCCTGTGGTTTCAGGGATGTTTACTCTGTCAGATGTTCAATAACTTCCTAACTCTGAAATAGGTCTCATTTGTTCACTCAGTAGGTCTAACACCTAAAAGGTTTTAGCACTGTGTTGTTCCTATGTATGATCCACATTTTCACGTTAAATTAAAATGACTTTCCATGTATAACTCACACTTTTCATATCTAATTCTCAGCAGATCAGAGAAGTCTCAAAGTGACTGCTAAACAGACACTGCCTCTTCGAGAAAAGATACAGTCAGATCTAGGTTTTAGAAAAGTCCTCCAGGCTGAATAGTGGACATAAATGAGGAAGACTGGATTGGTAACTAGACAACTTATTAAGTAAAATCAAGGAAAAGGGTGACTTGAACTCTGGTAACAGCGGAGAGAATGGGGAGAAGGGATTAAATTGACAGATGGTCAGGGGAGAGATTAAATTTAATGGAACTTGATGGTTGGCTGAACATGGGGAAATAGTGAAAAAAAGGGGGGAATTATTAAGAATAAGCCCCAGGTTTCTGGGTTTAACTACTGAGATCAGTTTTGCTGTAGAGAAAGACTGGCGATAGAATATTGAGTTTCACAAATGTTAAATTTGCAGTGTCTGTGCCTCATGCAAGGGGAACTGTCTTAGTTGGCCTTGCAATGGGTAGGTCGCTGAATGGACAAGAATTCCAGAGAGAGGCCCAGGGTCTTGATCATGGACACTAGGACTGATGCCGAAAGAGTGGATGCAAGCACACACATCGTGAGCAAGAAGAGATGAGAACCCCGACAGACTCCCAAGGAACTAGTATTTGAATATGCCATCTCTCTTCCGGGCAAGTGAAGCAACAGGAAAGATAATGGATGTTTCAGAGCAGGGTCCCTGGCTTCTGTTGATGGTTTTCCTGGGGTCGCTAATATACGAAGCCCGAATTAGATGATGCATTCATTCAACACTTACTTTTGTTCCAGACACCATACGGGGCCCTAGGAAACAAACATGCCCCAAACCCCCAAACTGAAGATGACCCTCCAAAGTGTTGCCCTCAAGATCTGTTTTATGAAGCCGTAAATTAATCGCACAGTCGATCCCAAAGCCAAATTTCTCATTGGGACTGATACTCTTAAATGCCATTCTGAGTAAGAGGGCACCTCCCCTGTGCGTATAAAGTTGCAATGTACTTCAAGGTATATTTCGTAGATAATTTATCAGGAGGCAGTATTATTTAAAATTAACCATTCTGTAGGTGATTCTTTGTGGCTGAGGGAATTGATTAGTAATATTGTCTTCTAAAAACAGCTGGGCCTCTTTGGCGTTTTCGTATGCTGTGGTGCTGAGCTGTGAATTCTCAGCCAACGATTTCCCTAGGAATTTTCCTTTGGAGAATATCTGAACCTTAAGGATAGGCACTTTACAGTGTACCTTGGGACCAGCTGGATTATCACTGGATTATTGGATTATTACCAACTGGATTATTGTTGAGGGAAAATATGAGTCAACTTCCTCATAATTAAATGCCAATTGATTACCCACATATTTAATATGATGAGCACATGGATATTGTTTCCCTCATAGTAACATCCCAGGTGCACATGGTGTCTCCATGAAACAGGTACACATACCAAACACGTTAGCATGTCCCAGTAACGTGTTACTACTGCCTCTGTTTTATAGACAAGAACGTTAGACTCTTGGAAAGTGCCATCCAGCTAGCATCTGACAGAGTGGGCGCTGGATTCCAGATATTTAGATCTCAAGTCAATTATTTTTCTAACTAAACAAATATTTTAAGCACCCAACATATGGCACCCGACAATTTCATTCTCCACGATAACTATATTATTCTAATTTTGGGTATAGATTTTTGCCCATTTTATGTGTTTCTAATTCTTCTTCCTGGCTTTTTTATTAACCTTTGATGTGGTTTAATTGTGTTTGCTTTAAGTCACTTTTTGAAAATCATCGGGTATCATAAATAAATTAATAAATAGTCAGGACACATAAATAGATTATAAATTCAAGGCTTCCTGATTCCCCTGGTAATTACAAAGTATAAATCATATTTAGGTGACAAAAAAAGAAAGCAAAAATATAGATATGGGACAGATTTTAACACATTCTCAATAAGACACTTATTCATTTCTGCTAATGAAAACAATTCCCCAATTAAAATTAATTTTAATCAAGAAAATAGTCCCCAGTGTTTCTGCTTATAACTCCAAGCCCAGGGGATCCATCTATCTTCTCTCTGTATTCAGAAACACTTAGTGAAATTATTTGCAGAGTCCAGTGAATCTGTAATTTCAAATGAGAAGAAGGAAAGAAGCTAGGAAGGCAGAGGCAAGATAGGGAATTGATGGAAATATCAGCACCCAGCTTCTACCCCTCAATGAAACAAACTATTTACTCATCCAAAATCACTCTTCATATCTGTGCTCTGTGTCTTGCTATATGCCCTTTCTCATTTCACTCATTTTCAGTATCTAAAATTCTACCACTTTCAGATTGTCGGTACTAGTTAATACCTTTTTTTATAAATGTAAATATTTCTGGGACTCATTCATCCAATGAATATTGATCAAAACCTACTACATGCCAGACACTGTGCTGATAACTGGCAATGGGGCAGCAAAACCCAAACAAACAAACAGAAACACTGGGGAATGATGGTTCATGATTAGTAAAAACTCTTTAAATCGATTTGCTTTTCCTTCGTTGGCATTCACGTGAAATTATTTTTCACTGAGGAGTAAGACCACTGTACGTGAAATAAGGTGGGAGATCCGGGGTTTGGGGAGTGACATTCCTACACCAGTTAGTACCGGGCTGGTGATCAGCGCTCGGCCTCTCAGCTCCAGAGTCACCCTTCTCCCAGCCTGCGCTGTGATGAAGGCCTGGACCCTCCGCATTTCTCCTTCACAGCGAGCACGGTGCTACACTTAGTCGGCAGGAGGCACTGAAGGGACACCCTGGTCTGTGTGCCACGTTCATTGCTGTTATTATTGTTGTGATTATCGTTGGTGGCGCACCTGCGGTGTCACGGGTAGGTGTGACATCTGGCGCCGCTCTGCCTTAGAGCCTGCAGTCCCTGGTGAGCTCACGGCCCTGGCCTGGTCCCAGTGGCCCTCTTCCCGCCTTCCCCCCCATGCAAACGTCCCACAGACCGGGTCTCATTTCCCCAGCAGCAGTCTAAATCCCTCCGTGTGCCCACCCACCTGCCCCGGCTCACCTGCACCCCCAAGAGTGAGAGAGCCCTTGACTTCCCTACACCCGCAGAGGTTGCTCCCTCGTTGCCCCGGTGACGGCACCAGCTCTGGCCTGGGCAATCCATATACAGCGACTGCAACCTGCCTTTTCCAACAAGGACTAAAAACCAGCCTGGGGAGGGGGGGCATGCCCCTTCCAAGTTTGTTCTTTGTTAGGCACTCTCCTTAAGTCCAGGGTACATTTTAGAGTTCTCTTTATACCGTTACCATTACTCTTCTCTCATAGCTTAATAATACTTCACATTGAATTTCTCCTCTCAAATTACTGTGTGGTGTCTGTCTCCCGACTAGACCCAGACCGATACAAAGGGTTTTCAAGACAAAACACCAACATAAAGGCTGATGGTAAAAGGATAAAATAAAAAGATGTCAACAAGAAACTATGTCACCAATCAAAACAGTGTGACAAGAGCTAAGTCCAACCCCAACAAACAAAAGGGAACTATTATTTCACATTGTTATTATTATTAGATGACATTATTTCAATGCTTTAATCATAGCATTATACACGTTTTCTCTGTGTTGAGTTTAACACAATTTCCATTGTGCAGGGGATTACGTAACATATGGAAGTAATAAGGAAGCTCCAGTCTTTCCCACGATGAAGTGGCAAGGAAAAATATGTCAGAAAAGTTAGTCAAGAAATTCTCAGAGATCTGGCTCAGAGCCCAATTAAGATGGAGCAAAGATACATACACAACCCAGTTAAGCTACAGAATCCTTAAGTGACTGGAAAGCCAAGGATTTTAAAGTTCAAAGGATATGTGGATGTCTGTCAAATTCCTGTCAGAAAAGACAACAGGAGAATTTGACAGTGGTCATAGAGAGTGACAGACATAAATAACATCGTGAAAGATAATTTAACATAACTGAAGCAAAAAAGAAAGAAACAGGATAGTGTGTAATTTTTGTTGTGTTTGAACATTGTCTCTTGTGCTAAAGAAAGTTGCTTTGAGTATTTCTTCTTCAAAACACACACAGATATCAACATTCGATTATTACGTTTGGGTTTGGGAAGTTATAAGTAATTACATTTCGGAATGCCCATAGTCCACAGCTGACTTGGGTTCTTTGAGAAAGCCTGCATTCGTCAGATTCCCCAAAGGCCCAGACTGCTCAGACGAGGCTAAAACTCCTCCAGGTTCCAATTTACCTGTCAGATTTGCTTTGGTTGGGGTTTGTAGCATTCTTATGAGCTTTATTATTTTGCAATAAATAAGTAGATAGTAATGTCAACACAAAAATTACTACCTCCTGCAACTGTTTAGTCACCAAGTTCTACGGCAGCTGCCCTCTCTCCATCCTTGGGTCCAATCCCTCTTCATCCATAACCACTGACCTATTGCAGATTCTCATCCTCCAGCTCCCAGACTATTGCAAAGGCCTCCTATAGTATTTCCTTGCCTTCAGCTCCCCTCATAGCCAGAGCCATCTTACTAAAATTTAAATCTATTTCCATCACCCCAATTTATGTTCTATCAATGAGTCACCAATACCTAGAGGATTAAGCTCAGACTCTTTAACATGTGTCCAAGGCCCTTCAGCCTGCGGTCCTGTCCACCTTTCATCATCACCTCCTGCTACTCTTTCAGGACCTTTCTGTGCCCACACTGGTTTGTCCCACCACCTTTGTTTGTGGCCTGCACACAGGCTATTCCCTATATGGGATAACCATATAGCTCTGTGTCAAGGCAACCTAGCAAATGTCACTGTGTCTACTTAATATTAATCTAGAGAAAAGACTGAAAGCTGTGTGGGGTAAGAGCTCATCCAAATAACCATCAAACAGTTCAGCAGACCCATCCCCTAGGAAGCCACTTAGTGACCATCTGTTGTTACGGGAGCACACCCTGTGGGAGCCCCTCTCCTCCACTCCAATTAGCTTTTCATAGCGTTCCTCACAACTACAATCAGTGCTCTCCCCGGGAGGGGTCCCAGTAAATACAATTTCACTGTCTTTTAATTGCCAAGTAATGCTTTAGCACCCTATATGGAGTGGCACCCTCAAAAGCTGCCCATCTGATCAACTCCTTTATCTACAATGACAAATCCCCACCCATCCTTCAAGATTCAATGAACACACCCTTACCTAGCCCCCAACTCTCTAGCAGAATTAAACAGACATTTTTAAAGCACATAGTATTACCAGTGCTTTGTGGTTTGTATTCTTAGCGTTTTTCAAATATTGTTTCACTTTTTCCTCACAACAACACCCTGCACGTTATGCGCTATTATCCTTGTCTTATTATGGATAGGAGACCTGTCATGTAGCTAGCAAATGGCAGAACTAAGGCTCAAAGCCCAGCACACCAGCTCCAGAGTCTGTGTTCTCAGCGGGTCTGCTCAGCTATATGTTTGGTTACTTTTCCACTCTATTACCAGTGCCTCTTATGAGTATTTCTATCATAGCAAGCATCTAATTATACGAGGCCTATCCAGAAGGTATCCAGACATTTATCGAAGAAGATACAAGAAACACAGAGCATAGGACAGTGACCTCTCAGTCCCTTCAAAGTAGTCTCCTTGGGACCACACACAGTTCTACCAATTGCCATCTGCTGCCCGGTTGTATTTTCCTGAATCTCATCGATGGTCTGAAACCTCTTCCTTTGCAAGGTGATTTTAGTTTTGGGGAAAAGCCAGAGTCACAGGGCACCAAACCTGGGCTGCAGCGGGGCTGAGTCACCTGGGTGATTTGATGTTTCACAAAAAAATTCTGCATGAGACGTGGTGCATGAGCAGGCGCATTGTCGTGACGAAGCTGCCGAGCACCAGTTTGCCCATAGCCGTGGCCTTCTGAATCATCTGTATAGTTTCCGTGGAGGAATATTCAACCTTAAGGCAAAATTTGGTGCAGATTTGTTTCTCTACTCACTCAGTTATTTTGAAAGCTATGGCCAATAGCATCTACTGAGTAGTATAGTGAAGTCATCATTGTTCACCCATGCACATTCCAGTCCACTGTTCTTGGGGGACAGGTTACATTAACAATGGCTGGACTTCTTCTGGATAGACCTCATATGTTAAGTATTTGCTTACATTTTTATTTTTCTTCTAGATTCTTGAAATCTCTAAAAGGTGGGCTCTGCCTACCCACTCGTATATTTCCAAGAACTTGTGTGGACTCAGTATGTAATGGGTACTCTCTAAATAATTGTTGGATTATTCATTAATCAATTTGTCATGATAAGTAAAGCCTGTTTTTGGATCTCTATGTTAAGAATCCAAGGAAATACCCTACATATACTAAAGGAGTTATATTTCACATTGGGTAACTTGGTGACTTCTGTGCTCAAAGCCAAAACAAATGGCTAAATTATATTTGCTAACATTGAATTTAATTACCAAGTTGCATGTGCAGTAACAGGATATTTTCAAAAGCAACTTTCATAATGAAGTTTCTAAAAGCATATTAGCAAAAAATACTTCTGATGTCACCAATCTGATGAAAAAAGTCAAGATGCCTTTCTGATAATCACTTCCAAAAGAATTACTACAACACAAGAATAATTAAGGCCAACCAGAGAGTTAAAAACCTTTAGATTCAGAATGTGAAGAAATGTCAGCGTGTGAAACAATTGTTTTATTTTTTCTCATTTTATGCCTCCAAGTACAATATAAATTGTTTACCAAAATTAGCTGTAATCACTTACAGAAAAAAGTACAAGCAGATTCACACGTCAGCCTGTATAGTTGCTTTATTTGCATGTAAACTGTTTTAATGTCTAATTAGAAAGGTAACCATAGAGTAAACAATGTTTAATGTTGTAAAAAATCCCCACGCCCTCCCTTCTTCTGATTCAAGGAAGAGATTAGTAGAAAAGAGCCAGTGGCACAAGGGGAAAAACCATACTTTTGTTTGAAAATGTCTTCAGGGTGCATAGGTTTTTTTGAACTGGGGTAAAAAGGGGAAGGCTAGTATAGAGGACCCATGAACAAAGACAACCTGGGGAGAAGGATTGAATGTGGGAGGTGGGGTGGGTAGGGCAGAGGGAGAGCGATGGGAGAGGGAAACGGGGGACAGTTGCAATTGAACAACAATAAAGAAAAAGAAAAGAAAACATCTTCAGAAACCATATTTCAACATAGAATTATGTTGACTTTTTTTAGTTCCTAATTCTCTGCATCACCTATCATTAAGTTTTATGAAATATACTAGAAATATTATTTTAAACTTAATACATCGCTCTGAGATCTTCCCTGTCCCTCTACCTAAGCTGTTGGTCTTGCGTCTCTCCTAGGACAGGTGTCATGGTCTCAGTCCTTATGTGATGCTCTTGAACAAGGACAAGGACAACTTGCCAGCTAGACAATAAAGTACGTGAAAAGTGTCTTAAATTCACCAGCTGAGCACTCCAGTCAGTTATTTGCTAATTTATCTTGCCTGTTCTAATCACTTTCAATGGGCTCCTCCCCCTTTTCAACCCAGGACAGGTCGGTGTGGTACCCAGTCTAGACCTGCATACCCATAGGCATTCCTTATTTAATTTTTAGTGCATCTTTTACATGAATATAAAAACAAGGGACTTAGAGTGATGGAGGGTTGTCCATATGCTGTTGGAGGCAGACCTGTGATGGGAGGATCCTTTCTGGAATCAGACTGGCATCTAATCACATTACTTCAGGGCCGAGTCTATAAATGACACTTGGAAACAAGCCCCATGCACTGTGATGAAACTTTGGAAACCTCTTGCTACAGTAACAGCCACCCCCTTGCCTGCTTCTTAGGGCAATGCCACGACATAGAGAGCCGGTAAAGATGATGTTGGAGAGATTGTTAGTGTTCTCAACACATTTTCAAGGTGAGACACTGAAGGTGTTCCACGTGTTCTTGGCAAAGCCTAACTCCCAGTCTCAGGTCCAAATATAGAAATCTAACCCTTACCCTACATTATATATGCCTCATACACCCTCGAACTTGATAAAGATTCTGTGTCAAATGAATCAATAAAAATAACTACATATTATATCACTTGCTCTTTTACCCTTGGACATCCTGTCTCCATAGCCATCATGTCTCCGAGTGTACGCAGGTGCACACTCACACACAAATGCGTACGCAGAATATCCATAAAGGAACAGTTTACGCTGGCGATCTTTTTTGGTTGTTAAGCTCTTTCTGGTGAAGATCATTCTCGGCATAACCTCGAGTTCAGCAAGCCACATACATCCGAGGATGGTAGACGCTGCGTGGAGCCAGTGTTAAAAGCTAAGTCAATTTATAAGCATTGCCATGCCTGCGTCTTTAACTTTGCCTGTAGCTGTAGGCTAGACTGCATTTCAATCAGTTCGAGTTCAGCTGTCTGTTTTATTACACCCAGGCCAGTAACACTTGGGGGATTTTTAGTCCTTTCAATGACAAATGTATATTCAGCCACTGCTGTGAGCAGCAGCCCACAATGCAGGTCACCAAAGGACAACAAAGTGAGAAGGTATGTCAGAGAAATGCTCAGAGAAGTGTCTCCATAGGTGTCTGCAGTTGCCACTACCTTCAATCTTTTCAATCTTTTAGAAGCATGTAAGGATGTTGTTTTCCAGCCTTCTATATAAAAAAAAAACTGTATCCTTTATTTTAAAAATATCTAGATTGCTTAAGACATTTCTAGCAACACTTTATAGAAATTTAACTCATTCAGATAACAAAGCCAAGATTTTTATACTACCTACCGTGCTGGTTGGTTGGGTATGTTTTTTTAAGTACAAATCGAGAAAGTCTATTCACAGAGGCCACCCTGAGCCTTAGTTCACAAAGCTGAAAGAAACATCCTCAAACGGTACAACGCATCAGCCAACACAACTGAGAGACAAAGAAAAACACCCTCCTGGAGCGAAGAGTCAGACGTGCTGATTCGGAAGGCACACTGGCGGGCCCCGCCCGGTTGTTACCTGGATGCCTGACAGTGTCCTTTGTTAAGGCCCAAGCTCCACTGATGTTCCCGAGTTGCCTCTATGAAGTTCTTTTATTATATAAAGGAGATGGGAAATTTTCAGCAAGTCTTATCAATCAACTGAAAACTTTCTCTTCTGCTGACCCGAGATCTGGCTCCATCTGTTATTAAATTCCAATTAATTTGTGCAAGATGCAAATTTTATTTAACTGAAAGCAAGTCTGTGAGATCCTAATTGTTGGCTTCCTCTGTGGTTCTTCCACCACAGATTTCCACCTCCAAACCCATCTCGTGACAGAGCTTCGTGCGACATTTGCTTTGTCCCATTCTTACACCTATGACACCAGGAGTTAATCACTTGACAACTATTAGAACATCAAGAAAATCAAAACGTTATTAATGTCTGAAGTCCTTCTGTTAGTAGTTTGCGATGTGCATACTTTTTTCTATTCTATACTACCTCTTGAGTCTAAGAGCCTGAGAAATAAACCGGGAACGTTTCCTATTAAGGCTTACCCGAAGGGCCATTGGCAACAGCCATGAGACCGGATTTGTCTTAACCAAACTCAGGTGGGGATCAACCTCTTCAGAGAACAATCAAAGATGGTTTGATTTTCTAATATAAAATTCACCATGGACGGTATGATCATATCTAAATCAATAGTCATTCAATATCACATTTGTTCCTAGCAATAAACATTAAAAGGAGGCACTGAGTGTTAATATGTCAGAGTCCAAAATGACTATATATATGGAGATGTTGTAAGTATGTGTGCTGTGTATGTGATTCCATGTTTCCCTTTCATGTTCTTTTTGCCAGAACTTGGCAACATTTCAAACAATTAGAGAAAGAAGGTTAGGGCAAAACAAGGTTTACAGTTGTTTGTATGGAAAAAATACAGTAATAAATAATGATACAAGAATGAACCCCCTGTTTCATGTCCACACAACTGTAAACCTAATTTTGCCCCACCCTGTATCTTTAAGGAATATTCTTCGATTATATTTTGTTTGAAGTTACTTGTGACTCGGTGACACAGATTTCCCTTCTTAAAGCCTTTACAGGACAGAGTGCTCAAAGCCACTGCCCCTGCAGAGGACTGGCTCTCCATGTTCACGTACAGCTGTATCATTTAGGATATCTGTTTGTTCTCAATTCAGCTCATTGTATGAAAGAAAGCTGTGGACCTACTACCTTAAGAGCAGCATTAAGCTCCTGAAACCTCTTTAACATCCCATTTGGGGGATGGGTTCCCCCCCCAAACATGTGGTGATGCATAACGTATTCAAAGGTTAAATTATACTGTTTTCACGCCATTGCCCCTTACTCCTTCACCAAGGCTTGCCAAAACCACCTCCTCATTTCTCAGAAAATTCCTCTCTTCCTCAGCTATTTAGTCATGAAAAAAAAAATCTAATACATTACTTTGTTCCGTATATTCATGATGAATATGTCACAACTACCAAAGATGTTGCCTGGTCCACGAAGTTTTTTGACAAATATTATTACAGTGCCCACTCTGCCGGGGCCTTGGCTGCTCCTGGAAAACACAGCCCTGAGCAAGACACACAGTCCACCTTCTCCTGAGGCTGCAGCCACAGGTCCTTTGTCATTCCTAGTGTTACTAGACTTTCCTCTATTTTCTCTTGATAACATTTGCCGGGAGTTTTCACCGTGTCGTTACTCTTTTCACAGGAACACCTTGACCCCCATCACCGCTATCCATTGACCTTTTCTTCTATTTTACTCATTTTTGGACTTCATTATTTTTTCCCTTCTGTTTTCTTGGCATGCACCCTGCTGTTCCTATAACTTCCTGAGTTGCCTGCTTGTTTATTTAATTCCCAGTCTTTCTAATAGACATAGTTGGCAGTTCTGCCTTTCGTTCTAAAAGCTGATTAACTTACATTATACAAGTTTTGATATGTAACAGTATTGTACATTTTTGCTTTTGTGCGCTATTTAGAAGGGCGTGTTTTATGATCTCATCATTTTGATTTTGATTATTGGTCAGAGAACATGGTCCTGATGCTGATGCCGCGGTATTTGGCGATGCTGTGTTGCAGTCCAGGCAGTGATGCGTTCACGTTTGCTCCCAGTATGTCTGCAAGTACAAGGTTCTCTGTATGTCCATGAGATGAAGCTTGCTCATCGTTTTTGTTCAACTTATATGGCTTTATTGATTTTGTGCCATAACTTGTTAAAACATCCCAGATACATGTATTCCAGTCTGATTGTGGATTTATAAAATTCCCCTGGAAATTCTGACAATTTTACATCATAAAAACAATTCCAGCATTGTGATACTTTTGCACAAGAATGAATTCTCTTTCCATCAGTAAGAGTCATCGTTATCTCTAACAAAGCTTTTGCCTTAAAGTCTGTTCCATTCTGATAAAAACATACTTTCTCTGTTTAGTGTTTTCCCTGAACGGATATCCTAACCACTTTTACTCTCATTCTTTGTAATGATGTTTTAAATGCACTACTTGTACACAGCCTATCTGTGACTTTTTGAGAGAATCTCTCTGTTCTAAATGGAAATTTTTGTCTACTCACATTTACTGATTATTACTAATACAGTAAGGGATATGAGTGGCTAAAGAACATAAATTTTGTATAACAATGTAGAAATAGCACAGTAAAGGAGAAAAATAGGAGACAAGGGGAGGGTAAGGTGAAAAGGTAAAAGAAGTTCGCTGACTGCCTCATATTGTCCATTGCGATGGATTAAAAGTGTGGCGGCTGCAGCAGTAATGCAGTTCCTCATTGCGCAGAGTCTCATCTTTTATATAATTCATGGCTAAAGGAAACAAGGGTCCTTGAAGAAATGGCTGAGTGCAGATTTGAGTAAAGAAGATACAATATCTTGGAATATCTTGTTCTGCCAAAAAAAGCAAGAACATTTTTAATATTAATGGAATTTATCAAAAGGACAAGGAAGCCAATTTAAAGGGGCTCTTGTATGGCCAGAATTATGTCAGTTGGATCATCAAGCCAATAATAATGGTTGTAGTTGATTGAACCACTTGGCATCTATGAAAATCCCTGTGTCTATAATGACACTGAAGAAAGATAAAGCCAAAAAATCATTTTTTATCAGCTGAGACTACTCTTAAAACAAATCTGTACTATGAAAAATGTTAAATAAAGGGAGGAAAATAAGCATTAACTCTGCTGTTCAAGAAAGAACTTTATTTTAGGATAACCAAATACTCTCAATTGATGAAACAGAGCCCTACTTTGTAGAAGAGTGCCAGATAATATATTTGGAACAAACGATGGAATTTGAAAATCATCACTTTACAAGCTCAATTGATTCAGGAAAGATGATCAATTGTTGGTAATATTAACTAAATGATTGCTGGGGGGGGTTGAGTATCTTTTTCATATCAAACAAGCACTACACAGTCACAAGAAAAAACACCATTGGATTCTATTTAGGGGGGGAAATAGCTCAAAGGGATTTTTATACCAAGTAGTAAAATGAGTATCAAGTGATATTAAGGAATTATTACTATATGTGATAATATTATTTTGGATATATAGGATATGAACCCTGAGGACTAAGAAGGGCTCCTGGTGGCTGACTGGGAAACAGACAAGCCGAGCCTAGCAGCCCTCTCTGCTCGGTGACCTCTCACGCAAACACCTAGAAGCCTCCACGCTGAACCGCCTGCCCGTCTGCTCTGGGTTTCTGCCATCTGAGCCAGCCTTTCTATAGGAGTTGTTGGAGTCTCGTTTCAACCAATAGGACTGAAGCATTCCGCTTCCGGTCAGAGATTGCAGCTCCATCCAATGGGTGTGGCTTTATTTTGACCAATCAGGGACCAGGGAGGAGACGTCTTTATATAAGCCAGCTACTTTCCCGTGGGAGAGTACACTTTCCACTGAAGACTGACTTTTCTGGCTGGACCTGAAACACGGAAGAGGCCTCACGGGAGCAGAACAGCGCTGAGTGGAGCTGTCCAGCTGCAGAGGGGCTGACCTCTGGGTCCTCTGGCCAGGGTCAGTTTCATGGCCATGCTGTGTCCACAGCTGCACTGTAGCACGATAGAGCTGCTCCGCAGCACTGCTGTCTTTACAGCCGTGCTGTATTACCCTTGAGCTGTTGGCACTAAATACAGTTTCCTTCTTCATTGCACCCCAAATCAGAGATTCCTGTTGGCCACTGAACTGGTGCCAAGGACCACAGTTTGACAAGCGGAATGTTCTCATTTTTTAAAGAAGCAGTCTGAAGAAGAAAGAATAAAATCCTAAAGTAATGGCTGTGTAAACAGAATTCAGTGTATCCATCATGTCTTTATTTTTCTGTGCTATCCATTTGTTCTGTTATAGGAGTAGCTCTCAGTTCTTTGGGGAAACATAGTTATTAAGCAAATATACACATTCTTTTTATTTTATTTTTAGCTGTTAACTTTTTAAATACACTAAATATCTAGTCACTGTGTTGTAGATCTGAAACTAAAATATTGTATGTCAAGTGCAATTGAAAAATGAAAAGTTAATATACACAATAAAATGTGTTAAATAAATAAATGTAATGAAGTCTAAAGTCAATCAGTTTATCTACACTTTTCACAACAAGACAAGGCCCTAAGGGAAGCTTTAACACTTACCATACTCCTTTGACCTTACATGTTCTTGTTACTCTGCATTTTAGATAAACTTTATGTTAATACCCACTAAAGCAGGTGTCATTGTATCACTGTCATCATCATCATATTTAGATTTCCCACATATCTACATTTTGCTGGTGTTTCAATGCTTCTTGTATTCCATACAAGTGTGAGTTCACAATTCTTTTTTCTATATTTCATTCTTTGATAGTTCTTTTAGTATTATTCTATGAGTGGTAAATTCTCCCAATGTTTTTTGTCTGAAAATATTTTTAACCGCCATCCTCAAATTGTGGTTGAGTTGGGTATAGAAATCTAGTTCAAGAGTATTTCTCAAAGCTCTTTGAAATTTTTGTGTTTTTTTTGTTCGTTTTCTGATTGCTTTTGTTGAAGCTGGAAAATATAAAGGCAACCTAATTATTAGTAATTTGTAAGTAATATTTTTTGGTGTTCTACTTTTGTCACTAAGTATTTCTCAATCTGAAATTTCTTTATCCTGCTATAAATTGTTTTTTTTTAATCTGAAGATTCATGCCTTTCATCAATTCCAGAGACTCCTTAGCCTGTTACCTTTGAATATTACTTCTCCCCATTCTCACTAGTTTCTCCATCTGTATCTGCTATTTACATCGAAACTTGTTCTTCTGTTCTCCATGTCTCTTACCTTCTCTTTGATATTTTCCATCTCATCATCTTTTTGTGTTACATATTGCATAATTCCTTCAAATGTATTTTGTAGTTCATTAATTTTATGTTCATGTGCCTAACCTGTCTACTATATTTTTTCATTTTGAAGACTATATATCTAATTTTATGAAAGTCTACCAGTTTTCTTTTCTAACCAGACCATTCTTTATATACATAAAACATTTATTTTATATTATTTTACAATGTAACTTTATTATCTCAAAATTTTCAAGTTCAATATTTTGGTTTATTTAATATTCTAAAGCTTGCCTGTGATGGACTGTTTGAACTTGAGTTTTAAAATATTATGATTGTATGACTTTCCAGATTAGGGCCTTTCTCAATGAAGCCTTCTATGATCTGGGCCATAAAAATATTCCTAGTGATTTTACCTCTGCTAGGAGCCCCAGATCTATCACTAGCTTGAAACCATGTATGTTAATCTCTCAGTGTAAGGATTTCCAAAAAATTCAGGTAACATAAAGTCAGTCCCCAAATGTAAGTGAAGATGCTTATCAGTTCACAGAACACACACTGAGACACACAATTATTTTTGCTGTTGTCTCCAGCTGGTATGCGGAATTTTCTAAGACTTCCTTTCACTGAGCACATAGCCCTTTGAGAGTCCTGGCTTTTTGAAGCTAGAAGCTGTATCCATTCCACCTCTCCTTCTTGCTAACCTCAGTTTATCTTCTTTCTCTATGAGTGTTTCTGTGACAAACACTTCAGGGTTGTACAGTTTCAGCTCATATATTTAACAACAGTAATTTTTATTTCCCTCTACTTATTAGGCTCCTATATCAGGCTCTCTTTGTAGTTCAGCTTTATAATTCAAAAATTGTTTATTATATTTCATCCTGCATATCTAGATGTTAGTTGCAGGTGAGTTTTCAGACCATGTAGTCTGTCGTGTTAACAGAAATAGAAATACTAATTTCATTTTTCTCTTTTAAACTTCTGTGACATAAACTTTCCTCATTGCCTTTTAATATTTTTAGTTAAATTCCAGCAGAAGAAAAACTGAATTTATGCACACTAACATTTTAGTCTTCTTTCATGAATATCTCCAAGGATAACTTATACTTCTCTGAAGTTCCTGGTGTATAAATCTTCAAAATCTGCTACTGTTATTTCATTGACCTACATTTGACCTCCAATAAATTTATTCTGTTTTTTTAGTTTGCATTCAATAAGTTGTACATAAATCACTTTATTTTTTGTTTATTTTTTTATTGTTGTTCAAGTACAGTTGTCTCCATTTTACCACTCTGCCCCACCTCACTCATCCCCACCTCCCACCCTCGATCTTACCCACTTTGGCCCTGCCCACGTGTCCTTTATACATGTTCCTTGATGACCCTTCCCCTATCTTCCTCCATTATCCCTCTACCCCCTCCCCTCTGGTTACTGTTAGTTTGTTCTTTATTTCAATGTCTCTGGTTATACTTTGCTTGCTTGTTTGTTTTGTTGATCAGGTTCCACTTATAGGTGAGATCATGTGGTATTTTTCTTTCACTGCCTGGCTTATTTCAGTTAACATAATACTCTCCAGGTGCATCCATGCAATGACAAAGGGTAGGAGCTCCTTCTTTCTTTCTGCTGCGTAGTATTCCATTGTGTAAATTACCATAGTTTTTTGATCCATTCATTTACTGATGGGCACTTAGGTTGCTTCCAGCACTTGGGACAAGGGTTTAATCTCCAAAATATATAAAGAACTCACATGACTCCATTCTAGGAAGACAAACAACCTAATTAAAAAATAGGCAAAGTTGAGCGCGGGCTGCAAACCAAAGCATCACAGGTTCGATTCCCAGTCAGGGCACATGCCTGGGTTGCGGTCCAGGTCCTCAGTGGGGACCACATGAGAGGCAACCACACATTGATGTTCTCTCTCTCTCCTTCTCCCTCCCTTCCCCTCTCTAGAAATAAATAAATAAAATCTTTAAAAAAAATAGGCAAAGGACCTGAATAGGCACTTCTCCAAGGAGGACATACAGGGGGCCCAGAGACATATGAAAGGATGTTCAGCAACACTAGCCATCAGAGAGATGAAATTAAAACCACAGTGACTCCAGGACAACTTGAAACATTCCAACATCCCAATCATTGGGGTGCCAGAAGGAGAAGAGGAAGAGCAAGAAATTGAAAAGTTATTGGAAAAAATGATGAAGGAGAAATTCTGCAATCTGGCAAAGGAAATAGACTTCCAGGAAGTCCAGGAAGCTCAGAGAGTCCCAAAGAAGTTGAACCCAAGGAAGCACCCACAAAGGCACATCATAATTACATTACCCAAGATTGAAGATAAGGAAAGAATCTTAAAAGCAGCAAGAGAAAAGGAGATAGTACCTACAAAGGAGTTCCCATTAAACTATCATCTGATTTCTCAAAAGAAACCTTGCAGGCAAGAAGGGGCTGAAAAGAAGTATTCAAAGTCATGAAAGGTAAGGACCTACATTCAGGACTACTCTCTACAGCAAAGCTATCCTTTAGAATGGAAGGGCAGATAAAGTGCTTCCCAGATAAAGTCAAGTTAAAGGAGTTCATCATCACCAAGCCCTTATTATATGAAATGTTAAAGGGACTTATTTAAGAAAAAGAAGAAGATTAAAGATATGAACACTAAAATGACAACAAACTCACAACTATCAACAACCAAACCTAAACAACAAAACAAAAACAAAAACAAACTAAGCAAACAACTGGAACAGGCAGAGAATCACAGAAATGGAGATCACATGGAGGGTTATTATCAAAGGGAGGAGAACAGGGAGAAAAGGTACAGGGAATAAGTAGCATAAATAGTAGGTACAAAATAGATAGGGGAGGTTAACAATAATAATATGGGAAATGGAGAAGCCAAAGAACTTAAATGTATGACCCATGGACATAAACTAAGGGGGAGAATGGAGGTGGAGGTGTGCAGGGAAGAGGGGAATAAGGGGGGAAATGGGGCAACTGTAATAGCATAATAAATAAATACATTAAAAAACACAATGAGATACCACTTCACACCGGTCAGAATGGCTATCATAACCAAACCAACAAACAAGTGCTGGCAAGGTTGTGGAGAAAAGCAAACCCTGGTGCACTGTTGGTGGGAATGCAGACTGGTGCAGCCACTGTGAATAACAGTTTGGAATTTCCTCAGAAAACTAAAAATGGAACTGCCTTTTGACCTGGCAGTCCCACTGCTGGGATTATACGCTAAGAATCCTAAAACATCAGTTCAAAAGAACCCATGTACCTAAATGTTCATAGCAGCACAATTTACAATAGCCGAGTGCTAGAAGCTACCTAATAGCTACCTTTTACCTAAGTGCCCATCAGTAAATGAGTGGATCAGAAAACTGTGGTACATTTACACAATGAAATACCATGCAGCAGAAAGAAAGAAGGAACTCCCACCCTTTGTGTCAGCATGGATTGAACTGGACAGCTTTAATATTTTTGTTATTATTATCTTTTCTGTCCCTTGGGAATTGTACTTGATTTGTCTCCAATTTCTCAGACAGCTTCTCATGTAACTATGTGCTCTATTCTTACCTATCCCATTGAAAGTTAATCCATCTAGTCTCCTACTAAGCCCAGGATCCAGGAAACTCTTTTCCTCTCATGATTCCACTTGTATACCTAAATGACTAGGTCTCTTATTACAGCTCTAGCTGCTCTTCCTAATCCATTTCTACTGCACTTGCTGCCTCAGACTCAGTATCTATCTACAGCACACACTGCCTTTTTTGTTCATTACCATATGTTCAAAATCCTGCTATTTCTTTCTATAGAACAGCATCTCCCTATTCCAGGTTATGGTACCAATATGTTCTCCTTTTAGAGACAAAGAATTTTGTGATGGTAGAGTTCCTAAATGTCCCTTCTCTCCTTCCTCCTTTCTCTTCGATCTCTGCCTTGTTTGTGTACCGATGTGCATAATTAATTATCAATGCTGAGATTAAATTTCTGAAATTCTGAATTCAAGGTTTTCCATCAATTACAACTTCTTCCTCTCTTCTTTTCCCCTTTCCCTCAGATTCAGGCTTACAGAATACCCTAACATAATGGTTAATTTGATATTGCCAAAAAAATTTTTTTAAAGCTAGTTATCATTAAAAAGCTAGTTATATATAAAGAGATGCCTCCAATGTCAATCATCAGCTCCATTCCAGAGCCAAATGGAAAGGAATAAAACATATATAATCACCTTCTTCGCCATTCCCTATCATAATTATATATACAGGATAATTCTTCCTCATTCCCATTATATGTGCAAAGTGATTTTATTATCATTTTATCTTAGCAGATAAGCATTGTCTAGAATAAAGCTATTTTCATGTTCTTAGTTGTACCAGAAAAATAAATTACCAAAGGAATGTGTGTGTGTGTAAGCAAATACAGCCATGAAGGACAATCAGAAACATGTTTAAGAACTTAAAATAAAAGCGTACATAAAAAGATGCTTGTTTTTTGATTCAAGAATCCCAGAAACTTCTAAATACTTCATTGTATCATTTTTTTCCTTTTCACAATACTTAAAAAAGGCAAAGGAAGACATTTTGGGTATAAATTTTTTAGATGGTTTATTGTGAAAATGAAGCAAAACAGGAGCCGACTATTAGTTTGTTCAAAAGCTCATTGCTACTGAATTCAGATGCCTGCCCGTACTTTTCCAGTCATTCAAGGCTAAAAGATCATCTATTTTTTTCTAAAGTTGATTTTTGTCCTGTGGGCATTCTTTGAGGTGCTGTGACTATAATTCATGCCACCACATTCAAAAGATGCAATGGAAAAGCTAATGTGAACAGGGCCTCAACTTCAGAGCTTGTCAAGCACAGTCTCCGAATCAGAGCTTGTCCCAGCGTCCAGAATCCACAAGATGGCATTAGTGTTCACTTTTATTTTCTGTTTAAGGAAGTTAATTTTACAACTTTCATTTGTCTTTTTTTTAAGACAAAGATAAAAATTTTTCCTCTTCTGACCTATTTCTTAATAGGATTAACAATGACTGATTTGACATTTCTGAAAAACTGCAAATAAAAAAAAAACACTTGCCTATACTTCTTTCTTTGTGCTGGTGTCTTGAAAATTGTTCATCTCGTTCTTCAAATGTCTTTATCTCTTTTCTGCTATAAGACTCTGAGACTATGCAGGCTATTCCAGTACCAGTCGCCACATGTGCAACTTAAATTTAAGTTAATTAAAGCTAAATAAAATGTAAAGTTCAACATTTCAATTGCCCTAGGCAATTTCGTGTGCTCAGTAGCCATGTGAGCCTGGTGGCTGCCATGTTGCAAAAGGAGATAAAGAGCATCCCCCACCACCCGGCCATGGAGAGTTCTATGGCACAGCACGGACTGAGGGGTAATGGCTCAAAGACCTGAATGGATTTCCAGGAGCTGATATACACTAGTTAGATCCCACTGTCGATGTCTTTCCCTGTGACATGGTCTAAAGTAAAAACAGAGGTGAAAAGAAAGCTAAAATCAAAACCCAAACCTCTGTACACCTTTGTGTAGAGAGTGATCTAGGAACATCGCTGCCTCCTTCAAAATATTCACATGTGGGCGTTGTGTTAAGAGTTCATAAGTTTGAACATCTTCAGAGCAGCCACTGACATTCATTATTTTTTCAGCCCCACTTACATTACTGAAGCTCAGCCTGGTCGTGTCTTTGAGAAACACGAAAACAACATAATGGAGCTGGAAAGAAACCTGGAGTTCCTTAGATCCAGTGTCCTTGTGTGATTCTTCAGGAGAAAGGACCGTGGAATAAGGTAAGTTGTGCCACCTCTACTGCAGGAGACCAGAAACAAATGCTTTACTGGGTTATCCCTGTTGAACTTTTCTGCGCCTGTCTTTCATTACAGGGGAAAGGGAGGAAATAGCAAAGGTCATATGCAAGTTTACTTTCAGTTCTAAATTTCTCTCTTATGTTACATTTAGTGTTGGGAATTAAAGGGGTTTCAAAGTCACAACATAAAAGACAGTATAACTACAATGAGTATTAATTTTATTGAAAATTTGAGGAAGAAAAGCGAAGAACTTTGGTGTATGATTTTAAAATTATCTTTTTATCTTTAAAAATGCAGATATTTTATGGGGAAGATGAAACAGGAAGCTACAAAGGAATATGATGACTGTAGCGGGTTATTTGAGATATACTCCCAAATCCTTTCAAGAGTTTTCATTTATTCTTTTTGCCTTTAAGGACAGTTTTTACACATTTGAGAAATGCTTCAATAGGCAAGTGTACATATGTGAAAGTCTTCCAATGACAAGTTTGGAGACCTGAGTGTGGTTTGAGAATATCAACAAGTCCAGATATTTCATTTTGTCAAGTTCATAATAGGGTTAATGTTAATTCACAACACAATATAAAAGGTAATGCTTAATAAAAATGGCGGTGGTAATTATAACAGAAACCTGGGCTAAGTCATCCCTAAATTTTATGAAAACATATATTCTCAGCTTCCTGGATGCCAAGTAAAAAAGTCAATAGTATAAGTGGTATCATTATCATTTTATAATAAACAAAGAAGAATACTGTATAAGGAAAGTAGGCAAACATTCAAATTCAGAAAAATCAGAGGGATAGAATGCAGAAGTGTTTTTATAAGGAACATTCAGATTGTATAATAAACATTGTGTTTAATAGCAGTTTTGAAAATGATGAAGTATTATTAATGCAGTCATTTATTAGGTCCATCCTGAATAAAGGTGAAAATGTGTTGTTGTATTATAAATTTGTGAAATCACTTCTACAGAAAGTTAAATACTAACATATGTTCCAGGTACTTAGCATTTAAGAGACCTAACCTGATACAAAGTTAGATCTTAGAGGATATGGAGAAATGAATGACTTCAATGATCACCTCTTTTTATTAAGGGTAAGTGCTTTATTCTTAATGTTGCACATGAAAATACCAACAGTTCCATAACAAAGCCATATTCCACTAAAAGGAGCAAGTTCAGATGTATCTTTAAATGTCAGCTGTACAAAACAGAGACCCCACAAGGGAAATGTTTACAGAGATGTTTTATTTCCCTGAAAAGCAACAACCAACAAACATTTGTTATCTAAGAACCTGTTGTGAACTGAGACTGGGAATGTTTGGTTAATTCTTATCTAAGATTTTCCAATGGTAATAGTGATTATAAACTGATTAATAGATAACTTCCTTCTTTGACTTCTTTTAAAGGTGTGGTTAAAAAATGTAACACTAATGTACTGTCTTAACCATTTGAAGTATACAGTTCGTTAGTATTAAGTACAGTCACATTATTGTGCAACAATCTCTAGAACTTTTTCTTGTAAAACTGAGATTCCTTACCCATTAAACACTAATTCCTTCCCCTCTCTCTCCTTAACCCTTGGCAGCCACATCTTTACTTTCAGTTTCTATGATTTTGACTACTTTAAATAATATGAGTGGAATCATACAGGATTTGCCCTTTTATGACGGGTTTGTTTCACTTAGCATAATGCCCTCAAGTTCCATCCATGTTGCAGCCTGTGATGGGATTTTCTTCTATGTTAAGACTCAATAATATTCCATTGCATGTATATGCCATATTTTCTTTATTCATTTATCTGTCAATGAACATCTGACTTACTTCTACTTCTTGGCTATTGTGAATAATACTGCAGTGAAAATGAATATGCAAATATCTCTTTAAAATTTACTTTGAATTCTTCTGAATATACACACAGAAATTGGATTGCTGGATCATATGGTACTTTTACTGTTAATTTTTTGAGGAACCACCATACTGTTTTTTAATAATGGCTGTACCATATTACATTCCCACCAATGGTGTACAGGGTTTTAATTTATCTACATCCTCATCAGCACTTGGCATTTTCTTTGGATGATGGCCATCCTAGTGGGCAATGACTTCTGTATTGCTCTATCAAATGTCAACTGTGCCAGCCAGACTTTTTACAGGAATACTGTATAGCAAGCAATTCAAGATGGCAGTTGCTCAGATGACCTGACTTATAAAACTGTAAGGGTTGCAACAGTCTACAATTTACACACTTGATTAATTCGCCATGGTGTAATAATGGTGAGTAGTCAAAAGGCAGTACCCACAGTGGTCCCCATTGACTGAGAGTCATTGCCGATGTGGCGTGAAGCTGTCAGAAGACAGTTTAGGTTTTCCAATCCTGCTTCTGCCACTATAACGTTCTGCCACTGGAAAGTATTGAAGCACTCTAAGCTCATTTTCCACATTTGTGTATTAGAAATAACAATTATCAATTGCATTGCTCATTACTGGCCTAAAGATTAAATTTAAAAAATGTACGTACAGTATCTGGCACATAATATGCTATCAACAAATGTTAACTTCTTTTCCCTTAATCCCCAAATCCATTTCTCATGCAAGTTGATATATTGAGAGATCAAGACCTGAATTTTTAATAAAATTCTGATAGAAAGTTTTAGAAGACATTCAGCAGCTATTGCAATTTTTAGAAAGATTTTTTTATAGAAGTCTGCACCAGATCTTCAACCTGAAGCTACCCTTCATGAAGAAGAGTCTATTATTCAAAGTAAGATTTAAGTAATACTTCCTGTAAAAAGTTTTCTTGTCTTTCACTTTAACATAAGGTGTTGAATCAGAAGTGCTAACATTAGTGAATTGTTCTGGAGTCTTAAGCAACTGAGTCGGAGAGTCTATGAGCCTAGATAGACACAGAGAACGTCTCACACTGATGTCTTTGCCTGTCTGCTAGTTCATTCTATTTAATTAATGCAGTCTATCAGCTGCCTCTCATAGGTGCCCCAACAGGGGACCAAACACACAGTTAAGCATGTGGCTTGACCGGGAATGGAACCAGCGACCTTGCCCTTTGCAGGATGATGCCCAACCAACTGAGCCACACTGGTCAGGGCATGCAATCCGTTTTTAATAGAGCAGCCAGGGGATTGTTCCTGAAGCACAAGGTAAATCGTACCACGCCTCCACTCAAAACCCTCCAGTGGCTTCCTACTGGAAAGATGTTAATCCAGAGATGGTAGGTCTCTAAGTCTGCTATGATCAATGTGCTATAAATTGAGTACACAGAATAATGCCTAACAGATAACAGGCCTTCATAACTATTTATTGAATAAATACATAAATAAGTAAAGGAATAAGTAAAATAGTCAAGTCAAAAGAATTTTTATATTGTGTTCCTGAGTTCTGGTTAGACGTCTTATTCATTTCTCCAGGCCTTCCTTGACTTCTAACCAAGGTCTCTGAAGTAGAGTCAAGGAACCAGCCAATTCCTGGTGACGGAAGTTGTCACCTCCTCTCTGGTGTTGAATGTGCAATCAATATAGATTGTTCTCCCAAAAGACTGCTATACTGAACACTGTAAATTCTCTCCAACTCCTACTTTAGAGGAGAGACCACACTCCAGTTCAGCCTCCAAGTCAATATAAAAATTCAGGGCATTAGTGTTGGGGGATGGACACATCTAGGATGTAATTAGTACTTTCAATCTCATCTAAGATGCTCCTCTCAAAGACAAACAAGGGTAAGTGAAATACTCAATTATCAAGAATGCTTTGCTCCTTCTAAGATGGAGGTTTCACTTAACTGTATTGAATTGTAATTGTGACTTTAATCAAATATTTCTCTCTTTGCATACCATATAATTGCAAAAATAATGGCCTATTGGAAAACAATTTTCCTAAACTAGATCATCTAAAAATAGAATTTTATTAGAACCATCTCTATTCTTAACATTTAAGGTTCCTAAAATCACTTTATCAATTAAAGGGTATCTTTAATGTAGAATGTTTAACTGGCACTGTCCTTGGAACTAGAAAAGAAGATTTTTACATGCCCCCTGGCAGTGTGTATCTGTGTGTGTGTGTGTGAGAGAGACAGAGAGAGAGAGAAACTGGGAGAGAGATACAAAGAGAGAGACAGAGAGAATGAGAGACAGAGAGCTCAGAACTGGCTTATCAAATAGGCAAGTCAGGAATATTAATTAGATTCTCATAGGTTTGGATTCACATAATTTAAATGTGATCTGACTGATACTAACTCTAATCATTATGACCAGGAAGTCTTAAACTCTGTTAAATGTATGTAGTTGAATGATATAGTATTTTTTAAAATTTATTCTCTAAAAGACTCAGAAAGGGGGAAAACATAAAAAAAGAAAAAGATTACTAGATTGCATTATCAATGAGTAAAATTTAGAATATGGCCTTCATGCTTTATAATCTTGTTTTCAAAAATGAATGTGCACACATATTGCTTAAGGGTCTTGCCACAAATGCAAGCTCTCATTCAGTAGGCCTGTGTTAGAACTGAGAATCTTCGTGCCCCAGGTGATGGTGATATTGCTGGTCCACGGACCACACTTCATGTAACAATGTGATAGGACATGCTAATGAAGTCTTAGTTCCCCAAATTGAGAAAGAAGCTATCCACACAGTGTAGGAAAATGCCAAAAGTGATTTTAGAAGCCCTTGAATCATTGTAAGTTCATTGATGGGACCATGAATGCATTATGGGAAGGAATCATCATTTTATTAGTATGCTATCACTCCAGCTCCCTTCATATCACATCTGTGAAGCACTGATGCTTAGGAAGGGGTTATTTCCATGAGTCTTTATTGCTTGACTTCAAGCACCGCAGGGTGAGTCTTATCTTAAGCTCTTTCCCCATTTGTAGGAAAAGGAAATAGTATCATTTGCAGCAACTTGGTAAAAAACTCAGAGGTCAGAGTGGCTGACACAAATCATCGGAAGCTGAGATTCACTGGAAGAATAAAAGCTCTGTTATAAGTTTGTCTGTGAATAGGATTTACCCACTCAGCCCTGAACTTCAGGAAAAATCCCGAAGGGTGATGAGGCAGGAGAAAGGCGTGGACACGCTCTGCACCACCTGGACGCCTGCAGCTTGCTGTGGACTTGGCTCCCCCGCTCTGTGGTCTCCCTGCCTCCTCCAAGCACCGGCGCCAAGAACCCCACTGCGCCATTGTGAGCATCCAAGTCTCCCGGGGCTCATTCAGCATCAGAGACTGTGCATATAACAACACAGAACAAAAGAAAGGAGGCATTATGTGAAAGAGCCGGAAATACCAAATACAACCACTCAAAAGTTCTTCAACTTGCTGAAAATTCAGTACTTGAATAAAATTCATTTGCTTTTGAGCCTTCCCCACAGAGTTCTCTGGCATGCCCTGTTGTGCTGCATCGAGAAACAAAGAGAAGTCAGGGAATCATTTTCCTAACGGAACAGAAGTGCGAATCGGAGTAAATGTGAATACACCTAGAAGCAGCAAAATTCATCCATCTACAGGAAAAAAAAACTCATAAACTTTTGAATTTGGCAGTTCCAAGGTTTGATTTCCTTGTTTAAATAACAAAACATAATTTATGTGCCTCATAATGCCACAGCTCTGGACAAAATGACTTTGCTATGATATATCAAACTGAGTACTAAAGGTGAAAAAAAATGACTTGTTCTTTATTCAATAGTTGTCAAGGTCAGTATGACTTGCCTGAACATTAAAGTGTATGTTCTGCGGTCAGGGTAGGACGTTGTAACAGGGTGAGCCCTGCGGGCATTGGAGTGACGTGGGTGGGAGAGACCGGGGGGCTAAGGGATGCAGTGAGGGAGGAATGTCTGAAGGAAGCCTGAGAGCTGAGCACTTAGGGTTAGGGAAATTTCACATTTAGGGACCAGTGGATGGAGAAGAGCCACGAAAGATCCATGAAAGCAGTGACCAGAGTCTACCGTGTGGACGTGGAGCCAAAGGCAAGAGAATGGCTCCGGGAAGGGGGAGAAGTATCCAATGGCATCAAATAGTCAAGAAAGCCCAGGAAGGATGGGCACTGACAAAAGGTCCTTGGGTTTCACAAGTAGCTAGTCATTATTTTACCGTGACTGTGCAGCTGAATTGGAGTCCACGAAAATGGCATTAGAAAGGGTTGACCTTAAAAGAAGAAGTGTTGGCAGAGAAATGGAGAGGGCTGACTGTGTTTGAAAGAAGCTTAAGAAGGAATAACAAAATCAGGGGGGATCCATGGCAGGTGCCTACTAGTCATAGGAGGTGGTGGCATTATCATTTCTGAGATGAATACGTGAGACTGAAGCTATGGGATTGGGGGTTGTTCTGAAACGAATGGGAGATTAACGTGAGAGACCTAGAAAGACTGGTGAGCAAAAACATGGGCACCTTTAAAGTTGGCGTAATTTAATTTAAAATGATATTAAAACTCATCTTTATTTAAAAAAATAAAACACTGCTCTTTGATTCCTTCACATTATTTATTTTATTTCTTGGAGTATATTTTGAGAAAATAATTTTATAGCAAAATCTTTCTAAACAGATTTACCATTTTTATTTTTCTGTGCACGTCTGTGCATGTCTGTGCTCAGCCAGAGTCTGAATGGTAAACGTGGAGAAGAACATGGCAGGAAAGAGGCCTTGGGTTTGCTCGGCCCCAGCCAAGGAGCCCACTCCTGGCCCCGCTGAGCCTGCAATGCCGTAATTACCAGTCATAGTTGTGACCCACGAGCTTCTCCGCTCTTCGTTCTCCAGAGGAAGAAAAACACATAAAGATCCTTAATCTTCTTGGCATTACATAGCTGACTGGAGAGAGATAAAAATGCCCAAATTTCCTGTTTTAAGACCCCAATGGCTGTCTGGACTTCAAGAATATCTCCATACTTAGCTAGAATTCTTAACAGACCTAAATTCACTCAACACTTGATCTATTTGGTAATCAGTCCACTTAATAGTACGATCTGGGAAAATTCAGTGAAGAAATGTGTTATCATTTTAAAAATATTTGTATATTCAAAAATAGTACTATACAGAGTAACTCAAAAATTATCCTGTTGATTATTTTATGAGACATATGGTAATTATGGCCAAATGGACTCTCTCTGGTTACCAATTCTAAACAGACCTATTTAATTTTTTATTCACACATAATTTTCCTGTGCTTGTATTATCTCCATATAAAGATTTGTCCCTGCCCCATAGTCACCAAAATGTGTGTTTATATGTGAGTGTCCACATTGGCTGTCATTGGCCTTGGGCTATCCACACTCTTGTCTAGAACCCTTTGTGATGGAGGGTGCCTTTATGTAACTTGTGACCTGTTCAAGAGTATAATGTAAAGGAAAAACTTACTATTTCTTTTGTGTAAAACTAGTGGCCTATATGGGGACTAAGTCTATAAATTTGGACTCATTAGCATTATGTTCAAAATGTCTTAGTTAACTCCCAGGAGGCATTGTTGCCCTGAAATATTTTTAGTTATAAATCAGAATGCAATCTCGTGACAATATATCAGTGCTGTTGGAGTGGGCAACGCTTTAGCAAGATTTCAAAGGTAAAGCAAGGAGAGGGCCAGAGATAACAGAACATGGAGAGATGCTGGTACATAACAAACATGTACAGAGACTATCAGAATCCCGGTCAACAAAGAGATGGGGGTCAGAAGGCAGCGATTCAAGGTGATTTGTGCTGGTTGGTTACTCTGAGAAGAGCAACAAGAAAAATGCACAGGCAAGAAGGAAAGACCGTAAGAGTTAGAGAAGCTTCCATGCTTCACAAACAGCTAGGGGAACCCATTTGAGGTCAAGTTCCACCACAGCCAGGAAGTTCCTCCTAAGGAGAGTATCAAACAAACAACCTTAGAAATTAACATTTTAAAACAGTATCCAGTCACTATTTATCATGAGTATATGGGTCCATTGAGCTCTTGCTTCTGATTATCTGGGCCAGGCTCCCTTGATCTTGGCCGAGCTCCTCCACATGTCTGGGGTCAGCGGGAGTCCTGGCAGCAGGCTGGTTCATTCGAACGGCCTGACCTCCAAAGACTCAGCTTGTCTCCAAGTGGCTCTCTTCTCTCCACCAGGTTAGCCTAGGCGTGATCTCACCGTGAGGTACAAGAAAAGGCTTGACGTAGGTACTTCGTTGAGCCTTTGCTCACATCAACTTTGCTATCTTCCCATTGGCCAAAGCAAGTCATGTGGTTAAGCACAGAGCCAGTGTGGCAGGGCCCAACCAAAGTGGACGGTACCAACTGGAACTAACAATGCAATCAACACACCACAGTATCAAGGCATCAGTAGTTGGGGGCTAAGTGACAAGGACAATTAAGTGCATAGCATGGAAAGAAAATATTTAGCTTGTAAATACTTGCTCCAAAGTAATTAAAGAAATAAAGACCCTTCAAAGGCTGGCTGCACATTTCTACCTGCTAAGGTTTAAGAATGCAATGTTGGGGATTTAGGCTAGATATAAAGAAAGTCTTGCTGACAATGGGAGTCGTTAAACACTGGAATGGCTACTAAAAGAAACTGTAATTTTCTTTTCTTTTAAAGTACTTAAATTCAGACTAGCTCCCTAGTTATCTGGTAGGTGTTCTTGGACAGAAGCAGAAAGATGAACTAATTGACCTTTCAGAATCCCTCCAGACCTATTATTGTCACGCTGAACCTATTCACACAGTGGAAGAAAGACTCTAACAGCTTGCCTTTTATTCCTGCACTTAACACACATTCATTACAGACCCTTTCTGCGCTTGGCACTCTGCTTGGCTCTAGGGATGCAATCCCAACCTCTAAGGAGATCACAGGCTTTGGTCAAAAGGTGGAGCACAAATGCTCCATCTACATAAGCGTTAACACGCAGGGGTGATAGAAGATGCTATTTAAAGCAGTGCATTTCTTCAAAGACAAAGGCGACTGGGAAAGGAAAGATCTCTTGCCCTATCTATCTTTTGAGCTGGCCAAGAGAACAGTGGTTCTTTTGTTCTACTAAGCCCATTGATGGGTTTGAGCTAGACAAAGAACTTAGAAAAAGAGTTATAGGTTAGGGTGTAGAAAGAGCAGGGTTCTCTGCATAATTAAGTGAGAATTTGTGACTCTCTAGAAAACTCAAGGTGAGAATGAGGGCAGACTAGACCCGGAGTAGGGAAGATAGGAGTCCAGGCCTTACAGGAGGTAACACGGCTGGTGAGAACCCCCTTGTTCTGTGCTGGCTAAAGGATATCTAAGAATCTAACCATTTAACTACTGAAAAATCTAACAAGAAAGACTCTTTCCACACAAAATAGCTGGTATAACTCATCTTTCCCTGCTTATCCCTGCGAAATACAATGATACACTCGGGAAATAATGCAGGAGGTCAAAAGAGAGCTCTGAGATGTGGTAAGAGGAAGGCACACTGACGAGGGAGCTGGGACTGAAAAAACAACATAAGGTCAGGACAGCTTACAACCTCCTGCCCAACAGAAGAAGGTAGCCCAGCCCCGGCATCTCCGCCTCCAAAACTACCGACAGAAGGTGGCCCAGGTGGGCCCGACGACAATGGGAACTGACGGAAATTCTGTCCGCAGAACCAAGGCGTGGAATGGATCGAAGACCCGAGAGCCACCTGGCGGGACACTGGGCACCTGGGAAGAGGACCTGCCCCAAGGAGCACCCTACCCACAGGCCAGAGTCTCCCTTCGCTCACCTAAAGGCTCTGGCAAAGTGACAGGCTTTGTGATGTCCCTTCCACCCTTTTAAGCAGCCCCGGCAGAGACCTGTCACAGCCCCATGTCCTCCCTCAAAGAATGGCTGAAGGAAGTTTTTCCAACAAAATGGAAATAGAAAAGAAGATAATCCACGCAGAAGGAAGGAAACATGAGGAAGGAAAGATGATATACTCTCCTCCTCATGAGTTTCCTAAAATACGTGCTAGGATTAAAATTAAAATTCTACCGCCATCTAATACTTAAGACCATGGTATTTAAAAGTGAGGGAGGCAAAGGGTAAGTGGACGTGAGGTTTCCCCATGTGGCCTGAGGTGTAAAACACTGTCTGTGATAATGTGTGTACGCATGTTGTCGTAGCCAGGGAGAGCTGCACAGAGTGACACATTCAGAAATACCATCAGTGCACCAAGGTGGGACTCTCGGAAAATGTTCAAGTGGCCTGCAGGAAGGTTAGAAAAGAAACACAAGAAAGAGAAGCAGAGGAAATAAGCAAAAAACAAATAGTGAAAATTGTCAGACTTAAGCTCTAACATAGCAATAACTACCTTAAGGGTGAATGTTTAAATATGCCTACTAAAAAAGAGAAATTGGCAGACTGGATTTTCATAAAAAGATCTAACTACATAACATTTACAAGAAATTTACTTCAAATTCAAAGGCATAGGTAGGTTGAAAGAAAAAGGATAAAATATGTTTATAAAAGGGATTGAGTTACATACATAAGCTTGTGTTTGTAGAAAATTGTTATAGACAATTATAAGAAAATGTTAACAGTAGTTACTTGTGACGAGGGTAATTGGAGATCTGGTCTGAGAATATTTTCGCTGTATATCCTTCTGTGGTATTTTAAAGTTTTAACCATGCACCGGTTACTTCTTTTAGTTTATATAAAAATAAACTGAAGGAAAAATCTTCGGTCCATAAAAGGTCAAAACTATCTGATATTAGATCTCATTATTACCGTGGTAGTACAACGGGGGGCCTCCCACCGAGGCCGCCCACAGGTGGCCAGTAAAAGTCCCACTGCGTGTGATCGCTCTGCTCTGAGTGGAAGGGGAATCCATGCCCCCCTGGTATTCACACCGGGATTGAGATGTATGAATAGCCACAAGGTAAGAATGGAAAAAAAAAGGTCAGCAGAGGCGGAAAGAGAGCCAGAGCTGACCATGAAAATTCCAGCCCCTCTCCCCCTCCCACCTTCACCCAGAGTCACAGAAACCTCGATGGAGGCCCCGGACCTCAGCCCTGTGAGCTGCTTCAGCCTCACCCCTTTGCGTCCCCAGGAACCCAACTCCCAAGCTGGCCGCCAGGCAGCAGCTGCAGTGTGACCTTTTTCTGGGTTTATGCCCCCGGTGTCCACTTGTAGAAAACAACGTTAAGACGTTTAACCAAAAATCACACATTTTCAGTAATAATGCCCATTGATGAGATTTATAATTTTAATTATTTGAGTAGTATTTCCAATTATAGTAAAAGAACCAAGTTCTTTAGACGCAAGTTACGCGACGCACGGATACCCTGTTTGCGCCAGGTCTACAGCCGTTTTCAAATTCAGAAAGGGAATGCCTTGTGAGCTGAACCCTCGATGACAAATTCTGTTCCCTCCCTCGTGACAGCAGCAGTGGGTGAGACAGATGACTGGGAGCTTTCATACATTAAGATTCCCCCATTAGCTATTTATAGGGAAATCTTTTAAAAATGTATATGCTTAAAAGTTTAAAGTGTGCTAGTCAGGATGTTACATTGACAAATGGGTATGCCGTAGGTTACTCAATCCTTTCACTCCAGACTTAATTTTATTGCCAGTGGAAACAGATAATGTGGAATGTTTCAAGTTCCTGATCAGGACTCTTAAATAAAAAGAGAATTTTTTTCTAAGTAAAAAATAATATCTCCAAAATTCTTAAATAAAAGACAGGATATTTTTTCACTAGGAAACAATATGACAGTACAAGGAAGTACACATTTAAGGGTGATGCAGACTAGCAAAAGAGTGGTACTTAGAGATGCAAGAAGAACAGATTCAATGAAAGGAGTGACAAGAAAAACCCCAAAAGAGGAGTCAGTCCTATGAACCCCATTGGCTAGTCTTGTCACTTGGTCTCTTCCATCTAGTGGCCTTAAAAGTGGTATAATAGTGAAGAAATTACTGCAATGGCTGCCATATTAGAATTCTGTTTACCTCACTGTTAAGTGAAGTTCATTTGATTTCTATACATAAAGAAGGTGCATTGGTCAACACATGGAGATGGAAAGGGGTTTTCTGTAGACTCAAAGGACCTACTTAATTGCCAGATCATTATTTCATCCTGGACAAAGTCCTTATTGCTTGTACATGTCTAACAATAAGAAAAAGCAAACCAGACCTTACATTACCATTCACCAGAAGCCTTAGGACCCACTCAGTTTTCCTGAAGCCAAGAATACAACCCTCCCTTTGCCTCCCAACCAGAGAAGTCAAAACTCATTGCCTAATGCATCAATTTATTTTGAGTGTCAGCCTTCTTTGTATCCCAGAAATTTACATATCTGTACCAAAATAAATAGGCAGTCAGTCATATTTCAACTCTTGTGGATCATGTTGTTCAAATCAAGAACAAAATACACTAAACATATGTAAGTATTCTGAAGATCAAATTTCTGTTATTTGAAATCAACATATTCTCTCTTCCTTCCCTCCTTCCTTCCTCCCTCCCTCCCTCCCTCTCTCTCTCTCTCTCTCTCTCTCCCTCTCTCTCTCTCTCTCTCTCTCTCTTTCTTTCTTTCTTTCTTTCTTTCTTCCCTAAAGTTCTATTAGGTGACATATAGGAGGGACATAGGCAAAGTTAGGGAACTTAAGTCTGAAAGATTTCAGGAGACCAGCTTGTAATAAAAACACCCAGGATTCTACAGAGTTATTAAGAAAGTCTGAAGAACCACACTAGCCTTTTTTACATACACAAAGCCTAATTCAGCTGACTCCTTTCAATATTTTCCTTGTCTTCAAGGAATTTGTAGCTGAATAATGTAACCAACATAACAAAATGTTCAGTGATACAAAATATCACAAAGAGAAGAACAGAGGAAGAGCAGGAAATGAGAATTACTATTAGAGACAGGAGGCAATCACATCCATGGGTTATTTAGCATGGGAATATTGTAGTTTATAAGACTGGCTGCGCACTATATAATCCTGTCTAGAAACTATGACCCTACATTAAGGAGATTTACTGTTATGAAAGCAAACAGTGGACTGTGGGTAAGAAGGTGAAGTTTCTAGTATCTGCTGACACTGGACGTGTGACCTGGGGCAACACATCCAACTTCGGACGCCTTAATTTCCTCACCTGCACATGAAGGTCTCGGGCTAGAATTCCTTCGAATCACTACACAAGAGAAAACATGACTTAAGTGTAGGAGTCAAAATTTTTAAATGTGTCTTTTAGAAGAAGTAATACACTGACTAAGTATCGTTTCCATTGAAAATATTTTTTACACTTGGTATTTTGCAAAAAAACAATTCTTATGACAATAACATTTATGATTTTAAAAGGATTTTACATTATTAAAGTTTGGAAAGGCAGGTAGGACTTTAGGTGTTTCTGAATAACAACTATCTCTCAGAACTTTTAAAAATTATTTAAGACTTCAAATAAGCTAATAACAGTTTATTCTTAAAATATCTTGAGATGTAGTGTCATAAGACTTAATGCTTATAAAAAAATTTTTGTCAACTGTAAGGCAATACAAAATACAAATAGCACCATTATTATTGTTAGTACTAGAAAATTCTACATGTGCCATCATCAATTTCTTGGTTTTATGGCTTATTCTTTTTTATTTTTAGTGACAATAAAATCTACATGTTCAATTCTAAGCAGGTTTCTAAGATAAAAAATTGATATGAATGTTCTTTCCCCTTAGTATTTAGAATATTGGTAAACCCAAATATTACCTCTGATTCTTCAACGGTTTTATTCAAACACAATACAAGTACGGGTTTCCACTGAAGAAGCTATCTATTGTCACTCACGTAGCTCTGGATGAATGAGTTTTAATTTGACCCTCAAGAGTCAGTCTAGCCAAATAATAACAATGAAAATGCATGAGAACAGCAATTTCAACCTGGCTATTTCACAGACAAGCTTATTTTATGCATCAATAGCAAATAAATCAAGAAATTGGATGGACTTGCTGAATGTCTTTCACTGCTCTAAGTAAATCCATCTAGCTAGCGTAACAAGCAGTTCTGAAGATTGGAGTGTAAGCAGAGAAGAAATATTGATTGATTGCTTTATTTAGAGTAGAACTGTAATACCACCTATGCAAGGAATTTAGCATATAGAGCTAGGCAGTACCATCTTGTTGCTATACACACAACTGCAAGATAGATTAGACACTGGTGTGCAGAGTCTGGCCCCATAACTTAAAGCCATCTCTAATAGCAAAGCAGCTCTTACTGAAGACATTCAGGGAGATGCAAGTGACTGCTGGCTGGCACATTAGATTTCCATAATGCCACACTACTGGGTAGCTGAGCATCTGTGAGAATGTCAAGATTCACAGGTAAGAGCATGTTACTATCAATCAACCTTGTAGACATTTTAAAGAGGAAAAACACCTTACATCAAGGAATTAATTCCAGATTAATGCTCTGTTTGGGGATATAGACATCATCATGTACACAAAAGAACAACCTCTCCTTCCCTATCATCAATTCTTATTATTGCTGTAGTGATTATTTCACAAATAGAAATAATACAAAGAAGCCTTGACTCACCGGCGGAGACCTACTAGATGCCCGACTGAGACTACAAGAACAGAAAAAAAATGAAGAGTAGGAAATAGATGCATGAGCAATAGAACTGCCCTGGTGGAGAACTTGACATTCTCTTTGCATGATCAGCAGCATTTTAATAACATGCCACGCCTGAGAAAAACTTAGGAAAATGTTTACCAACCTTGGGAATTTCTAGAATATTCCACAAGATGATCCAGGTCACCCAAGTTTTCCAGGTGACATTTCTCTGGGCTTCACTAGTCAATTGTGAGGCCTTTGCTTGACTCGCTTCCTGTCAGTGCTCTGTTCGTGAACATTTGAAATTCTGTGTAACCATGGTGCTTGCAAATTTAGTTCTTTCTTCCCACTCCGAGCATTTCCCACTTGCACAAGGTTGTTGCAGACACTCCTCGGGGGACTTAAAATGTGGGGGAAACTTACTTGAAGAGGAGGCCATTAAAAATTCAAACCACCAGCGACTTGATGCTGAGAACCAAGTCGTCCTAAGTCATATAGAAAATCTTGACATTCAGGGAGAGCTAAACCCCAAGAGTTTTGTGTATCGAGAGATTAATACCCAGCACTCTAGCTTATAAACCCTTCTACATCATGAAGTGAGTCATATCTGAAAAATAAACTCAAATGACTTCTTCAAACCCTTCAAAGAGAGTTATTTTGAATAATGTAACCAGGAGAGAAAAGCAAAGCAATATTCAGATCCAGGGTGTCGGAAGCTAGACTTGCTCCCTGGCTAGGTTGCTTGCCCTGTAGAAGAGTCTTCTGGTGCACAGGATTCCAACGGCAGTTTTAAGAAAAACTGACAAGTTGCTAAAGATCCCAGATCTTGGGAAGGGTCACCTGTAAATGTGACTGCTCAAAAGTGTTTTACTACTGTGCAAAACCTTACAGGCATTTTTATCACAAGAAAGTTGTCTGTTCTCACAAATACGTTGGTACCAATAACTATAATGTCGATTGAGAGGTAGAACCATTGGTTATACTGGATACAGAAATCAGAGAAAAGTGTCAAAATGTATTTGCAGCACAATCAAATGAATGACAATCATTAGATAACTTTAAAAGAAAAATAATATTATTCTTTTTAAAAACTTGGTTGACCAAGAGCTGGTCCAACATCCTCCAGAGACTCTCCGGGGAATACTGTTCATCCACCCCTACTCTGCAGTCCCGGTGCCACAGCCAGGCCATCACCGAGGATGCCAGGCCATCACCGAGGACTCCAGCCACCATGATTCCTGCACTGGAGGATTGCAGAAGCAGCCGACACAGTCTATGCCTCAGGTGTACAGCTTTCACGCACTTGCAGTGTTATCAGGAATGTGAGAATTATTTTGTGGCTAATCTGGGGTACCTTCTTGCTGGGTGATATGATGCCTCTCCTCGGTGCTCTTATAAGTCCCTCTGCCTCTATCCTGGAAATAACCCACTGTGTTGATAGTGTCTGAACATCATGTGACTAAACAATAGATCTACCAGAGTAGGTGCTTTCTGCTATTCATCTTGTCCTCAACGTTAAGCTAGCGCTTGTCACATAGAAGATCACCTGATGTGTGTTCCCTAGTTAAACTGAAGAGGAACCAGGCATTTGACTCTGTTAGCTTCCTGTTTCCAATGACCAATATTCTGCCTCATATTTTCTCATCCGAGGGCCGAGGGGTTGCTTATGCTCACAGTTCATGAGATATTTTGGTTCTCCAATGACAGAAGAGAAGCCAAACAGAGGATTCTAGCAATGAAGCTAGGATAGCTCTATGCAGCCATGCCTAAATGCAACCTAAGTGCCTCTCTGTGAGATGTTGAAATGGGAACAGCTTATCACCCAAAATAAACAGAAAATGAGCATGATTACTCTCATTTCTTATAGTACAGTATAAAAAGAAATTGAATAAATACCCTTGATGCCAAAATCACCAGGTTTCATACTTGAAATGATTGAGTGAAAAGACAGAGTCTCAGAAAAGGTTTTCTAAAATGGGCCTGTTTAAGTAGCTTGTTTCCTCCAGCAAAACTGCAAATTTTGATTTATAAAGTGCAAGTAGTTGTGGAAGCACCTTTGAAAAGGTTATTTATGCTACTCAAGGCAGGAATCTGATAATACCAGCCAGTTATTTTTGCAGAGAAAATGCTTCTCCGACACATTGAGCTTGCATAGTCACACAACACAGGAAACCAATTTTCTCTCACAAGGTGCTCCCCACTCAGTGAAAAGAAAAGAGAACTCGGTTCTCTTGAGCCTTCCTTCTGCCCACGCCAGAGAGGAAACAGCTGGAAGACCGCGCAAAGCCAGCCCGCCACTGCCAGTGGGCTGCGCAGGCGTGGGGAGACTGGTAACCTCTCTGCCCCGCCGGAAGGTCACAATGGTGTTGACTCCTGTGGCGCGGGGCTGTTTCCTCTGTGGTTTCCACCCACCTGCACAGGTTTCTGTCCACTTACACAGATGACGGCAGACCCTCTGCGTCTGCTCTGCATTTCTCTCGCAGTGATTTTCCTGTTTCTGTTCCTCTTTGAACTGCCCCTTCCCTTTCTTCTCAAAACATGTCCATGGTTCATATTCAAGGCCAAGGAGAAAAGTAAGCTGTATATATTCAAGGGTAATTTTGATAGTAAGACAATTTCTTCCATTTCACACTTCCATTCTATTTTACATGTTTTCCCGTCGCAATAAAGGACCAAAGAGCATTTTTAACCCTATTTTGTAAATGAGAAAAAATGTTTTTAATGTCTTCTCTAAAATTGACAGGAACATAAAATTAAAATTCCTTTAGATGCTAAAATCAACATAATGAAGAATAAATTAATAAGATTCTAGGAACCTTTTTTTATTTCCTTTAACACCTCCAGCTAAGAAAAACATAAATTCAACTCTATAGTCTGAAAATCTTTCCATGAGAAATAATTAAGGCTTGGAGAACGAAGTTTAGGAAAGGAGGGGGAGGCCATTCTTCCACTGTGGGGATTAATTTCCAAGGGGAACATCATTTATAAGGTCCTGAAAACTTACATGGATAACTTCTGTATCAGAAGAATGAAGAAACCATTCTCAGAGATTGCACCTACAAAGGATTAACTGTTGTGGAAATTGCCACCTGTTATGTACAACTAGAAAGCCAGACAAAACAGATGAAACAAACGTTTTCAGACTGTGGACAACAGGTGATGTAGGCCAGTGCTTCCTGAGAAATAAGAGGAAAGTAGGTAAGTCCTATAATTACCCTAGGTTACTGCCTGGAGGCAGTTGCTAGGACCAAAAGCAGTGAGGCAGAAAACAAAGAGGCTGAAGTTCTCCTTGCATACAAGAGATCAAACTGGAGCTTGGAGAAGCCAGAGGGTCCAGACTTTTCAGGCCAGAACAGTGGAGAAGAGGGAGCTACACAGACAGCTCCAGTGACCTGCAGAACTGTCCACGAAAGCCATTGCCTGAATACTGATCTGCACAAGCGCATGGGAAAACTCCAACATGCCGGGGAAAGCACCAGAAAACAGCAGGATGAAAAACTAAGAGGAGGCAGAAAAAGCAGGAGAAAAATAAATGGATATGACAAATAGATAACAACCAGCAAGATGGCGGAATTAAGCCAAAAGTATCAACAATTACATTTATATAAATTGTCTACTGTCTGATTAAAAGTCAAAAATAATAAAGAAGCAAAACCCAGCTCTATGCTGTCTCCAGAAAGCCAATTTGAAATACAAGTACCCAGATAAATTAAATGTAAAGGAAATACCATAAGAAATAATCAGAAGAAAGCTGGAGTGGCCGTAGTAACACCAGACAAACAAGACTTCAGAACAAGGAATATTACCAGGGACTGGGATTAAGGGACATCTCATCAAGATAAAGCAGTCAATCCATTACAACACTAAAGGCGTATATACCTCATGACAGACCTTCAAAATATATAAGCAAAAATTGATGAAACTGAAGAGATATGGATAAATTTAAAATTATTGTTAGCTACATCAATATTTTCTCAGTAATTTTTTTAAAAAAGAAGTAGAGAAAAAATCATTAAAATATTGTAGACCTGAGGAACAACACGATCCATTAATATGACTAAATTGATGTTTATAGAACACCCACCAAAACAGAGCAGGTATGATTTTCAGCTACTTGGAACATTTCAACTGCGTGTGGAACTGTGCATGAATAGATTATGTTCTGGGCCATTAATCAAATCTCAATTGGTTTAAATAGACTAAAATAATATAAAGTGTGTTCTTTGACCACAGCAAGATTAAACTAAAGTCAACAAAGAAAGATATTAGAAAATTACTACTTGGAAATTAAATTACACACTTCTGAATGATCCATGGGTCAAAAAGTGTTGCAAAAAAAGAGAAAATATTTTCAACTAAATGGTAATGAGAATACATCTCACATAATTTTAAAATAATAATTATAAAACACTTATTTAAGAAATTAAACTCCCAAATAACAAAAATAAATAAATGAGGAAAAAGGAGAAGGAGGACAAAGGGGACAACAAAATAGAAACTAGATAAACAACAGAGAAAAATCAGTGTAACCGAAAGCTGATTATCTGAAAAAAGAGGACATAAATTACCATTATTAGAAATGAAAGAGGTGACACCACTACTAATTCTACAAACATTAAAATAATAAGAAAATAATATAAACATATTTATGTCAATAACTTTGATAGTTTAGATAAAATGGGAAAATTCCTTGAAAAATAAAAAATGTTTACTAAAGAAAAAATAGATAACATTAAACACCTATATCTATCAAATAAACTGAATTCATAGTTTAAAAAGCATCCCATAAAGAAAATTTCAGCCTTAAGTGGCCTCATTTGTCTATTTAACTAAAAACATAAGGAAGAAATAACACCAGTGTTCCCAGAAAATGGAAGAGAAAGGAATGTTTCCCTAAGGTCACCTTTATCCTGATTCTAACACAAGGCAAAAAATACACAAGAAACTATAGCTGAAGATTTTTCATTAACATAAAAGCAAAAATCCTTAAAGAGATATGAGCAAGTCAAACCCAGCCATAAACAAAAAGACAATGAGTTCTGACCATGCATTACTCTCCAAAAGACACCACTAAGAAAATGAAAAGGTAAGCCACAGACTTGGAGGAAATACGTTGGAAACATATATCGGGTAAAGGACTTGTACCTAAAATATGCAAAGAACTCATAATTCGATAACATGAAGTCAAACAGCCCAATAAACACTGGGCGTATCATGTGGACGCTTCCTAAAAGAAGATACACAGACGGCACACAAGCACCTAAATAACACCTAAATGGGTACTCAATGTCATTAGTCATTAAGGAAATACGGATGCTACTACAGGCCCGCTAACTGGGCTAAAGTTAAAAAGACACACTCGGCCAAGTGTTGGTGAGACTATCTATTAACTAAACTTTTATGCATTTCTTCAATATATAAGTAAAATAAAAACTGCTATAGCCACTTCACAAAACAGCTGGGCAGTTTCTTATAATGCTAACAGCATATTTACCCTATGACCCAGAAGTCCCAGTCCTATATATTTACTTAAGAAAAATGGAAATGTATGTCATGCAAAGATACATCTGAAAGATTTGTAGCAGTTTTACTCAAAATATGGCAAAAAATATGGCCAAAGCTGGAAACAAGCCAAATGTGCCTCAAGTGGGGAATGCCTAAACAAACCATATAGCCATGCAAAGGAATACCACTCAGTCACCAAAAGAAATGCACTGCTGATGGACTCAGAACAGAGAGGACTTTCAAAAGGAGTCATGCAAACGAAAGAAACCAGAGAACTACACATTCTATGACAAAGACGAAGCTATAGCAACGGGAAGACCAGTTGTTGCTAGGGCCCAGGGCAAAGGAATGGTTGAATGCAAAGGATCACAGGGGAATATTTAGGGCTGACATAAAAGCTTTATATTTTGATTGTGGTGATGCTTACTTAGCTGTATACATTTATCAAAACTATACAATAAAAATGATTGATTTTATTGTATAATTATGCAACAATAAAGCTTAGTTGTAAAAAAGATCGGAAGAAAATACAATCCAAAGAAACCATCACCATTTATTTAAAAATTATTATTTATTTAAAAAACAATGCTCATTTTTCCTATTATCCCTATTATCATGTGTCATGATGCATGTTTTATCTTTTATAGAGCAGGAGGAAAATCGGGCTATTTAAACCTGAAGTTAACTATGCAGAAAATCTTCGAATAATGTGAATCAATTAATATTAAAATTAGAGCATTTTGTGGTAACGGATAGTTTTAAGATATATTGTAGAATTGCAAAGAGTACATGCGGGAGCACTCATTGTGATTTGTGATGTAGTTTGCTCTATCTACACAAATGTCAATATTTACCACTTTCAGTACCTCATTTGAATTCTAGTTTCATTTAGAGCCTCTAATCTTTATAATCAGTAAGTCATTCCTTTTTACATATAATTCTAATAAAAATAGCATTGGGATAATGTCATGTTTACCCTTTTGCAGTTTCACTTCTAGACTATGTTGTCAAAATTTAGAAAACTAATTCATTGATGGGAATAGATTTTTCCCTAGTTGGCTTTCAAATTCATTGTAATCAATTCTGTAACATTAAGCACATTTCCTCATCAATATGAAAATTAACTGACCTTATAAATAGATCAGGGAAAGCAGAAGGACACTCAGAATAAGTTAATAACATTACCAGATAATCAAGCCCAATATAAATGTAATGTTTGAATGTGCAATGTGCAGAATACATCAAATGCAAAGATAAATTTCAAGTCTTTCAATAGCCTTGTTGAATAAGAAAAGAATAACCTGGTAAACCATCATCACCTTAAATTGGGAACACTTTGAGTGTGCTCTGTGATAGGTCTGAGTGTTGGACACACACACACACACACACACACACACACTGAGTTCATTAACAAATCAATTAGAATAATATCGGGTTGAACAACATAAAACCAATTTCCTCATATAAGGACTTCTCAGAACCTTCAATATGCTAATCTGCATTGTAATTCTTATTGGGAAAGATACATGTCCCCCAAATTATTTGACCGTGAATTCAAGGATCAGCTACCGGAATTCATATCTGGAAAACAAACTTTGGGAAAGTTCTCTTCAAGGGGTGTTTATTTCCCAAAAAGGCCCTTTCTTAAATATATGAGCACAGTTCTCTAAACCACATTTCACTTAATCTTGTCATAGGTATATTGTTTCATTTGTTCTGCTTTATAAATGTCAGAAATAAATAATTACTTTCATGATTGTTTTTAATATATCTTGGAAAGTGTTTATTTGCGTGCATGTGTATATTGATGCAATTTGTTTCCAATAAATAATTCTAAAGTATATATACATACATAATTTAAGTAATTATAAATGTTTCTCACTTATTTTCTCAACCTTGGTAAAGCTAGTCTGGTTTATATCAGATAAGCATACCCACTTCTCTGCAAAGGAACACGTTTGAAACCAGAAACAGTTATTAGAAAACAATTTCCGTGGGGTCCTTGCGTTTCTGCACATCTGTGACCAGAGGCATTGGCAGCTTTTTCCAGCGCTGTCTTGTGAAGGACATTTGTATGGCAAATGACCTTGGAAAACAGTCTCTCTGTGAGGAGCAGGGTTCCAGACCAATGATGGGCAGGTTTGCTCAGAACCCCCTCGAAGGAGTGGTTCTTTAAAAAGAATGGTTCCTGAGCACCCTTCAAAAGTTCAGGACTTCTCAGCCATGAGGCCAACTCATTGCATGTACAGCGTCCACCTGGGCTGCTCCACATCACACCCATGGGCCTTGGGGTGCGAGGGGAACACTGTGAACATGAAGTTCCTGCTTCCTGCTGTGCCACAGGCAGTGACACCCATTGTCTCTGACCCGGGAGTCTCATATCTTCTACAAGCATCCATGAGACTGTGACAAGCTACTTATTAGCTTGCGGGTGGAATAAAATCTTGGGCTTTTTATAGTTTCTGGCAGCTGTAACATTTGCATTAAGGTGACATTTTCAGATGACTATCATCCCATGTAAGAGCAGGAAAGGTTTGAAGAAGATGTCAGCGGAGGATTAAATGACACAAGATAGGGAAGGAGTGAGGAGGGTTCGTCTTGTTGGAAGAACTAAATTGGTTCCCAGAGACTGCCAATGTAAGACGCAATGACAAAGAGTGTGATAGCAGCAGAATTTCAGAACACGGCGGTACTGTTTTCATGGTCCAGATGTACAAATAGAAGAGGGTGGCAGGAAGCTGGAATCACAATAGGTACATTCTATGAATCTATAATACCTATTTTTAAATATATATGTTATATTTATATATGTACACATATATATACATCTGGAAAGCTACAATAGTTCTATGTGTAAAATACAGTACATCTTTATTTTGCTCATCCTGGCATAATCAGAATATACATTGCATATTTGCAATTCGAGAATGGAAGGAGGAATTAGAAAGGTAACCTGTAGGAACAAATTCGAAGCACAACACTCCAGAAAAAAATAAATGCTCTGAAATTAGAGAAATAAGATTGTGCTGTCAAAAACTCATGGTTACTGCCTAATAGAATATTTCTATATCATTTTGTTTATTATACTTTTCAGGACAATACTGTGGTAGGCAGAAAAATGGCCCCATAAAATATGCATGGCTCAATCTCCAGAACTTTTTTTTTGCCAGCAGGGAGGCAAGAAAGATGCAGCAGAAAGGAAGTCAGGAAGATCTGAAGCCTAAGAGGGACTCAGCTCGCAGCTGAAGGGGCACCAAACGGAAAGCATGAGAAGCAGTGTGGACGGGCTCCAGGAGAAAGATCCCTTGCTGACAGCAGCCGGGAAATGGGGGTCTCGGTCCTACAACCACGCACTGAATTCAACCACCAGCCTAAATGAGCTCAGGACGGGACTCATCCCCGGGGTCTTCAGAAAGGGGTGCAACCCTGCCATCATATCGATTCCTGGCTTACGACACAAAGCAGACGACCCAGCTAAGCTAAGATGTACCGGAGCTTCTGTCTGACCTACGGAACTGAGATAATAAACGAGCGTTCTTTCAAGTGCTCAAGGTGTGGCAATTTGCTATGGCAAAAATAAAAGCCGATGCAAATACTAAGCCCCTCTATAACTGCCGATGGGCAATTTTTTATGAAGCTTGCCTATCTGAGGATTGAAGCAGTAATAACCAAATAAGCAAAGCTATGGAGATGTTGCCAGTTTTTAATTCAAATGTCATTTATTTGCCTACAGACATTTGTCTAGTAAATGAAATAACTTGATGAATAATTGAAACTTTGCTGTTTGATACCTTTTCAATTATTCAATAACAAAAGAGAATAACAGTAGCACTGCCAGAGAGTTTAAATAAATATTTCTCTCCTGAATTCAGTTAACTCTTACACTGTGACCACAGTGTCAAAGCTACCACGCTGACTGTGAAGACTGGAAACTTCCTTTGAATTAACTCTTTTAGGAATTGAATGTGAGGCCAGGGCAGGTTAGTGAAGCACATAGGTTAGTATTTACATCCTGCCCAGCCTATGGCCTGATTCTTCTAAGAGGATCTTTCCTGTTACTTTGAACAAAGGAGGCTAATTTCTTTGAGAACAAAACTCCTTGACAATCTGAACAACGAATTTGAAGCATTGTAATGTGTGCTTTGGGGAGATGTTAATATAACTGGTCATTAGTTAACTCACAGCAAAATTATCTTTATTAACAAACCACAAGAATAGAACTAAAGAAGCGCAAAGAGAGGAGGGGTCTCTCGGGTACAGTGGGTGATTCGGGAAAGAGCATGTTTACTTACTGGGTAACTCAGAGTCAATACTCCAGAGGAGGAAAGGCATTTCAGGGTCATTAACAAGGTCTTAACTCTTCCCATGGCTTCTCCCTTCTCTTCATTTAACTTTAAGGTACAGTGACGAATAACGACAAATTACCAATTGCCTCCTTCCAAATGCAACTATTTCAGAAGCAGGAGATTTGGCCCATTTGCAGGCCTTTGAAATCAACAGCGACAAAACTGGAGTAGAAAAATGTGCTGGCACCTCCCTAGAAAATGCCCTCCCATAGCACAACTTGGTAGAGAGGGCGTCCCCGCAGGTAGAACTTCCGCTCTGATAATAACAGTCTCTCGCTCACCTCACTTATTACATATAAACTCCAGTAAAGCAGTAGCAGAGAAATTTAGGGGCAATTTTTTTACTGAGTCCACATTTATTTTTTAAGTTGTACGTGGGCATAGTAAAGGGGGGCTCCAAAGGGAATTAAGGATGACACCCAAACCATGTCAAGGGGGATGCAAGCCTTTCCTGTTGGAAAAAATGCTCCAGGAGGGGAAATCCCACGGAGTCCCAAGGCAGCGCATATCAATATAGCATTTTCAGAATATTTATCTTCATGTATAATTCATCTATGGAAGTCAGCTTCCTTTTGAAAAAGTATTCGGTTAATATTTATTAAATACTTACCATGGTCTTATTTTTGTCTCTCATCTTAACAAGGTTTTGAGCTGTAATTCACACTTTAAAATTCACCTGTTTAAAATGTTTTTAAGTGGCTTTCGTGTATTCCGAGGTACACAGTGACCACCCACAGTCTGTTTAGAACATTCTCATCACCCTAAAAGAAATCTGTGAACAGTCACCCCGAACCCTCCCGGCCCCAGCCCTTAACAATGACTCATCTGCTTTTATTGTCTATAGATTTGTTTCTTTTGGATATTTGATAAATAAATGGCATCATACTAGATATGGTCTTCTATGACTTTTTTCCACTTAGTAGAATGCTTCAAGGTTCATCCATTTTTTGGGATGTATCAGTACTTCAGACCTTCTTAAGGATGAATGTACCACAGATTACTTATCCATGTATAAACTGACGGACATTTGAGTTATTCTCAGTTTTTGTTCCTGCTAAATAATACTGCTAACAATCATTAATGTACAAGTTTTTGAATGGATATATGTTTTCATTTCTTTTAGATTTTTAGTAGGAATGGAATGATGTATCATTTGGTACAATTTTGAGGACCATTTTGAGGGATGGCCAAACTGTTTTCCAAAGTGACTGCCAAGTGTAACATTCCCAACCAGCAATGTCTTGCACGTCTCACCACACTTGCTATTACCTGTCTTTTTATTATGGCCATCCCAATCAATATGGAATGGTAGTTCACTGTGATTTTAATTCACATTCAGGCAGTTAGTAAGCATGTTGATCATCTCTGCATGTGCTAATTAGCCATTTTATATCTTCTTCAGAGAACTGTCTATTCAAATACTTTGCCCATTTATTAATTGGCTTATTTGTCTTTTCTATTATTGAGTTGTAACAGTTATTTTGGATACGAATATCTTATCAAACACATACTTTGAAATTACTTCCTCACATTGTATGGGTCACCTTTTCACTTTCATGATGGGATTATTTATAAAAAAACAATTTTTTTACTATTGAATTGTCTTAACACCCTTGTCAAAATCAATTCCCCATAAATGCATGGGTTTATTTCTCAACTCTTAATTAATGTACTTATTTATTTATTGCCAATACTATACTGTCATGATTATTGTAGTTTTGTAAGTTTCAAAATTGGGAAGTGTGATTCCTTCAACGTTTTTGTTTTTGTTTTTTGTTTTGAAGATAGTTTTTGTTCCTCTGAGTTCACTGAGATTCCATATGGATTTGAGATCGCTTTGAAAATTTCTGCAAAAAATGAAAGCTAGGATTTTGGTAGAGATTGTATTGACTCAGTAGATCAGTTTGGAGTACTGGCATTTTAACTATGTTGTCTTCTGATCCATAAACACAGGAGGTCCTTCTTTCATTCATTTAGGTCTTCCATCAGTTCCCTCAACAACCTCCTGTGGTTTTTCAGTGCACAGGTTTTATACTTCTTTTATGAATTTGTTTTAACTTAATTTCTCTAATCATTTTAAAGACATTTATTAATTCACAAATGACCTTTAAACCATCAGTCTTGTGAATTAATTGTTATTGTGCTTACTGACCAGGCACAGAGAACTCTCTCTTCTGTGGATTGAACCTCCCACAGCACCCAGTTAAAATGTAAGGCACTTTCTAGGAAGTCAGTTTGGAAGTACTGAATGAACTGCTTTACAGAATGTTATTTAAAATGTTATTTTATCCCATAGATTATGGGATTGAAATGATCATGAACATAATAGTTAAGACAATATGCCAAGAGGTATTGGGGGAAGTCACTCCAGGAGTCTTGCCTAAAGACTTAAAATATGCAGGTGTCTGATTCACAAATGACCTTTGGCTGTATAGCAATTGCTGCTGTTTATAAATGTTTTCCCTTCCAGAAACCTATATATTCATAGGCTCAGGGGCTGAGGCACAAGAAGACACTTCAGTCAACAGCAGTTGGCATTTTTTCTGCAAAGAATTAGGTAGCAAAATATTTTAGATCTTGTGGACTATCTGTTCTTGGTTTCAGCTACCAAATTATGCCATTGTAGCACAAAAGCAGTCACACACAATACGTAAACAAAAGACTACACCTTTGTTCAAGTAACACTTTGCTTGTAAAGACCGTCAGTGGACCAGATTGTGGCCCAGCAGTAGCCAACTCCTGGTCCAGCATGATATACCTAGAACACAATGTTGTCCTTACAGACCTAGAGAATGAAATACCATGGGCAGGGCGGTCATGTTTCAGAAAGAAATTGTCTTCATTATTACAACCCGGAGTATTGGAGGCACATCTCCACCAAGCATTCAGCTGACCAAGAGGAAGACAGATTCTGCTAAGTCTGTGCCTCCCATGATGACTGACTCCTGAGGACAAGGGTGTGAGAGTGTAGCTCTTACAGCCCCACAATGAAGAGCTACAATAGCCCAAGCCTTCAGGATTATTCTGCTAGGACTGTTGAAACAAAGTGCCACAGACTAGGGACTTAAGCAACTTTTTTCACGATTCTGGAAGCTAAAAGTCCAAGATCAGGGTATAAGCAGGGTAGGTTTCTTCTGAGACTCTCTCCTCAGCTTCCAAATGGTCATCTTCTCCCCGTGTCTTCACATGGTTTTTCCTCTGTTTGTGTCTGAGCTAAATTTCTTCTTCTTTCAAGAACAGTGGCCATATGAAATTAGAGCATAGCCTGATGACCTGATTTTAATTTAATCACCTTTTTAAAGATTTCAAATATAGTCACTGTTCTGAGGTACTAGGGGTCAGGACTTTGACATATGAATTTGGAGAGGATATAAGTCAGCCCATAATACCTTCCCTCAGAGAAAACCCAGAAACACTTCAGCCTAAAACTAGCCTCCAAATTTCTTTTTTCCTTTTGTTTCACCACCTTTGGACCAATACTGCCCACTTTCTTTCCATGCTATGGAGAGTCTGAATTTTTTCCTGCCCCAGTCTACCAAAACATATACAAGCTCCCAGCTTCTGCCTGATTTCTGTTTCCCATAAAGCATGCCATAGCATCTCAAAATTTTTATAGGATTCAAATAGTGTGCCATAAAGGTCCTCTCCTTCTTCCAGAACTCAGACCTTGTTAGGAGAGACATAGTCACACAAGGAGAAGTCATTGTGTATAACATGAACCAAAGGTGGTTCATGTATTTTATTGTTAATAATAGTAACTCACATTAACATAGAACTTTACCATATATATATATATATATATATATATATATATATATAT